>CM070823.1:35171906-35345607 GCA_036326025.1 Chrosomus eos | reverse complement strand
GAGGCCGCCGGAGCCCCAGCAAGAAGCGTTCATTCCGCCGGAGCCTGTAGCCTCCCGCTCTCCTTCTCCGCCGCTTCCGGACGAACAGTTGCCGCCGAGTGGCCGCTCTGTTGCCTCCGATGACGCAGCGGACATCAAGGACTCATGTTCGCTTCTCGCTTCCGACAGTGAGGATTGGTCCGGTTCTCAGGTCTCCTCGAACCGTGAAGCTTCCAGGACTCGCGCTGGCATTGAAGAAGAGCTAATGCGCCTCCTCACACAGGCCGTCGAGCGCCTCGGTCTCGATTGGTCTCCTCCCCCCGAGCAGACCATCAACCGCATGGACGGCAGCTATTTCCGCCAGCGCTCGACTCCCGCTGCCAAACGGGCTGCGCCCTTCCTGCCCGAGCTGCATGCTGAGCTCTCAAAGTCCTGGAATGCCCCGCTCTCTGCCAGGTCTAGCTCTGATTCTTCCACCCCGCTCCGCGTTGTGGACGGAGCCGCAGAGAAGGGCTACCTCACCATCCCGCCTGTTGAACACTTGGTCGCCGCACACTTATGCCCGCCCTCTGCTAGATGGCGCTCATCACCTGTGCTTCCCTCAAAAGCCTGCAGAGCGACTTCAAGTTTTCACGGCCGCGCATATTCAGCCACCGGCCAGGCAGCGTCTGCACTCCACTCGATGTCCGTGCTGCAAATTCTGCAAGGCGATTTGCTGCGTGAGTGGGATGAGAGCGGAAAGAACCCCCCTTCTGTCGCGGATTTGAGGAGCGCCACGGACCTTGCCCTTCGCGCCACAAAGTCTGCTGCTCTAGCCCTGGGGAAATGCATGGCCGCCATCTGTGTGTCTGAGAGACACCTATGGCTCACTCTCGCCGACATGGGAGATTCCGAGCGCGCCGCTTTTCTCAACGCCCCGCTCTCTCCAGCCGGCCTCTTCGGATCTGCTGTCACGGGTATCGTCGACCGCTTCTCCGAAGTACAGAAAGCTTCGCAGGCCATGAACCTCTTTCTGCCTCGTCGCGCTAGCTCCTCTGCAGGCCGCCCACGTGATCAGCCTCCTGCACGAGCCCCACCCCAGCGCACAGCTCAGCACAACCAGACTGCTCAGCGACGCCAGGGCGGCCGCCCGCGTTCCCGCTCTGACAGCCGTCACAGGCCGCCGCCTCCTCGGGGGCCTCGGCCTAGAATCACGCTGAAACCTGAGCAACCAAAGTCTGCCTAGCACAGCTGAGAAGAAAAAGACGGCGCTCTCCCGCTGCGGCCGGACCGCCGTCAAAGATTTGCCCTCTGTTAGTCCCCGCCCAGGCGGTTACTACAGCAGTGTTTTCTGCCATAACCAAGCCGGTCTCCCTTCCCGCTTGCATGAGCACAAACGCCGTTTTCACGGCGACCCAGAGAAATCTCAAAAAGAGCATAAAAGCCTCTTGTGTACGAAATGTGCCCACAACACTGTGTTCACTCACACACAAAAGCACTTCAGTTCCCCTGTCTCACACAGAGTCCACTCTCATAAAGCGGGCCAAGCCCGCTCGAGTCTCAGAGTGCATAAGCGCGCCCACAAGCCCGTGTGCGCGTCCACCTCTGTTCACTCTGTTACAGGGCCCTTAAACTCCTCTGCAAGTGTAAGTCCCGCTGTTATAAGCACTATCAGCGCGCTCACGCAGCCCGCGAAGTGCGGCAATGGGGACCATGTAGCCATTCACCCCCTAGCGTCACGCTTCAAAGCGTGGGAAGCTATTCCGGGAATCTCCCAGTGGGTGTTAAACACAATAAAGCTAGGCTATCGCTTACAGTTTCGTCGCCGCCCTCCTCGCTTCCGAGCGCGGCTAGAAACTACTGTGAACCCAGAAGCAGTGTCACTGCTCCGTTCAGAGATAGCAAGTCTGTTGTGCAAGAAGGCTATAGAGAGGGTGCCTCTGGCTATGAGCGAGTCGGGGTTCTACGGCCGTTATTTTCTTGTCCCCAAGAAAGACGGCGGTCTCAGACCAATATTAGACCTCAGATCTCTGAACAAAGCTCTCATAAAGAGACCGTTCAAAATGCTCACTATCAGAAAACTCCTCGCGCATGTGCGCCAGGGGGACTGGTTCATATCACTAGATCTGAAAGATGCATACTTCCAGATCCAGATAAATCCCCTTCACAGGCCATTCTTACGTTTCGCCTTCGAAGGCCAGGTTTATCAATACACCGTCCTACCGTTCGGCCTATCCCTGGCACCCCGTACGTTCACGAAGTGCATGGATACGGCGCTCGCCCCCCTGCGGAGTCAGGGGCTGCGAATACTGAACTACTTGGACGACTGGCTGATTTAGGCACAATCTCAGAGAGAGTTACTGTCTCATCGTACAGTTCTCCTCGACCATCTGAAAGCTTTGGGCCTCTCTGTCAACTGGACAAAGAGCGTACTACAACCCAGTCAGACTATCTCCTTCTTGGGTATAGAGCTGGACTCGGTCACGATGACGGCGCGTCTGTCGACGCAGCTCGCGCACCGTGTGCAGCGTCTCGCCGCATCTTTTCAGATGAACAGACTCACGCCTTTGAAAACTTTTCAGAGAGCGTTGGGTTGTATGGCCTCAGCCTCCGCGGTACTCCAGCTGGGGTTACTGCGCATGCGCCCGCTTCAGCTCTGGTTGAAGAGCCGTGTGTCTCACCGAGCGTGGACCACGGGCCACCAGCTGATAAAAGTAACGCAGACCTGTATTACAGCTCTGCAGCCATGGTCAGTGGCAGAATGGTTTCAGCCGGCGTTTCCATGGGGACAGTTTCATGCCGAAAAGTCATCTCGACAGACGCCTCCAACACGGGTTGGGGAGCGGTCTGCGAGGGCTCACGGCCTTCGGCCCCTGGTCAGCTCAAGAGAGCCTCCTACACATAAACTGTTTGGAGATGTTGGCGGTCGAGAACGCGCTCAGGCGTTTTCTCCCGTGCATTCAGGGCCACCACGTGCTGATCCGTTCGGACAATATGGCCGTGGTCTCCTATCTAAACCGTCGGGCGGAGTCAGATCCAGGAATCTTTTCCAGCTGACAGAACGCATTCTGTTTGGTCTCAGTGTCACCTGCTCTCGCTCAGAGCGACGCACGTGCCGGGACAGCTGAACGACGGTCCAGACAGCCTGTCCAGGAACCCCATCCCCCCGGGGAATGGTCCCTGCATCCTCTTACAGTTCAGAAACTGTGGCGTCTATTCGGCAGAGCAGAGGTGGACCTCTTCGCCTCGGCGGAGAACACCCACTGCCCAATATTTTTCTCAAGGAGCGAGGACGCGCTAGCCCAAACCTGGCCCAGCCGCACGCTTTATGCTTTCCCTCCGGTCTCTCTGCTACCACAGGTGCTTCAGAGAATCAGGGAAGCGCAGCACTCGGTGCTCCTCATAGCCCCGCACTGGGAGGGTCAGACTTGGTTTCCGGAGCTCACGCAGCTGTCACAGACAGCGCCGTGGCCCATTCCAGTCAGAGCAGATCTCCTCTCCCAAGCTCGCGGCACGATCTGGCATCTCCACCCAGAGCGCTGGGCGCTACACGCGTGGGTGATCAACAACTACCCGTGCTTTGCCAGAGGGAGTGTTAAACACGATCATACAGGCTAGAGCGGCTTCTACCAGAAGGCTCTATGCGTCAAAATGGTCTGTGTTCTCAAAGTGGTGCACCGAAAAGGGTCTGGACCCACGGTTATGCGAGGTTCCCTCCTTGCTAAATTTTCTCCAAGAGATGCTGGACAAGGGCAGATCCCCGTCCACTCTTAAGGTATATGTGGCAGCCGTCGCGGCGTTTGCTGAACCCCGGCGCGGCCAGTCACTGGGCAGAGACGGGCTGGTAGTCCGCTTCCTCAGGGGAGCTAGAAGGATGAACCCCCCTCGCCCCCCTTCGGTGCCGATTTGGGACCTTTCCATAGTTCTTGATGCTATGAAAGCTTCCCCATTCGAACCGTTAAGCTCCGTGGACCTAAAGTACCTGTCGCTTAAGACCGTTTTTCTACTCGCGCTCGCGTCAGTAAAACGGGTGGGTGACCTGCACGCGCTGTCCACCAGCGCGTCCTGTCTGGAGTTTGGGCCTAATACTCCTTAGTCATTCTCAAACCTAGGCATGGCTATGTCCCCAAAGCGATTGGCACCCCGTTCAGGGCACAAGTTATATCCCTATCGGCTCTGCCTGCATCCGATAGCGAATCTGATTCTAATCTCCTATGTCCGGTCAGGGCCCTGAGATTATATATTACTCGCACTGCTCCGGTCAGCGATCCGAGCAGCTTTTTGTTTCGATTCGGCGGGCGCACCAAGGGTTGGCCGCCTCGAAACAGTCCCTATCCAGATGGATTGTTGATGCCATTGCAGCAGCATACGCATCAAAGGGCCTGCCATGCCCTCTGGGCATCAGGGCTCATTCCACTAGAGGCATGGCCTCATCGTGGGCATGGTCCAGCGGAATTTCCATTCACGACATTTGCGTGGCAGCGGGATGGGCTTCCCCCTCCACCTTTGTCAGATTTTACAATCTGGAAGTACCCGCCTTGCAGGCTAAACTACTAGCAGTCTAGTATGTTTCAGCTCTTCTGGTTGAGCTGCGCTATAGGGGGTTAATTGCACAGACCGAGTTCGCTCTGTCCCTCTCTTAATGTGCTTATGTACTACACAATCACCGGCCCGCTCCGCTGGCCTTTTGTCACAGGTACATATATTCTTTCCCACTTAGAGAGTTCCCCGGGGTGCCCCGGGACTAATATGGATGCTTAGCACGCACGGCGTTGACCAGGGGTTCCCGTAGCGTAAGCTAGCTTACGCAATACGAGAGAACCTCTCGTAAGAGAACGAATCGGTTACCTAACGTAACCTCGGTTCTCTCTAGATGAGGGAACGAGTATTGCGTTCCTGGCCGTGCTTGTGCTACTGGCGATTTTCGCTTCAGTATTTGAAAAAAATCAGATTATTCAGCCTATTTCGGGATATTTATAGTCTCGTCCACACCCGTTTCGGCGGGCGGTGACGTACTGAGAGCGAGTCAGACTCTCATTGGTCGCGGGTTCATTCGCGCTCCCTCATAGGCTTAAGCAGTTTCTCCGTGAGCGAACCAATGAGCGGCTAGCTAGCCCTCTCATGGTCTGCTGCAGCTGAACTGCGTTGACAATGGATACAAAATTATAGGATAATGTTTTGGCTTCAATTTCTCAGAAAGATGGAATCTTTCCCGTAGCGTAAGCTAGCTTACGCAATACTCGTTCCCTCATCTAGAGAGAACCGAGGTTACGTTAGGTAACCGATTCGTTCTCAGACACACACAAAGTCCCAGTCTAGTCACTCTCTCTCACTGTATCCATTTCTTGGTGGCTTTTATCCTGTCTCTCCATTCCAATTACTGAAACAAGACATTTGCATTGGCATTTGCACATGAACTACTTACCACCGCTCGTCTCCTGCCTCTCTCTCCCATTGCAGACCTTGCTGAACCACTCCCCCCCTCGCCACAATTTCTTTCCAAAGCTTCAGAACCAATGAGGTTCATTCTCGTCTTAAGCGACACGTTTAAGCTTCAGCAAGAACCAATGAGGTTTATTCTCGTGTTATGCAGCATGTTTGAGCTTCAGCAAGAACCAATGAGGTTTATTCTTGTGTGTTACGCATCACGTTTAAGCTTCAGCAAGAACCAATGAGGTTTATTCTCGTGTTACGCAGCATGTTTGAGCTTCAGCAAGAACCAATGAGGTTCATTCTCGTGTTACGCATCACGTTTGAGCTTCAGCAAGAACCAATGAAGTTTATTCTCGTGTTACGCAGCACGTTTAAGCTTCAGCAAGAACCAATGAGGTTCATTCTCGTGTTACGCATCACGTTTAAGCTTCAGCAAGAACCAATGAGGTTCATTCTCATGTTACGCAGCACTTATAAGCTTCAGCAAGAACCAATGAGGTTCATTCTTGTGTTACGCAGCACGTTTGAGCTTCAGCAAGAACCAATGAGGTTCATTCTCGTGTTACGCAGCACGTTTGAGCTTCAGCAAGAACCAATGAGGTTCATTCTTGTGTGTTACGCAGCACGTTTGAGCTTCAGCAAGAACAAATGAGGTTTATTCTTGTGTTACGCAGCACGTTTGAGCTTCAGCAAGAACCAATGAGGTTCATTCTCATGTTACGCAGCACGTTTGAGCTTCAGCAAGAACCAATGAGGTTCATTCTCGCGTTACGCAGCACGTTTGAGCTTCAGCAAGAACCAGTGAGGTTTATTCTTGTGTTACGCAGCGCGTTTGTGCTTCAGCAAGAACCAATGAGGTTCATTCTCATGTTACGCAGCACGTTTGAGCTTCAGCAAGAACCAATGAGGTTCATTCTCATGTTACGCAGCACGTTTGAGCTTCAGCAAGAACCAATGAGGTTCATTCTCATGTTACGCATCACGTTTGAGCTTCAGCAAGAACCAATGAGGTTTATTCTCGTGTTACGCATCACGTTTGAGCTTCTGCATGAACCAATGAGGTTTATTCTTGTGTTACGCAGCACGTTTGAGCTTCAGCAAGAACCAGTGAGGTTTATTCTTGTGTGTTACGCAGCACGTTTGAGCTTCTGCATGAACCAATGAGGTTCATTCTTGTGTTACGCAGCACGTTTGAGCTTCTGCATGAACCAATGAGGTTTATTCTTGTGTTACGCAGCACGTTTGAGATTCAGCAAGAACCAGTGAGGTTTATTCTTGTGTTACGCAGCGCGTTTGTGCTTCAGCAAGAACCAATGAGGTTCATTCTCATGTTACGCAGCACGTTTGAGCTTCAGCAAGAACCAATGAGGTTCATTCTCGTGTTACGCAGCACGTTTGAGCTTCGCAAGAACCAATGAGGTTCATTCTTGTGTTACGCAGCACGTTTGAGCTTCAGCAAGAACCAATGAGGTTCATTTGTGTTACGCAGCACTTTGAGCTTCGCAAGAACCAATGAGGTTCATTCTGTGTTACGCAGCACGTTTGAGCTTCTGCAAGAACCAATGAGGTTCATTCTGTGTTACGCAGCACTTTGAGCTTCGCAAGAACCAATGAGGTTCATTCTGTGTTACGCACACGTTTGAGCTTCAGCAAGAACCAATGAGGTTCATTCTTGTGTTACGCAGCAGTTTGAGCTCGCAAGAACCAATGAGGTTCATTCTGTGTTACGCAGCACGTTTGAGCTTCGCAAGAACCAATGAGGTTCATTCTCGTGTTACGCACACGTTTGAGCTTCAGCAAGAACCAATGAGGTTCATTCTTGTGTTACGCAGCACGTTTGAGCTTCGCAAGAACCAATGAGGTTCATTCTGTGTTACGCAGCACGTTTGAGCTTCGCAAGAACCAATGAGGTTCATTCTCGTGTTACGCACACGTTTGAGCTTCTGCAGAACCAATGAGGTTCATTCTTGTGTTACGCAGCACTTTGAGCTTCAGCAAGAACCAATGAGGTTCATTCTTGTGTTACCAGCACGTTTGAGCTTCTGCAAGAACCAATGAGGTTCATTCTTGTGTTACGCAGCACGTTTGAGCTTCTGCAAGAACCAATGAGGTTCATTCTCGGTGTTACGCAGCACGTTTGAGCTTCTGCAAGAACCAATGAGGTTCATTCTGTGTTTACGCAGCACGTTTGAGCTTCGCAAGAACCAATGAGGTTCATTCTTGTGTTACGCAGCACGTTTGAGCTTCTAGCAAGAACCAATGAGGTTCATTCTTGTGTTAGCGCACGACACGCAAGACAATGAGTCATTCTTGCAGCAGAACCCAAGCCAATGAGGTTCATTCTGTGTTACGCAGCACGTTTGAGCTTCGCAAGAACCAATGAGGTTCATTCTTGTGTTTACGCAGCACGTTTGAGCTTCAAGAACCAATGAGGTTCATTCTTGTGTTACGCAGCACGTTTGAGCTTCAGCAAGAACCAATGAGGTTCATTCTGTGTTACGCAGCACGTTTGAGCTTCTGCAAGAACCATGAGGTTCATTCTTGTGTTACGCAGCACGTTTGGCTTCGCAAGAACCAATGAGGTTCATTCTGTGTTAGCAGCACGTTTGAGCTTCAGCAAGAACCAATGAGGTTCATTCTTGTTAGCAGCACGTTTGAGCTTCTCAAGAACCAAGAGGTTCATTCTCGTGTTACGCAGCAGTTTGAGCTTCGCAGAACCAATGAGGTTCATTCTGTGTTACGCAGCACGTTTGAGCTTAGCAAGAACCAATGAGGTTCTTTCCTCGTGTTACGCAGCACGTTGAGCTTCTGCAAGAACCAATGAGGTTCATTCTGTGTTACGCAGCACGTTTGAGCTTCACAAGAACCAATGAGGTTCATTCTGTGTTACGCAGCAGTTTGGCTTCAGCAAGAACCAATGAGGTTCATTCTTGTGTTACGCAGCAGTTTGAGCTTCGCAAGAACCAATGAGGTTCATTCTTGTGTTACGCAGCACGTTTAGCTTCTGCAAGAACCAATGAGGTTCATTTGTGTTACGCAGCACTTTGAGCTTCTGCAAGAACCAATGAGGTTCATTCTCGTGTTACGCAGCACGTTTGAGCTTCTGCAAGAACCAATGAGGTTCATTCTTGGTTTAGCAGCACGTTTGAGCTTCTGCAAGAACCATTGAGGTCATTCTGTGTTACGCAGCACGTTTGAGCTTCGCAAGAACCAATGAGGTTCATTCTTGTGTTACGCAGCACGTTTGAGCTTCAGCAAGAACCATGAGGTTCATTTGTGTTACGCAGCACGTTTGAGCTTCAGCAAGAACAATGAGGTTCTTCTTGTGTTAGCAGCACGTTTGAGCTTCAGCAAGAACCAATGAGGTTCATTCTGTGTTACGCAGCACGTTTGAGCTTCGCAAGAACCAATGAGGTTCATTTTTGTGTTACGCAGCACGTTTGAGCTTAGCAAGAACCATGAGGTTCATTCTGTGTTACGCAGCACGTTTGAGCTTCTGCAAACCAATGAGGTTCATTCTGTGTTACGCAGCACGTTTGAGCTTCGCAAGAACCAATGAGGTTCATTCTGTGTTACGCAGCACGTTTGAGCTTCTGCAAGAACCAATGAGGTTCATCTTGTGTTACGCAGCACGTTTGAGCTTCAGCAAGAACCAATGAGGTTCATTCTGTGTTACGCAGCACGTTTGAGCTTCAGCAAGAACCAATGAGGTTCATTCTGTGTTACGCAGCACGTTTGAGCTTCAGCAAGAACCAATGAGGTTCATTCTTGTGTTACGCAGCACGTTTGAGCTTCTGCAAGAACCAATGAGGTTCATTCTGTGTTACGCAGCACGTTGAGCTTCTGCAAGAACCAATGAGTTCATTCTGTGTTACGCAGCACGTTTGAGCTTCGCAAGAACCAATGAGGTTCATCTTGTGTTAAGCAGCACGTTTAGCTTCTGCAAGAACCAATGAGGTTCATTCTTGTGTTAGCAGCACGTTTAGCTTCTGCAAGAACCCAATGGAGGTTCATTCTCGTGTTACGCAGCACGTTTGAGCTTCTGCAAGAACCAATGAGGTTCATTCTGTGTTACGCAGCACGTTTGAGCTTCGCAAGAACAATGAGGTTCATTTGTGTTACCAGCACGTTTGAGCTTCTGCAAGAACCAATGAGGTTCATTCTTGTGTTACGCAGCACGTTTGAGCTTCAGCAAGAACCAATGAGTTCATTCTGTGTTACCAGCACGTTTAGCTTCTGCAAGAACCAATGAGGTTCATTGTGTTACGCAGCACGTTTGAGCTTCTCAGAACAATGAGGTCATTTTGTGTTAGCAGCAGTTTGAGCTTCTGCAAGAACCAATGAGGTTCTTCTTGTGTTACGCAGCACGTTTGAGCTTCGCAAGAACCAATGAGTTCATTCTTGTGTTACGCAGCAGTTTGAGCTTCTGCAAGAACCAGAGGTTCATTTTGTGTTACGCAGCCGTTTGAGCTTCGCAAGAACCAATGAGGTTCATTCTTGTGTTAGCAGCACGTTTAGCTTCTGCAGAACCAATGAGGTTCATTCTCGTGTTAGCAGCACGTTTGAGCTTCTGCAAGAACCAATGAGGTTCATTCTGTGTTACGCAGCAGTTTGAGCTTCTGCAGACCAATGAGGTTCAATCTGTGTTAGCAGCACGTTTGAGTTCGCAAGAACAATGGGTTCATTCTTGTGTTAGCAGCACGTTTAGCTTTGCAAGAACCAATGAGGTTCATTCTGTGTTACGCAGCACGTTTGAGCTTCGCAAGAACCAATGAGGTTCATTCTTGTGTTACGCAGCACGTTTGAGCTTCTGCAAGAACCAATGAGGTTCATTCTCGTGTTACGCAGCATGTTTGAGCTTCTGCAAGAACCAATGACGTTCTGTCTTGTAGTGTTGCACGGTGCACCGATACTTCAAAAGTATCGCGATACTCGGAAATTAAAAACGTCACGATACCTACATTTATTAGTATCGATACTTTTTTCAGCAAAGAAGCTGCAGTTGTCATATGACAAACACTACAGCGAATTTTTGTCCCGCCAAAGTCTTATTTGATCGGTAAGTAATGTAACTTAGATTAACTGCTGCGCATGTGACAGGGCGCATGTTTAACTGAACGAGCAGAGAGAGAGAGAGAGAGAGAGAGGGAGACCTGGTTGCGCGCGTGCACTCTCTCACTCTGCGGAGCCAGGCGAAAGTAAACAAGGCTTCCGTCTCAAAACTAAGCGCTGTCTTGCTCACACCCGCATATTAATCAAAATAAATCGACACGATGGTAAGGTCGGGTAACTCGGGTTTCATGTGGAGCATTCGGAGATTTGTTTTCCTGAATTACCGCTGGGTGTGAATTGTGCTAAAATACGTTGCCTTATCTTCTCTGAAAAGCGTTCCGCACATTCAGCTGACATAAACCACACTTTAAATAAACGAAAAAAACTATCCAGTGATGAAATGTTTTCTGTGATGACACAAATCTTGTGGGATTTCCTAAACTGTGGGGATAATCACACAACGCGCACACGTCCGATAATGACACGTCCAATTCGCAAACTAATGACTCATTTGAACCGATTCGTTTTAATGAATGGTTTAAACAACTGATCTTTCCAACACTGAACTCACGAGACGTCTGAATCGGTGTATAACTAATCGTTAACAATTTACAATAAGGTTTCATGTATTACATAAATTACATAAAAATACAGTTTGCTTACTCAAGTGTAAGCTTGAGCCCCCAAGTATTTTGTTCAAATGTTTAACATATCTGCTGTTCATATGTTCATTTATTAGTGTGTTGTATGATTAGAATGTTGTCCCGTTTTAAAATAAAGCACAGCAATGATATTTGAGAGTTTTTCTCCCTTTTCAGGAAAAGTATCGAAAAAGTATCGAAATCGCAATTCTTGACTTGGTATCGGTATCGAAACAAAAATTTTAGTATCGTGACAACACTACTGTCTTGTGTTACGCAGCACGTTTGAGCTTCAGCAAGAACCAATGAGGTTCATTCTTGTGTTACGCAGCACGTTTGAGCTTCTGCAAGAACCAATGAGGTTCATTCTCGTGTTACGCAGCACGTTTAAGCTTCAGCAAGAACCAATGAGGTTCATTCTCGTGTTACGCAGCACGTTTGAGCTTCTGCAAGAACCAATGAGGTTCATTCTTGTGTTACGCAGCACGTTTGAGCTTCTGCAAGAACCAATGAGGTTCATTCTCGTGTTACGCAGCACGTTTGAGCTTCTGCAAGAACCAATGAGGTTCTGTCTCGTGTTACGCAGCACGTTTGAGCTTCTGCAAGAACCAATGAGGTTCATTCTCGTGTTACGCAGCACGTTTGAGCTTCTGCAAGAACCAATGAGGTTCATTCTTGTGTAACGCAGCACGTTTGAGCTTCTGCAAGAACCAATGAGGTTCATTCTCGTGTAACGCAGCACGTTTGAGCTTCTATAAGAACCAATGAGGTTCAGTCTCGTGTAACGCAGCACGTTTGAGCTTCTACAAGAACCAATGAGGTTCATTCTTGTGTTACGCAGCATGTTTGAGCTTCTACAAGAACAATGAGGTTCATTCTCGTTTTACGCAGCACATTTGAGCTTCTGCAAGAACCAATGAGGTTCTGTCTCGTGTTACGCAGCACGTTTGAGCTTCTGCAAGAACCAATGAGGTTCATTCTTGTGTTACGCAGCACGTTTGAGCTTCTGCAAGAACCAATGAGGTTCATTCTTGTGTAACGCAGCACGTTTGAGCTTCTATAAGAACCAATGAGGTTCAGTCTCGTGTAACGCAGCACGTTTGAGCTTCTACAAGAACCAATGAGGTTCATTCTTGTGTTACGCAGCATGTTTTGAGCTTCTACAAGAACAATGAGGTTCATTCTCGTTTTACGCAGCACATTTGAGCTTCCGCTAGAACCAATGAGGTTCATTCTTGTGTTGCACAGCACGTTTGAGCTTCTGCAAGAACCAATGAGGTTCATTCTCGTGTTACGCAGCACGTTTGAGCTTCAGCAAGAACAATGAGGTTCATTCTCGTTTTACGCAGCACATTTGAGCTTCCGCTAGAACCAATGAGGTTCATTCTTGTGTTACGCAACACGTTTGAGCTTCAGCAAGAACAATGAGGTTCATTCTCGTTTTACGCAGCACATTTGAGCTTCCGCTAGAACCAATGAGGTTCATTCTTGTGTTACGCAGCACGTTTGAGCTTCCGCTAGAACCAATGAGGTTCATTCTTGTGTTACGCAACATGTTTGAGCTTCCGCTAGAACCAATGAGGTTCATTCTTGTGTTACGCAACACGTTTGAGCTTCAGCAAGAACCAATGAGGTTCATTCTTGTGTTACGCAACACGTTTGAGCTTCTGCAAGAACAATGAGGTTCATTCTCGTGTAACGCAACACGTTTTAGCTTCTGTAAGAACCAATGAGGTTTGTTCTTGCATGTCAAGCAGGCTCAGTTAAGCTTCTGTTTATGTTTGCTGATCAATGTTTATATGTGAATAAAAACCTAAATTCAATATGTTCATCATATAAAGCTATCAAGTCTCTTCAGAATATTTGTACTAAACCGCTCAATTCATATTAGTTTTACGATCTCTTTATGAACTTTTTAAAGTGTCAAAATGGTAGTTGAGTAACTGTCAATGGAGGGACAGAAAGCTTTCAGATTTCCTCAAAAAGACCTTCATTTGTGTTCCGAAGATGAATAAAAGGTTTACGGGTTTGGAACAAAATGAGGGTGACAAATAAATGACAGAATTTTCATTTTTGGGTGAAGTATCCCTTAAGGGAATATTGCATTCATAATTTTGCAAACATTATTGGAATATTACATTTGATTTAATCTTCTGAACCAATTAGGATTTTTTTTTTTAAAGTTAGTCAAACTAATACATTTCAGAAAAAAAGTTCCATTAACGATGTATAAAGTTTTTTTTGTGCTAGCGTTTTGACGAATGTTCTATTAACGTTACTGGAAGAATGTTTGTTCATAACTTTGAGAAAACCTAAGGTTTGCTAAAGTTCTGAGAATGTTCCCCCGTTACCTGGGAAATTGTTAGATTGCATTTTAATGTGTCATTCTTGAATTGATTTGGACAATTAAACATCTTTTAGGCCTAATAGAAGTCAAAGAGGAACATCAAGAAGTGGAGGAGAAAGATCTGTACGAGGAACCTCATAATTTCATAAATGAAGAACAGTCTTGTAGTTGGTCACAGAATGATAATAATCATTCACAAGAAACAGCGCAGAAATCAGAAGCCAAAAACTCTTTTAGTTGCTCTCAGTGTGGAAAGAGTTTCACACGCAAAGGACACCTGAAGATTCACATGATAATTCACACAGGTGAGAGACCGTACACCTGCCCTCAGTGTGCCAAGAGTTTCACATGCAAAGGAAGCCTTAAGGATCACTTTAAAATCCACTCTGGAGAGAAGCCTTTCACATGTCCTCAGTGTGGATGGAGTTTTGCACGGCAAGAAGACCTTAAGAGGCACATAAGGATTCACACCGGAGAGAAGCCGTTCACATGCTCTCAGTGCGAGAAGTGTTTTACAAGTTCAGGAGACCTTAAGAGACACATGAGGATTCACTCCGGTGAGAGGCCTTTTACCTGTCCTCAGTGCGGAAAGAGTTTCACGCAGAAGGAAGGTCTTAAGGAACACACCAAAATTCATTCTGGAGTGAAGCTTTTCGCATGCATGTTGTGTGGGAAGAGTTTCACACATCAAAGAAGCTTGAAGAGGCACATGAAAGTTCATTCTGGAGAGAAGTTACACCAGTGCTCTGAGTGTGGCAGGAGATTTGCAGAAGCTGGCAATCTCAAAACTCACTTGCTGTCTCACACTGGAGAAAGACCATTTAGCTGTGAGTGCTGTGATAAGAAGTTTTTTTTGGCCGTTCACTTAAAGACACACATGAGGATTCATGAAGATGAAACGCGTTACGTGTGCTCTTTTTGTGGGAAGAGTTTTCTGTGGCTGAACGGGTTTAAAGACCATCAGAAAACACATATTGGTGAGAAACCCTTCGTGTGCTTGGACTGTGGAAGCAATTTTACTAGAGCCGGTGAATTGAAAGTGCACGAACGAATCCATACTGGAGAAAAACCTTACAAGTGTTCACACTGTGAAAAGAGTTTCACTCAGTCAGGAGCCCTGAAAATTCACGAGCGAGTGCACACCGGAGAGAAGCCGTACCTCTGCCCTTCATGTGGGAAGACTTTCAGCCGATACGGAAATCTAGGGAAACATTTAAAGAATGCTTGCCCAAAGTTGAGAAACTGACCAAAGTTCACCTTGAAGTACAGCTACACTATTCTTGATAAATTGAGAATCACGATTTTTTTGTTTCAAATAGAGATCACGATTCTAAATATACAACACAATAACAAAATAACATGTAATTTAAGGTTCTGACAAAATGTTAATTACTGCAGTCTTTTAAAAATGTTTAAAGGGTACCTATTATGGCATTTAAAATGTTCCTAATAATGTTCTGGGAGTCCCCAACAACAGTTTTACATGCATGCAATGACAAAAAACACTTTTGTTGTCTTATAATATGCATTTATTTTTACTTGATTTGCTCACCGACTCCCTAATGATTCGTTTTTCAACTCATTTTTCAAACCCCTCCTTTGTGTGACGCTAATCTGCGGTGATTGGTCAGATCATATGATATGACCCAGTCAGTTATTGTTTGTGTTAGCCCAACGCATAAACATATTGATAAAGCAATGCAGTACAACAAGGTATTGCTCTATTCTTTATGATAACTCCAATAACAGCCACAAACATTGCACATATTTAAAAAAAAATTACATTGGAGACCTAGAAGCTGCGCTGATCGTAACTTACACACACACACACACACACACACACACTTACTGCGCCTTCCCTCATCGTGCCCCAGACGCTACAAAACCCATAAAAGCAACAATTAATATTAATAATACTTACAGGTTGTGATTCGGAGAAGGAAGCTGATCCAAATAAACTCGGCACTGAACCTTCCTTCAGTATCAGACGGCTCCCAAATCCATACTTATAGCATTTAGGTTTGTGAAGCAATCATCTTCAAAATGACGCGAACACAGAACAAGGTTCGGCTATACTTCTGTGGTATAGTTGTATATATGAACTGTAGCCACTTAGTCTTCAAATGCTCCTCACTGGGCAGATGAAAAAAGTTTGCTTTTGCGTCGCACTTCAAAACACAGCGTCTCAAGCGACATGATGTTAGATTTCCCTGGAGTCTCCGAACTAATAAGTGGGCATATCTTATTCAAATAACTTGTCAAGTTGACGTCAACTAGACAAAGGAAAAGCATCGTTCGTCTATCGATTCATATTCAGCGATCCATTTGCCAACACAAATCTGAATGATTTTGTCAAAGGTTTAATAGACACAGGCGAATCGTTGTTGTTTAGGAATGAGATTGCGTGGGTGTTTGTAGATCTTTTAACGCTTAATCATGCAGCTCTTTAAGTCTTTAAATCAAACTTCAAGTCAACTTTATGTAAAACACAGAATATCCTCCAAAAAGCATTTTTATAAATTTAGACAGGAATGTAAAGTGTATTTCTGTGAAATGCTAAAAAATTAGTAGGGATGCATTAAGAGAATAGTAATATTCTATAGGACTACTTTTTTTGCACATCTTATTCAGCCTGTTATTCATTCTTATATCCTCTATCATATCTTTAAAATTTAATTTTGGTCATCATAGTTCTTTAGAGAAGAACTGAAAAGAACTTTTAAATTAAGTGCAATTGTAATCAGTGTCCTATTGTAAGCTTAGCTATCAACTACTGTTATTGTATGGATGAAAAGGGAAACGAGGTAACTTCAGTTTTCCTACTTTGTTTTTATTTGCATAAATTATGGAAGGATGACAAATGCATATAGTTAAGGTGGAAAAAAAGTGATATGAAAGTGTGTATGTGTACATTCAGACATTCGAATGACTCGCAGCCAGTCAAAGGCATCCTTTTCTTCTCCCTTTTATGTGGGAATATTTTTTGTGGCCATCAGAAAACACATATTGGTGAGAAACCTACGTATGCTTGGATTGTGGAAGTACACTAGAGTACTTTTACCAATTCACTGATTTACTCTTACTCTTACTTTACTCAGACCAAAGGGATTTACAAATGAGGAATACATACAATGATTAATCTTATGTGGGCAATAACACAAGAAGTGCTTACAATAGAAAGTTCCAATCATTGTCTAAAATAGTATACAGGCTATAACTGAGGCACTTTTGAAATAGTGAAAGCATACAAGAGATTTATTTCATGTAAACGTCATTAAGCTTCGGAGGTTTTCTGCATTGAGCTTTTCATGAGAAATCCAATGGGTGTGAAGTGAATATGCATGACTGTAAAGCATTGTTATGATACACACTCATTACTTCCCATCAGAAATTTTCTACAGCTTGACATCGTCTCACACATTTATTTTTTCACAGCAAACTTTTCTATAGAATTTACATTCTTACATAATTTTGTGCAAGTCCTTGTAAATAATCTCATTAGATGTGTGATGTTTGTCGGTATGTCTGTTATATGTGATTCTATAAGTAGAACTGTCCATATCATCAGAAGTGTGAATGTATGAGTTCCATCTTACTATTAATGCTAATAGTAAAATAACATTTTGTATCAATTTGGATAGTGATGTAATAATTTGTCTAATAGTCCAATGGTTATACAATAAAATGCAACTCGTCACTTTTATCCACTGTATAATTGTCATGCATCTCAAATTTGAAAGCAAAATGGTCATCAATACATGATGCAGAATACCTGTAGGAAGAGATTATGCATTTTAAAATAATTATATCTCATTACCTGTGCAGTTTTTCATTACAAAGACTTCACTGCCCTCCCTCACTGACACTGAAGATAAAGCACAAGCCTAATTTAATCTATTCTACAGGCGAAGGCCAGTTTGGACACAATAACCCAACAGACGTAAGAGATAAGAGGCTGGTCAGAGATTTGATGCGTTACAATCACTTTCATTTTTGTACAAAAACAAATGCATAATAAATACTTTCACCTTGAAGTTTATAGTTTCTTCTTTATACAATTTCAGTCAGTTCAAAGCAGTTCAGTCAACTGGAGTGTATTTCTGATCAGCATCTTCTCCTAGCTCCTTCTGAAGCTGTTCATACTGCAATACACTCAGTGTTTCCTACAATTCAACACCACTCGGGTACAAGCATAGTGTAGCCCCAACAAGACTAGTGAGATGCATAAACACTGCCACTGTATGTAGATTGTGTGTCTGACCAAGTAGAGGGTTTTGGTAATATTTGATCATAGGTTCTTATAGACTTATGTTTTGTTTTTCTTATCAAGTGTGACTTTTCTGGAAACTTTAAAAAAAAATGGATGCAGATTTTTACTAATTTTTCCATTTTTGACTGATATGTCCTGATTTTTTTCGTTTAATCTCGTTTAGTCTTTTACTATCTTCTATTTCTAATCTTGGCTAACAGACGGTGGCGGCAATGCACTGTTTTAGTTTGCAAATCGCTAGAGGTGGGCAGATCGATACTAATATCGATAATATCGATACCAATGTTGGTATCAGTATTGATCGATACTTAAGTTTCAGTTTCTCTCCTTTTGCTACCTGACAGTGTTTGTCAAAATGCTGCTGCTGTCACAGAGCAGAGCAACTTAGCAAGCTCTCTGTAATCTTCCTCCAAAGAGTGCTCTGCTCTCTTCCCCCTCTCCTGTGTTGTACCGTCACATGACTCACCACTAGCGCGCTACCGCTACCACCAGCTGTTAGACGTGCGCGCAACCGCGCATTTCTAGTCTACAGCAGCACAGTCAAAGACAGAGAATGGCAGCAGAGAGAAAGAGGAGTGTTGTATGGCTGTATTTTCAGGCCGAAAATGAGACAACAGTGACTTGTACCATTTGTAGGAAGTCTTTAAAATACATTTGTACAAACATATGAAAAATCACAGACCAGAAAATGCAGAGCTGCAGAAACGGAGAGAGGAGGAGAGATGACGTTATTTTATTCTCATTATATCTTATTACAAGGAGAATTTGTTTTACATATTTTATATTTATTGTGAAGTAAAACTTTGTGACTTTGTTTGTTTAAGAAAAAAAATCCTGAAAAGAAGTGCGCTAAAAAGGAGAAATGTTATTTTATTCTCATTATATCTTACAAAGAGAGTTTGTTTTACATTGTTTATAATATTTGTTGTGAAGTAAAACTTTGTGACTTTGTTTATTTAAGAAAAAAATCCGGAAAAGAAGTGCACTAAAGAGGAGAAACATTTTTTGTTAACATGCTACTTGAAAAGAGAATTTGTTTTTACATTTTTTATATTTGTGAAGTAATAATTTTGTAACTTTGTTTATTTAAATAAAACAGAAGTAACCAAAAGTTGTTTCTGAACAAAAGCTTTTGTAGTGCTGATTTTAACTGATTAATAACCCAAAATGCAAATCACAAAAACAAATTAAAAGTCATGAAAATTCGTTTAGATTTAGGTTGAAAACGCATCCACCTTAATTATTAAAAAGTATCGATATTGGTATCGGTATCGGCTATACTGGCCCTGTATTTACTTGGTATCGGATCGATACCAAATCTAGCGGTATCGCACACCTCTACAAATCGCCGTTAAAAGGTATTCAAGAACATCTGTCGCGTCCCAGTGACGTCATCAGGGCTGCGCCAGGTCTGCTGAAAATCGGTCGAGAAGAGGTTTGTGTTTTTGAGCGGAATAATATGCATGTAAGGTGGACAAAATTACATTAAAGGATTTATATTTTACAAAAGTATCCAAGAGACATTATTATTCTCGAAAACGAATTTACACTAATAGATTTTATTCTCGATTTTAATATTGCAATGTTTTATTTGTTGAGTTCTTGTAAATATCGTAACTTACATTGATTTTTCTTTCAGTGA
The DNA here is from genome assembly GCA_036326025.1 of Chrosomus eos. Taxonomy (NCBI): domain Eukaryota; kingdom Metazoa; phylum Chordata; class Actinopteri; order Cypriniformes; family Leuciscidae; genus Chrosomus; species Chrosomus eos. The sequence continues at coordinate 35,326,264 of CM070823.1, read as the reverse complement.
AATTCCTTTTCACGTGGAACAGATTGATATATTTCGTGGTGTATTTTCTTTCCGTTGATATTATCATTTTAAACGTGACGACGACGCGAACGTCTTGAGTTTTGACAGCTCTTCCTGACATAGTGCTACTGTAAAGATGGAGGTTAAAGAGAAAAGTGAAGAAGACATGAGTGAGACAGAAGCATGCAGAATGAAAGATGAAGATACGGAGGGACAAAGAGGTTGGTGATCATTATTGATTAATAAATTATTAACATTAAAGTAACAAAGCCCTAGAGAGGCAAAATGGCATAAAAATACAACAATCCTCCATTGTAGTGTATTTATTAGTGCTGTCAATTCATAAAAAAAGGTAATCTTACCTCGCACCTAACATTAAAGTTTTAATATAATTGTATATTGTAATAATTTCACATTTAATCTTCAAATGAATGTAGAAACAACTACAGTAGCTTATTTTATTTTAAATGTTTGTTTAATGAAAGAAGGCTAGTACCAACACTGCTAATGTCTCTATGAAATAGATTTTTTTCCTCCCTTAATTTTAGACATTCAACATAACAGTATAATTGTAACATTTATTAGGCTTTAATAAATATAACAGCTTTTAATTTTTGTGAACTTAAAACAAGTTACATAAACTATTATATTAAATGCCACATTTACCTGTGCGCTCCAATATATCAAGGCTCAACACTGAGGTTTTTTTCTACTTGCCCTGTCATAATGCACAAAAATATATTGTTTTCGTTATTTTTGACCCATGTAACCTTGTAAACGGTGCTTTAAGATTTTCAGGTAGGTTTAACAGTTAGGAAATAAACAGAAATTGAATATAGTTGTCAAACACTTCACAGTCTTCACTGCATGAATTATTAAATTAAATATAGATTAATTATAATTAAAGCTACATATGTTATTCAGTCAAGAGCAGTGAGTTTTCTATTCTTCTTTTGTTCTTTGATTATCCTTTTATTACAGACAGCAGGAGGTTTAGTAGGCTGATGTCTCTTTAAGACGTGCCACGGATCTGACACACATCCCATTTCTCACAACTCTTTACCTTGATTTAAGACTTCATTTAACTTGATTTAAGATTGAGCTTGCGAGGATACTCGAAGCAAACAATAATAATAAACAATAATTTTGTGTGTTTTGGTCCATTTAAGCGTTGTCTGAAGCGGCTTTCTGTGCAGATGAGTCTTGTGACTCGTTCTCTTCTGTCTTCTGCTTGAAGTGAAAGTTTACGCGTTCATTTTGACAATGATATAATTTATCACCCTGATCTGATGGAACACATCAAATGTCAATCTATTTGGGATTATTTTGTGTCGTTTTTAATCCATCTTGTTTTATTTGTTGTACTTAAATAGTTTTTTTTGTTCACTATGTTCATTTTAGACCCAAAAGAAGTGAAAGATGAAAGTCAAGAACTGAATGGGGTGAAGAAGAAGCCTCGTAAATTAAAAATTAGGGAAAAGTCTTCAAGTTGCTCAGAGACTGAAAAGAACGTTTCACACAAAAGAACTGAAGCTAAAAGCTCTTTCGCTTGCTCTCAGTGTGGAAAGAGTTTCACACGTAAAGGACACCTTGAGGTTCACATGGTAATCCACACAGGTGAGAGACCGTACACCTGCCCTCAGTGTGCCAAGAGTTTCACATGCAAAGGAAGCCTTAAGGATCACTTTAGGATCCACACAGGTGAGAGGCCTTTTACCTGCCCTCAGTGTAGCAAGAGTTTCACTAATTCAGGAGGACTTAAGAGGCACATACGGATTCACACAGGAGAGAGGCCTTTTACCTGCCGGAAATGTGGAAAGAGTTTCCCAAGTTCAGGAGAGCTTAAGAGGCACATGAGGATTCACTCTAGAGAGAGGCCTTTTACCTGTCCTCAGTGCGGAAAGAGTTACAAACAAAAAGAAGTTCTTAGGGAACACGCGAAAACTCACACGGGAGAAAGGCCTTTCGCATGCATGTTGTGTGGGAAGAGTTTCACACAACAGAGCACCTTAAAAGTTCACATGAAGGTTCATTCTGGAGAGAAGTTACACCAGTGCTCTGAGTGTGGCAGGAGGTTTTCAGAGGCCTGCAATCTCAAAACTCACTTGCTGTCTCACACTGGAGAAAGACCATTTAGCTGTGAGCGCTGTGACAAGAAGTTTTTTTTGGCCGTTCACTTAAAGACACACATGAGGATTCATGAAGATGAAAGACGTTATGTGTGCTCCTTTTGTGGGAAGAGTTTTCTGTGGCTGCATGGTTTTAAAGATCATCAGAAAACACATATTGGTGAGAAACCCTTCGTGTGCTTGGACTGTGGGAAAACCTTTGCTAGAGCTGCAGAACTGAAAGTGCACGAACGAATCCATACTGGAGAAAAACCTTACAAGTGTTCACACTGTGAAAAGAGTTTCACCCAGTCATCAGGCCTGAAAGTGCACGAGCGAGTGCACACCGGAGAGAAGCCGTACCTCTGCCCTTCATGTGGGAAGACTTTCAGCCGATACGGTAGTCTAGGAAAACATTTAAAAAAGGCTTGCCCAAAGTTGAGAAAGTGAGCCAAGTTCTCCTTAAAGTTGTATAGAAATATAATATATTATTACTATTATTTGCACGTTGTAGCATTTATCAACTATACTGATATCAGTGTGTGGTTAAACTTTACAATAAGGTTATATTTCTAAACATTGGTTTACTACGTTAGTTAACATGCAACTAACAATGGAATTATGTAAAAAAAATATTACTTAAAGGAACAGTCCACCGTTTTTTTTTTTTTATAAATAAAGGTTATTCACCATCTTTCCTACATTTGGGTGGGCAAAACGCATTTTTGTCTCAGTGCATACTTTGTTTTAGTTTGGCAGCGCCGCCGCTAGCTTAGCTTAGCATAATGAATGGATTCCTTTGTTGCCAGATAGCATGTCGTGAGTAAAAGTGATTAAAAAAAACAACTAATTACTTCTTACTAAATTCAAAAGTTGTATCTGTTAATATTATTTGATGGACCTGAGCTGACATGAACATTTTAACGTTAACAAAGATAAATAAATACTGTAGCAAATGTATTGCTCATTGTTAATGTTAGTTAATGCATAACATGTGACCTTATTGTTAAGTTCTGCCCAGTTTATTTATCTTTAATAAATCTTTCAAATGTAATTTTGTAAATTATAGCTCTTCAATACTGAAAATGATTGAAGTATCACTTGTTTTTATTGCAAAAATCAATCATGCTTGAAATGTGTCAGTTTGTGCTCTAGTAGGGTACATTAATTATGTATATTTGTCACTTAATGGACTAATAAACGAGCAACTAAGATGTAGTTTTAGTGTTTCTAGCCATGTATAAAATTACTAGCTAAAGAAAGGAGCATGCAATGAGCACAATTTTACTGTTATTTTTTAACATTGGTATCTTCATTTTAAATGTATTGTAATATTGTTGATTCCTGCCTTGATGGACGCATTAAATGTTGTCGTTTTATATTTAAATATCCTGTACTGGTTTATAGCAACACTGTAAAGTGGAACCATTTAATAAATGTGCCTTTAAATCCCCCTTTCCACCAGCAGATGGAGCGCTCTCCTCCAGCCTGAAACTGAACAGGAGGCTCGCGGTTTCCTATCCAATTTACCATTGTCATATTCACAGTCATCTGTCTTTTGGAGTTGTTTGCCTTGTCGGTCTTTCTTCAGTGGCTTTGTGTTTATGAATGTTGCTTGCCTTCTGACTCTTGCTCTGAATGGCTCGTTGTGAAGTATTTTGACAGTCACTTTAATAAAAATGTTTCATTTCCAAAAGTTTCTGTAAGCTTGATCTTTTGCAAACCAAGACTGGCTTTAGTTGTTGATTTATGTGGGTTTCTGTTATGGTGAGTTTGGTGGCAGATATTCCCAGGATGTTAAGTGACTGATATTTGGGATAAGATATCATTATCCGGTTGTCATGAGTTCAGTGGTTCACGCACTAGCTTTACATGACAGCTTTAATCCAGTGTCTGTATGTCTGAGGTGAAGAGTCTTTCCATTTACACAACATTAGCCTCCTAGCAAGAAGTGATCAGAAAGTGATCGGACAGGGATTTTGTTAGATTATCATATTGACTACCAACCCGTACTATTGCTCTCTACATGGCTAAGCAATACATTGACCAACCATTTTAGAGAAGGTCTCAAAAACTAAGAGTCCACAAAGTCATTCAATTGAAAAAAATATGTGAAATTGCAATTGTAAATTTTAACCTTCCATTAATATTTTAACCTTTCAACCCATTAAACCACTGGAAATATTAATTAATTTATTTATTTTTTGCAAAAAATACCACTAATACATCTTGCCATTGCCATTTAATATTGCTATTTCATGTCAACAGAACCCCAACTAGTTTCCTATCAAAAAATAGTTCCAAAGAAAAGGAGATATAGAGGTATATGTAGAACTTTTATTATATTACAAGTGTATGAAAATACAAATTTACCAGTTTTGTTATTGTATCACACTATATTGAGTCCTCCAGTTCAAGCTGACATTTCAATTATTTGGTTCCTCTCCCCACATTTATACAGACTGAGAGAGTTCAGAGTAGAGTTAAATATCAACTACTCATAAGTCACAACAACAAGCTTTATTACTGTGCTTAATCTGTCTATGAATGACTACAAACTATTTTCTGATCTTGTAACACTGAAAATGCAATATACTGTAGAACACAATCAAGCACTAATCCAGGGCTATAATGTGGTCTATGATGAGGGCATCTCTCGCTCGACCTGTGCAGAGGAGGCTGGAGACAACACTTTTACTGACAGAGAGATGCGCTGTGGGAATATCTATGTTTGTAGACCAAATTGAAGTGCTGTGTTTGTATCTGTGTCTTGAATGGCATCAGTACTTGTGTATCTGAGCTGAAACGCATGCATCGATAGCGAGCTAGAAGCCGTAGGCATTTACATCTAGATCAACCCTGTTAAGGGCAAACTGAGGGTCAAGCATTGTCACCAAGAAATAGACACTACGGTTGAACTGGTCCACTTTCCCATTTTGGTTCTCAGAAAGATCCCAGAGAAGCAGAGAAGTGATTGGCGAAGGGTTTTAGCTAATAGGCAACGACTTCTTGACTCTGATGCTTGGAGCAGATGAGTGTTTAAATCCAGTACAGTGGGGACCACCATACTAATACCCAGTAAAAGACGTCTAATAGCCATCCAAACACAGCCCTGACGTCTAGGCTCAAACAAGACATAATGTGGGCTGTCATTGAAAATTGTATAAAGTCTAACCATAGCCTACGCATGATAATAGACACAAAAGCCTAATAGACACACGCCTACTAGATGTCAAAGAAATGAAACCAAACACCTTGTAATCACTGTTGACTTTGCTTGCATGATGATATCACACATTTAGCAAGTTATTTTGGAAAAAAAACGACATGTAACCAAATTCAAGGTTATTTTGTCTAGAAGCGTTTTACTCATAGCCGGACTATATCGTGTCTATAGTTAAGCGAGGCGGTGAAATGACGGCTGTTGCTCTTGCTGGGTGGTGACATTTCTCACATTTGTTTTCCTTGCAATGGGTGTGTATTTTTTGTCCATTACTTTCAAGAAATGCCTGAAATGCTGATTTTCAACAATTGACAGTGGTAAAGTTCAGCCAATATGCATCATAAAGTTGCTGCTTGTTCTGCTGTGCAGCTTCTGCTCGTCGCTGCTGTCTGTGCACTCTCTTATTCTGGGACAAATACAATTATATTTCAGCGATTATTACTCATTCAAGAGTAGACTTTACAGAGTGCTTGATTCTTGCATTATCAATAGAAGATCTTGACCCAAAATTGTATTGAAAGAAATATGAATTTAAAATGTCTATGGATAACTCACTTATAATAAACACTGCAATATTCCATAACAAATAAGAGTTTGTCAATTTTGATTTCATGACTTTAAACTGTAGTGAGCTGAATTTATGAGCCCCCGTGTTCTGCCTTGCAGACCTTTATTTATTTATTTATTATTATTAAGTATGTAGCCTATATTGTTGTGTGTATACTTGCATATTGTTGCCCTATTGGTTTTGTGGCTTCTATTGTTCTTCTCATTTGTAAGCAGCTTTGTACAAAAGCATCTGCTAAATGATTAAATGTAAATGCATTTAATATTGCAAGAGAAATGTCAATACTGCAAACAGTACATCTTAACAGGATCTTGAACATTTTCTCATTTTTTAAACAAAAAAAGACGCATATATATATTTTTATCAATTATATTTAATTATTTAACGAAATTCTCTTCTTCGTATAAGAAGTCTATACAAGTATGTATTTTGGCGGACCTTTATTTGGATCTTTCGCGTTGTGATGATGTGACGTCATTCGCGCATGCGTGATACGCGGCTCAGGCTCGAGACTTGCGGAAGAAGTGATTTGTGCTTTGACCGCTTCTGCATTAGTCTTATATAAAACTGCACGAAAGTTTTGACTTGGTTTTAAGTTTGTTATGTGCTAGTAACGTGAAATGATTGTAGATTATTAAATGTAGTATTGCACAGTTCTATGTGAAGTGCTAATAGAGGATTTTTTGTGAATGGCAAGATATACACTTGGTGTACTCTTGTAAAGATGGAGTTTGTAAAAGATGATAGTGAAGACATGAGTGATGCAGAAGCATGCAGAAAAAAAGGTGAAGATGGAGAGGAACAAAGAGGTTGGTGATCATTCTTTATTCTTTCATGATAAACAAATAAAGTAAGGAGAACAGCTAAGTTTCCATGGTCACCAAGTTTGTTTTTCAACCATATCTAATGTCATTACTATGAACATGGCACAAATAACTTGAAACATCAATTAAAATAAACAGTTGGTCTACAACAGTCAGTTTAATTGATTTTTTAACTATTTCATGTGTTCATTTTAGACCTGGTGGAAAGTAAAGAGGAAGGTGAAGTGGAGGAGAAAAAGCAGGTTCAGAAACGTAAACATTTCACAATTGGAGAAAAATCTTCTAATTGCTCCCAATCTGAAAATGATCTTTCACCAGAAAGAACAGAGCTGAAAAACTGCTTCACCTGCCCACAATGTGGAAAGAGTTTCACATGTAAACGAGACCTTAGGAGGCACATAAGGATTCACACTGGAGAGAAGCCGTTCACATGCTCTCAGTGCGAGAAGTGTTTCGCAAATTCAGGAGACCTTAAGAGACACATGAGGATTCACTCCGGTGAGAGGCCTTTTACCTGTCCTCAGTGCGGAAAGAGTTTCACGCAGAAGGAAGGTCTTAAGGAACACACCAAAATTCACACGGGAGAAAAGCCTTTCGCATGCATGTTGTGTGGGAAGAGTTTCACACATCAAAACAGCTTGAAAAGACACATGAAGGTTCATTCTGGAGAGAAGTTACACCAGTGCTCTGAGTGTGGCAGGAGGTTTTCAGAGGCCTGCAATCTCAAAACTCACTTGCTGTCTCACACTGGAGAAAGACCATTTAGCTGTGAGCGCTGTGACAAGAAGTTCTTTTTGGCCGTTCACTTAAAGACACACATGAGGATTCATGAAGAAGAAAAGCGTTACGTGTGCTCCTTTTGTGGGAAGAGTTTTCTGTGGCTGAACGGGTTTAAAGACCATCAGAAAACACATATTGGTGAGAAACCCTTCGTGTGCTTGGACTGTGGAAGTACTTTTATTAGAGCCGGTGAATTGAAAGTGCACGAACGAATCCATACTGGAGAAAAACCTTACAAGTGTTCACATTGTGAAAAGAGTTTCACAGTTTCGGGAGCCCTGAAAGTGCACGAGCGAGTGCACACCGGAGAGAAGCCGTACCTCTGCCCTTCATGTGGGAAGACTTTCAGCCGATACGGAAATCTAGGGAAACATTTAAAAAATGCTTGCCCAAAGTTGAAAAACTGAGTTCACCTTCAGGAATAAGCCTGTTACGATTCATTGAAAATGCTTTCATTGTTTCCATTTACATTTTCATCTGGCCTTTTTGTGGCATTGGCTAATCATTTTTCAGTTTGGCCACTAGAAGGAGGACTTTTATTTTGACATCTCTGAGAACACTAGGATCACCCATTCTCTGTCTCTATTCGTTTTCTGTCTTTGTTTAACAGTTGTCTAATAATTCTTTCACATAATGTTGACAATGTGTTTAGCTTGAGCGTTTACACGAGCGGTGGCACACATAGCCAGCCGGGAGCTATAACTTGCCTAATATGATCATAAGACAGCCTTTGCAATTCGAATGTTTTAGAAATGCATTTTATCCATGCATATTACAATCACGGCCGAAAACAAAATCTACATTTAACAGCGTTTTTCCCACAGGATTTAGTGAAACTGTGATGGCCTTAAAGGAAGGCAATTTTGTGCAATATAAAGTTAAATTCATAAATCTGGTGCACTTTGAGAGTACAAAATTAAGAGCTCCAACCCATAATCAGTGTGAAACTTGAACAAAGTCTTTGAACCTGAACTTTAAAGCGGACTCAAACCTTAGTTGTGATCGAGTGTCTCAGTCTACATTACACTACATAATACTACTACTAATATAATATTATTTATATGACAGTAATAGCCATATATTGTAAAACAAATGCACTGAAAAAAAACAACTAAACTTTCATAATTAGTTTTGCCTTAATTTCTAAATGCAAGAGATAAACCCGTGAGCTTTTATTTTAGCAGAAAACAAGTTTACAAACTCGCAAATCTAGTGAAATGCTGTAATCGCCAACAATGCAAATGCTAAACTCGGCACATGCACAGATAGAGTTCACTGCATTCATTCACTGTGAACTAGGGCTGTAACGATTCCTCAATTAAAGTCGAGTACTCGATTTCAAAAAATCCTCGATTGCAATTTACCCATGTCGAGTAACCGGTAAAATCCCGGAAGTGGCGCCTTCCAAGGACGAGAATCCATGAACTGCATTATTACACTGTTTAATAAGCCTACGTGATATATATATATATAAAAGCATTTACAATCATAATATAGCATAGTGCTATTGTGTAATCACAAAGGCTGCCATTCAGTTAAATAAATATGTACTCTGTTTTTCTTCCAATACGCTTTAATTATATGCATTTAGATTACATGTAATTATTTACAGATTACATGTTAAAATGACCTCAGCTCCGTTCACAGTTAACGCTGCTGCACACAAACTCTGCATGTGCTGTTTGTTTAGGTTTCCATTACCAATAACGTGCGTTTGGGAATGCAAAAACTCGGATGTGGTTTGTGTTTCATAGCTGTTATCATTGATATGCGTGTCAGCGTCTCGGGTTTCTCAAACTACATCTCTGCATGCTGTGAGTTTGGGTTGCTTATAACATTAATCTGTTAACGCAGTGTGCGCCATTTCACAAGATTTGTAAAGCAACTCATTTGTAAATCTACGCCAACACAGGAGAATACATAAATATGTTTCTAAATATGCAAATTGTTGTTCATCGTGATTTCGAAATGTTCTTAAAGGGATAGTTCACCCAAAAATGAAAATTATGTGACTCGCCCTCATGTCGTTCCAAACCCGTAAGACCTCCGTTCATCTTCGGAACACAGTTTAAGATATTTTAGATTCAGTCCGAGAGCTTTCTGTTCCTCCATTGAAAATGTATGTACGGTATACTGTAGGGCTGTCAACGAATATTCTAAATTCGAATATATATTCGAATAGTTTTAAAAAACAGAAATTCGAAGGTGAAAATTAATATTCGAATCATGTGGAAAAACACGCCCGCGGTAGCAGAGGCGCGGCTGTCTGCTTTGTGAGTGGCAAAATCCTGAAGACGCATTTTCCAGCTGCACAGATAGCACAGTGAGTGTCTGGCTCACTCATTGGCTGTGCTGCGGCAACTGCACATCCAATGACGCGGCGCCTCCGACGTGTGCGCCAATGAGCTAGCATTACATCATACAGAGCCCGCCAAGGGGGCGTGGCCAGACGTCCCCGAAATAGCCATAGTAGCATCAGTTTACCCACAGCACGAGCTGCTCGGAGAGTTCAATGTCGGTTCTATATACTGTAAAACTTAAATTAATGTTAATAATATTTGTTTCAATCACTGAATGAAGCCTGCTATATTTAGGACAAGAGTCGCGAGTCTCGCGACCTTAAATTGATTGCACAAAACTCTTGATCAGCACTCAACATTTGTGTATTTTTGTTCATTTAAACCGTTATCCGCAGAGAGCGTGAGGGCGAGAGAGCAGGCGAGAGAGAGAGAAAGAGTGCCTGCGAGTGCGAGCGAGAGTAAGGTCTGCGGTCTTGGCCATTGATTTACTTGTTTTTGTGTAAGTTAATACGTTGTCAAATAAGTTTAAACTTAGATAAACTACCTATATAAATAGTTGTGTCTCTTTGTATTCATTTGTCCTGATATTGACGTAATGCGCGTCAGTGACAAAATGCGCAACCAGATATTCGAATAGTTCGAATATATGTGGGTTTTTTAGAGGGAATATTCGAACGTCATTTTTGAGCAATTTTGACAGCCCTAGTATACTGTCCCTGTCCAGAAAGGCATTAAAGACATCATCAAAGTAGTCCATGTGACATCAGTGGGTTAGTTAGAATTTTTTGAGGCATCGAAAATACATTTTGGTCCAAAATGAACAAAAACTACGACTTTATTCAGTAGTTCACGAGTCCAGTGACGCTGCTGACGTGTTATCTGGTGCGTCCGTGTATTCGGGTTCAAATAAATATGGCTGGGCAAAAAAATGCAAGTCTTCCTCTGTGTCGAAATCCATAGACATGTTTGCGAAGATTGATTTGTTTACAGCGTGCGTCTCCCTCAGACTGTAAATGAATACACGGACGCACCAGATGACACGTCAGCAGCGTCTTACGTCAGCGGACTCGTGAACGCGGATTGACAACAGAACCAGAAGACAATACAAGGCTGAATAAAGTCGTAGTTTTTGTTATTTTAGGAATGTATTTTCGATGCCTCAAAAAATTCTAACTAACCCACTGATGTCACGTGGACTACTTTAATGACGTCTTTATTGCTTTTCTGGACAAGGACAGTATACCGTACATACATTTTCAATGGAGGGACACAAAGCTAAATCTAAAATATCTTAAACTGTGTTCCGAAAATGAACGGAGATCTTACGGGCTTGGAACGACATGAGGGCGAGTCATTAATGACATAATTTTCATTTTTGGGTGAACTATCCCTTTAAAGCCCCTGTGAACCGAAAGTTGTAACCGTAACTTTAGTGTTGTGACATATTTCCAAGTGAAAGAGAATATTGAACTGAGTCCCGGGTTTAATTGTAGCGCACATCCTCGCTCATAGCAGACTTATGGTTGGAGGGGAGGGGTCACTAAATTAAAACTGAATATATAAAAACTAAAGCACAGACTGAATGTTAACTGGTAAGAGGAGCACAATTCATCTGAGCTTAGTAACTATCTTAATGATTACCCCATTACAATAGACACTTTACAGGCACTGCTATCATCAAAATACACGTATTTATAACCTACATATGCCACAATTAATGTCTAACAACAAATATCTCAGACAATTTTCACCTGAGGTTTGGAGCCAAATTAGAGAGGTGTAAAAATTATTTTAGAAAGATGGCAGAATCATTATTTTATTTTTACACAGAGATTGGTAGGTCTGTTAGTTAAATCTGTTTACTTTAGCAATATTTGTCTCATATGCCAACGATGACAGTTCAAAAATGGCAAAAAGCACTTGTGTTTTTTGCCTCAAGTTAAGGATGCTTTTAACCCAATAATAATAAAGATAAATTTCTCGTTTCAACATTATTTGTTCTTCAGGTATTCCTCTTTTAAAGAAAAAAGTATCGGCTGTATGTAAAGTGACCCACATTTGGTGTTTGACCACTGAAAATGTGTTAATTGACCAATTTACTCATGGAGCCACATTAAATTGGACTATTTTAACGATTTCTTTAATAACTTTTCGGGGCTGTCAAGTTTCAAATCCTTAGAAGCCTATGGAGGAGTGATCCAGCTCTCAGATTTAATCAAAAATATCTTAATTTGTGTTCCGAAGATGAACGAAAGTCTTACGGGGTTGGAACGACATGAGGGAGTAATTACTGACAGAATTTACATTTTTGGGTAAACTATCCCTTTAAGATCTCCATAACTCTGGGATTGAACCATCGAGGGCCTTTAAAATGAAGATACCACAAGGAAAGTTTGTTAAGAACCAGAATCTAAAAGGGTATTAAGATATTTTTAATACTTCTTGAGTTACAAGCATGCAAAATTGAGGCAAAAAACACACGAAGTGTGTATAATGAGACGTATAATGTTTGCTAAAGTAAACAGATTTAACTAATAGACCTACCAATAAAATAAGGATTCTGCCATATTTCTAAAATCATTTTTATACCCCTCTAATCTGAGGTGAAAATTGTCATTTTGACCCCTCTCTACAAAATAGTGGATCCCTCAGTAAATAAATGTGTCAAATGTATATTTTGGCTTTCTTCACTATTGTCTTTCTACAGAAACAAATCTTAAGAAAATCTCAAATTTGAGCCGGTGAAGTTTCCGAAATGTGGTTGATTTGACACAGAATGACCCATTAGATTTTAGTCAGAATTATTGCGCTCCTTTTCTATTGCGCTCTGTCTGTCTGTTTGCTCATTTACTGATGTCTGTAAAGGTTAGCGGAGAATCTCGAACACAATAAACAGCACATGTACTGAATCTGTCTGACGTGTGTGACGAGGCAAGCTGCTTTATACACATTAACTATGTCTTACGAGTTTGTTTAAGCCCTTAAAGGGATACTTCACCCAAAAAAGAAAATGGATCACTTTATTGATGTATTTCCCATCGTTTTGGGCCTTGAATCTCTTTACCCAATTAACATTATTTTTTAATACCTAAAGTACTAAAAGTGTTTTTTAAATACTGTACATGCCAGGTTTGGACATTTACTGTGGCATGGGGCAAAAATGCCTCTCAAATTCAGGATACAATGGCACAAATTTTAATTAATTAGTTTAATTGGCCCTCAATTAAACTAAATTGACTACTACTGTCAAATAAAGTGAATGAAAATGCATTACATTTTGATCTGCTCAAGTTACATCAAAGATTTCTTTTTATGTTTTGTTTTTTGCGGCTTTGGGGCCACTTTTCAGCCCTAAGACCGGCCCACTTTTTCCATGGTGGTGGAAACTGGAAAAATAAAAGCAACAGTTCAGCTCTTACTATTGTGTAGTTTTTATTAATACCATGGTTCAACAAATAATGTAAAGGTTAAATAATAATTCACTTAAGCTGAGAAGTTATCAAAGAATATCCCACAAGGATAGGTTGATAAATTACCAAAAGCAGAAAGAAAGAAAAACAAATTAAGAATTTGAAATGTATCCCACTCTTCCACAAAGAGGCGTATTGAACTAATGTTTACAGTTCAAGTCACAGTGCAGTTTACAGTTACATTGCGAATAGCACCAACAGCATCAGTAGTGCACTGGTTTCAGCAGCTTTATCGATAACTGTGTCGTTGCTTATAGACGTGGGTTTCCTTCTCTGTGCACTTTAACATTTTTAAGCCTCCATGTTGTCCTGACTCAATGAGCTTCGTAGCCTATTCTTCACAAATTTTAAAGTTGAGAAGCTTCTCTCACATGCAACCTGCGTAGTGGACAAAGTCAACAGAAAAGTATATATGCTAACCCAATGACATGATAAGCATCTGTGAGGAGGTTATACTGTGAGAGTATTAAATGGACACAAATGGCACAGTTTTTGCAGGAGGAACAGGTCCTGCTCAGTTCCATCTCTGGTTCGTCCATATATGGCACTATCCTCCTAACCGTCCTGTGTCACCTCTCTACATGTCCTTTTTCAGGACTTTTTCAGTCTGTCCCACTGATATGCCAGGCTACACAGCTCAGTTTATAATGTGCTAACAGTAAACTCTGTCATCAAACCTAAGCAGACATTTGCTGATTTCCTGGAGTGCTGAGTTAGGGAGCACATTTATCTTTATTTTCAGGAAAGTTTTTAGGGTCAAGACAAGCAAAATCTGAGGCAAGTTTCGCATTTGCTGAAAACCTCCTATCTATGCTACCTGCCACAGTGTCCAGAATAACATTATGGACATTCACCTCAAAGGCACCATCAGATGAGGCTACTGGTTCATCATCTAAAAGCTCTCCTGGCACGCTTCTCTGGAAGTGCAGTCTGCACAACTAGTTCATAGTTGTCCATCTCTTCCAGCTTTTCATTGGCCCAACTCATAAACTTATCAGCTGCCACTTTCACTCCCTCAAAGTCCCTGACATATTTTTGAGGTTATCCTTTGTCCCCTCAACCAGGCGCTGAGCTGATAAAATATCCATTCTGTGTGGCTGTAGGTACTTGGAGAGGGGGATGTATTGGCGCTTTTCTACTGCATGGTACGGCTCAGCGCGGTACGGTTCGGCTCCTCAACAGAGGTGGTACCATTTAAAGCGAGCCGTACCGTATCATACCATGCAGTGGAAAAGCGCCACAAGTGAGAAATACTGAATGAATGAATGCATGAATGAATGAGGCATTTATATAGCGCTTTCATATGTACTTCTGTACACCCAAAGCGCTTTACAATCATATCAGGGGTTCTCTCCTCAACCAGCACCAGTGTGCAGCATCCACTTGGATGATGCGACGGCAGCCACAGTACAACGGCGCCAGTGCGCTCACCACACACCAGCTATAGGTGGAGAGGAGAGAGAGTGATAGAGCCAATTCAGTGGATGGGGATTATTAGGAGGCCATGATTGGCCGGGGGCCAATGGGTGGAATGTGGCCAGGACACCGGGGTTACACCCCTACTCTTTACGAGAAGTGCCATGGGATTTTTAATGACCACAGAGAGTCAGGGCCTCGGTTTAACGTCTCATCCGAAGGACGGTGCTCTTTGACAGTATAATGTCCCCATCACTATACTGGGGCGTTAGGACCCACACAGACCACAGGGTGAGCACCCCCTGCTGGCCTCTCTAACACCTCTTCCAGCAGCAACCTGGTTTTCTCAGAAGGTCTCCCATCCAGGTACTAACCGGGCTCAGCCCTGCTTAGCTTCAGTGGACAACCAGTCTTGGGCTACAGGGTGATATGGCTGCTGACATACTGAGCCGAGCCATACCATACCATGCAGTGGAAAAGCGCCATATGTTGGAAAATCCCTTTGCTTTGACCCTCGCTGTTGACTTCATACTTCCATCTTCCTCAACAGAGGCTCGGGCCAGCAGCAGGTCAACAAACAATGCATCCTGGGGATTACCAAAACACCCAAAGACCTTAGTGAGAGCCTGGCCCTTACCCTATCACCTGCTTTCCCCTATTGGGCTCAGTCTCCTGTGACGTTTGTCCTTGTCTCTTCCCAAGTCTGCATGCGTTTATAAGACTCCCTGAGGAAAACTGCCACATCTTTAAGTAGTGAGAAGAGAGATGCACTCTGACACTGGCTGTTGTGTCTGCCAGTACCAGATTTAAAACATGTGCATAACACCAGACATGAAAAATAAAAATGAATACAATAATACTTAAATAATAGAAAATTGTGATAGTGTAAGAGAAGAGATGAAGAATTACATGAAACAATATGGTACAATAAACAAATCAGAATCCCAACCATAAGACATAAGAATGTCAAACAACTTGTGGTGCAAAATATCCCTAAATATCCAAAACAGAAGGTGCTTCTGCGGTATGTGCAACTTTGTAAGCATGGATATGTTCAGCTAAACAAAACGTTTTTAGTGCAGTTGTAATCAAAAAGACCTGCTCATCTTTGATAACAATATTCTGGATTAGCTACATGAAATACAGGCATGTCATTTTGAACTTGAACACAAACCGATAAGTATTTCCACAGCACTTGACCCATTTATTTATTTATTTATTTATTTATTTATTTATTTATTTATTTATTTATTTATTTATTTATTTATTTATTTATTTATTTATTTATTTATAAAGCACTATTCCAACAACAGTTAGTTGTCCCAAAGTGCTGTACAAAAAATTCTAAAATACATAATTTTTTTTTTTAAAAAGTCATAAAATACAGAATGAAACACAAAACAATCACCACACTAAAATCACATAATAACACAAAGATGCACAAGAGCTCATCCCTCTACACTTAAAGTGGACATATGGAATAGGTGAAGTTTCAAACGGCTTTTAAAAGAGCCTATATTCGGAGCGGACCTAATATGAAGTGGTAGCGTATTCCACAGCTTTGGGGCAGCTACAGCAAAGGCCCTATCACCCCGTTGCTTGTATTTTGTGCGTGGTACAAACAGCATAATTCCTTTCTCAGCAGATCTTAATGATCTAGAGGGCTTATGGACCTCAAGAAGTTCAGAAAGATATGCTGGAGCTAGTCCATTTAAGCACTTATAGGCATAGACCAGCATTTTAAAATCAACTCTATCTCGAATGGTCAACCGGCCCAGGGAGGACAGAACAGGAGAAATATGGTCATATTTACGGGTCCCTGTCAATAGTCTGGCTGCAGCATTTTGTACTGCTTGCAGTCGACGTAAAGATGCTTGGGAGACTCCAGTGTATAATGAATTACAATAATCCAGTCTTGAAAACACAAAAGCGTGGATCAACATCTCAAGATCTTTTTTAGTTAAAAACGGCTTCACCTTTGCCACAAGTCTTAAATGAAAGAAAGCAGATTTTACCACTAAGTTTATCTGTTTTTCAAACTTTAGGGAGCAATCCAACATTACCCCAAGATCTTTTACCACTGGTGTACAATAGGGGTACAGTTCACCTAAAATAGGAAGATCACTCAGAGCAGGACCTCCAAACCAGACAAGCTCAGTTTTGCTTTCATTTAAGTATAAAAAATTATTTGACAGCCAAGTTTTTACCTCCTGTAAGCAGACTTTAAGGGAATCCAATGATGCTTTAAAGTTTTTACTCATAGACAAATAAATTTGCATATCATCTGCAAAGAAGTGAAAGGAGATACCATACTTGTGAAAAATAGACCCCAGTGGTAATATGTATAGGGCAAACAACATTGGCGCAAGAACGGATCCCTGCGGAACACACAGTCCAATGAAGTGGATGGCGAAAAGGTATGTCCTAGATTAACTGAGAACTTTCTGTCTGTCAAAAATGACCTAAACCATTTTAACGCAGTACCATGGATGCCTACCACATTTTCAAGGCGCGAAATTAAGACCCCATGGTCTATAGTGTCAAAGGCTGAAGTAAGATCTAATAATAACATAGCAACAGAATGGCCAGAATCTCTAAATAAAAAAATATCATTTAAGGCTTTTAGGAGGGCAGATTCTGTACTATGTTTGTTTTTAAAGCCAGATTGAAACCTTTCAAGTGCCACATTTTGGTCCAAAAATATCTGCATTTGGTTAAAAACAGATTTTTTCTAGAACTTTTGCTAAAAATGGCAACTTAGAAATTGGACGAAAATTAGACAAGACCTCTTGTCCTAAATTTGGCTTTTTAAGAAGTGGCTGAACAACAGCATGTTTCAATGAAAGGGGCACCGTACCAGTAGACAGACTTGTATTTTACAACAGAAAGAATACTAGGCCCAACAATATCAAATATTTTAAAAACCAAGAGCGAATCCTATCACCAGGACAGTTTGTGGGTTTCATCTGACCCACAATATGAAACCTGACAGACCTGATATTCTTAATCTTATCAAAGAAGAAATTTTGAAAAATTTCACATCGTTCAAAAGATTCGTCAATAAGACCACTCTTAGGGGAGTTTATAACGGATTTTACAGTGTTGAATAAAAACGCTAGTTACGCATGTAACTGTGGTTCTGTGAATTCTGGATGACCGCCAGAGGCAGTGTAAACACTATGGATTATCGCAGCGCCAGCTAGATAGGTCGAGAGAATATACCAACAAAGTCACGTGGCGTGACGTATGCTGAGCCCTGGAGGGTAAAGCTACAGTAAGCTCAGCACTCTACCTCGGTACGCCTTTCTCGCGCATTCCGAGTGACTGAGAACTCTGGCGGTCATCCAGAATTCACAGAACCACAGTTACATGCGTAACTAGCGTTCTGTTTCATTCTTAATGACCGCCAGAGGCAGTGTAAACACTATGGATGACACATACCAACATAGTCATGAGGAATGCCACCCACCTGAAGAAATCAAGGCTGCTCCAGAAGAACCGCAGAACTAACGGCATGAGCAGCAGCAATGTTGACCTTATAGAACCGGGCAAACGTGCATGGAGAAGCCCAGGTAGCGGCAGTGCAGATATCCACCAGGGAAACTCCCCTAAAAACAGCCCATGAAGATGAAATGGCCCTAGTGGAATGGCAAGTTAGTCTCCAGGGCAGTGGTCTCCCTGCTGCCTTGTAAGCCAGCGTAATGGTCTCTACTATCCAGTTCGACAACCTCTGCTTCGACACTGGAGCACCTTTCTTCACACCACCATGGCAGACAAATAACTGGTCTGACTGTCTAAATTGAACAGTAGAGTTCACATAACACTTCAATGCCCGGACAGGACACAAAAGTTGGGCACTTGAATCAGACCCTGAAGAAGTCTGAAAGGTGGCCAGTTCAATGTGCTGATTTATGAACTGAGGAAGAAGGACCTTCGGAAGAAAAGAAGGATTGGGTCGTAGAACCACCCCGGAGTCATCTGGTAACCAACACAAGCACAGTTCACTAACAGACAATGCGTGCAACTCACTGACTCGTTTCGCAGTAGCAATAGCTAACAAAAAAAGAAGTCTTTAAGGACAACCATTTAATGTCAATGCTTTGCAAGGGCTC
This sequence comes from Chrosomus eos, assembly GCA_036326025.1. NCBI lineage: Eukaryota > Metazoa > Chordata > Actinopteri > Cypriniformes > Leuciscidae > Chrosomus > Chrosomus eos. The sequence goes on along the minus strand of CM070823.1, from coordinate 35,307,463 downwards.
AAATTGGGGTGAGCACAGGAATGCAAGCACGAGCGACAAATCCCACACAGGAAAATGAGGATTCCGAGCAGGGTTCAGACGGCGCGCGCCCTTAAGAAAACTGCAGACAAGACTGTGAGAGCCAAGAGAAGAGCCACCAACTGGAACATGATATGCAGAAATTGCAGCAACGTACACTTTCAATGTGGAAGCTGCTTTTCCTTGCTCCAGTAAATGCTGAAGAAAGCTTAAGATACTTGGAATATCGCATGTTGCAGGAACGAGCCCCCGTTCCTCACACCATGCAGAAAAAAGCTTCCAACGGGAAGCATAAATCTGTCGTGTGGAAGAAGCCCTAGCATTGGAGATGGTGTGAATAACAGCAGGGTCACAACGCTCCAGGGAAGGGGTTAACCCAATGGCCAGACCCAAAGCTGCAGATGAGTCGGGTCCGGGTGCCAGACACTGGCCTCCAGCTGGGAGAGGAGGTCCTTCCTGGGGGAAGCTTCCATGGATTGCCTGTCAGAAGTCTCAGCAATAAAGGACACCACGGTCTGGCTGGCCATCGTGGTGCCACGAGTAACACTCTGTGCTTGCACAGGGAGATCCTGTGCAACGTCTCCCATAACAGAGGGATAGGTGGAAACGCATAGAGCAGGCAGTTCGGCCATTCGTGAGACAGTGCATCCTGGCCCAGGGGGCTGGACACTTCTGTCCTTGCGAACCATAAGCGACAGTGAGTGGTCATCTCTGAAGCAAAAAGATCCACTTCTGCTCTTCCAAATCGTAGCCAGATCTCCTGCACTACATCTGGATGAAGCCTCCATTCTCCTGGATGTACTTGATCACTGGAAAGAGCATCTGCTGTCTGATTGCACGCTCCTGGAATATGAGCTGCCCTCAGTGAAGCGAGTCGTGGCTGACACCCTGTCAGAATCTCGTGAGTCAGCAATAGAGACCTGAGGGATCTCGTGCCGCCCTTGTGGTTCAGATGGAACACCGTCGAGGTATTGTCCGATCGAACAAGGACATGGCGGCCTGTCAGAACCGGCATGAAGTACTTTAGAGCCAAGAACACTGCCCTTAGTTCCAGCAGGTTGATATGTTCTGTGGCCTGGATTGGGGTCCAGTGCCCGCAAATACCCCTCCGATTCCAAGTTGCCCCCCATCCTGTGAGGGAAGCGTCTGTTGTGACCAACTCCCGACGAGAGGGAACAACACCCAGGGGCACTCCTGCCTTTAGAAACTCTAACTGCCTCCACCGCCTCAACGCACATATGCAACGGTGAGAAATCATCACCAGTCGATGGCGATGTCTGGTGGGATCTAGCCGCAAACTGTTGTTCCATAACTGGAGTGGTCTGAGGTGGAGTAAACCCAGGGGGATCACCACTGTAGCCGCTGTTAACATCCCTATCAGTCGTAGGATCACCTCGTACTGCAAGGACACACCCAGGCGAAAGCGAGCCAAAAGTTGCAGAATGTTCACCACACGTTCCTGAGACAGGGAGGCAGACATTAGGCAGGAATTCAGGGTCATTCCTATGAACGTAGTGGTCTGTGATGGAATCAGACGGCTCTTTTTCTCGTTCACAGAAAAACCCAGCTTCTGCACGTGTCTCAAAAGAATTCTGGAGTCTTGTACAGCCTGCTGCTCTGTGGGGGCACAGAGAAGCCAGTCGTCCAAATAAGGAAGAATACGCAGTCCTCTCATCCTCTCACCTTGTGAAGACTCGAGGAGCAAGGGAGAGGCCGAAGGGTAGCACCTTGAACTGATAAGCTTGATTCAGGAAACTGAAACGCAGAAACTTTCTGTGATGCACAGCAATTGGGACGTGAAAGTATGCATCCTTCAGGTCGACACTTACAAACCAATCGTCTGCTGTCAAAGACCGGAGAACATCGGCTGTGCGCAGCATTCGAAAAGGAAGGACCTTCAGGTACAAATTCAGAAGCCTCAAATCGAGAATTGGGCGGAAACCACCGTCCTTCTTTGGAACAAGAAAATATGTTGAATAGAACCCGTCTCCCTGAACGAGGGGATGAACTTTTTCTATGGCTCCCTTCTCTAGGAGTGAACAAATTTCCAGAGAGAGAGCCACTGCACGAACTGTGTCTCTGACAATCGTAGGAACGATTCTTGAAAATCTGGGAGGCCGGCGTCGAAATTGTAGAGTATATCCCCTGCTCAGAGTTGCCAACACCCAGGGGTCTGTTGTGTTGGATCTCCAGCACTCCAGTTGATCTACAGTAAAACGATCGACCGCCGGCCTGACTGTCTCAGGCTTTGTGTACGATTTTTAGTGGTCGCGGGGGGGCGCTGACGGGGTCCTCCCGGGAACTGACGATGAGGTGGACGAAAAACTCTCGCATCTTCAGGAACACGAGGTCTTTGTGGGGGCTGTGTCTGAGGTGTAGCGTGCCGGCGGAAACGTTGCTCCGATGTGGCATAGTGATGTCGGGTCTGAACCGCTGGCATCCTAAAGGTAGGGTTGCGCTGCACCTGTGTCAGTTGACGAGTGGCTTCAGACAGCTTTACCCTCTTTTCCAACAGTTCTGGAACATTCGGACCAAAAAGATGCCCGGGAACAAATGGAAGATCTCTCAAGGTTTTCTTACAGTCCTCCGGCAGTCGTGCTTGGGCAAGCCACACTTGGCGGCAGGCTGCCAGAAGCGTGGCTGTAAGACTACCCAGCTCGCGGGTCACATGGCCCGTTGCCAACAGAGCAGTTTGCAGGAATTGTGAAACAGATGGGTCTGTATTTGCAGGTTCCACCGTACTGGTGGCAGCAAGAAGTAACTGGCAGATTGTGTTTTCTGTTAGCAAGGAATCCGTACGGCCGCATTGCGCACTGGGACATCGCACATTTCCTCGTAGAGCCTCATCAGGAGACACCACCAAAGCTGCCACAGGCTGCTCTATTTCCGGAGCACGACCCACCCCGATAGAATCTGCTTCAGCCATAGATGCTAGCGTTCGAGCAATCTTAGAGCGCCGCTTCGGCTGACTAGAACCAGTGAGAGCGTTTGAGAATTTAGCCACAAAATCCTTACATGGTGGCATGGCAAAAGAAGTTGCAGCTGTGGTCTGTCTGAAAAACACATTCGTTTGGGCAGATTGGACAGGTGACTCATCAAGTCCTAGACGAGCAGCTGCCATTCGAAGCACAGCCAAAGTATCATCGGAGGAGGACTGGGCTTGTCCAGACGACTGAACTGATCCCCCACTAGACCCCTCCGCTGCTGGGTAACCAGTGAAAACAGCCTGAGGTGATGGTTGCGCAGCAACATCCATAGTATCCCCATGATCATGAAAAAAGGAATCTGAAGCACTTGTAGAAAGCACATCAAACTCTGAACGATGAGAAAAACAAGGGGAAACAAGAGACTCTTCCCCAGCTCCTTGATTCTGAACATTCTCATCCTCCTGTGTCATTCTCACAGGTGTCGTAGATGTGACAGGCTGAAGCGAATGAAGCAGGCGTTTCAGCTCTGCCATTTCCGAAGAAAGCATCGACACCGTCATAGAAAGTGAACCTTTCTCAACATGTGAATGTTCATCACCTCGCGATTTGGCCAGTGGCGATCGAGCCGTGAGCCATAGTTACTCGCTAATAACACCCTCGGATAGCACCGTAAGGTTAAGTTAAGCGGGATGAAAAATAATAAAAATAAAATTAAACGATTACCTCTGGAGAACCGACAGGTAATACCGACAAATATCACACGAAAAAGATAAAGTGTCTAAAATGGCCGGCGGATTGAACCGCGGGACAAAAAGTGAAAAATGGATTCGAGAAAAAAACACTCAAAATAGAGTCACGGGAGACCGTTAACTCATAGGCGCGGAAAACACAAGCCACCGGATAGCACCGAGAGGCACAGAGTGTCACCGACGAAGTAATATAAACTCACCAAAATGTATTCCAAATCCTTAAATGGCGTAGACACGCGCTGTCACAGCTTGTGAGGACGAATCTCGCTGCTCTTGTAAGCTGCACTTGACAGCACGAATAATCACTCAATCAATACAACCTATCTCAACCAGGCGAGAAAGTGAAAGAGGTAGAGTGCTGAGCTTACTGTAGCTTTACCCTCCAGGGCTCAGCATACGTCACGCCACGTGACTTTGTTGGTATATTCTCTCGACCTATCTAGCTGGCGCTGCGATAATCCATAGTGTTTACACTGCCTCTGGCGGTCAGTAAGAATGAAACAGAACTTTGGATTATGATAATTGAGAGCAATGGCATCGGCCAGAAATTTCTTTTTCTCTTCTATTACTAAGCTTTGATAGGTAGACAGGGATTGTTTAAAAATTTCTAAAGACACTTGAAGACCATCCTTTTTCCACCTTCTCTCCGCCTTTCTACACTCCTGCCTGGAGCCCCTAGTTACTTCATTAAACCAGGGCTGGGGTTTAGGTCTGACAGAGATCATTCTAATAGGAGCAATACTGTCCAAAATGTCGGCGCATGTAGAATTAAAAACATTGAGAAGCTTCTCTGCATCCCACTGCGATGGTGGATTCTCCAACATTAAGGTTAATGGGGCTCTAATATACTAATATTTGAAAAAAGGTCACCAGTTCCTTTATCTAGACATTCTCGAAGAAGCATTTAAGTTCTCTTTTTCATAATCAAGAGAAAGTTCAAATGTGATGGATTTATGATCTGAGAATGCCACATCTTCTAGAATAACATTTCACATTTCATTTCATTCAATGGAGCCATTTTCCCAGGACCCAATTTCATGTCATTTGGATCAAATGTTTGCCAAATGTAAGCCATTTGGCACTGGTGTTTTTTGCTAATGTTTTCATATGTTTTTAAAGCTTTTCAACTGCTTTTTAAAAAAGTTATATGCTTCATACAACTGCGGTAATGCACCATAAAATGATGCTTTGGCAACAAGTTCTTATCAGGAAACAAATGCTTAAACAAACGGTGGTGCTCTGCAATCAGTTGTTTCAAATAAATAGTGATACCAGTGGATATAACTGAAGAAAACACTATATTGACTATCTGAAGCAATAAAATAAACAAATACCAGTGATGATCATTAGGACAGACAAGATCTCCAAACATAATGGGTGGATAATGCAGTAAACACCAGCTCTGAGAGTCATTGAAACCCTCTTTTAATGCTACACCAGGAGGTTAGTTGTTTTGTTCCAAGAAGCCATTGAAAAACTGATTTCTTCTGTGTGCTTCTGCTGATGTGGTGCTATCGTCAATCAGGTGCTGAATGAGTAATTTCATCTCATATTGTGCAACACCCTCTAATATATCATGCATGATATCAACCGAAAAGTTTGCAGTGGTGTGGAAACATTGCAAGACTTTTTTACTCCCATTCCATAAGGTAGACTGAGATTGCTCTGCATACTGTGTTCAGCATGAAGTTCACACTGACATCTTTGGACTTTCTTCACTGAACTCTGTCTGAAAGTCTTCTTTTTCTAGTAGGCAAAAGCGACAACAGTACCTAGCACTGAATGATTCTACAAAACCAAATAAAGAATGGACACCAAGGTTGTCACCAGTAACTTGGACAATGGTTCCATAAACTGTATGATCAAATAAAGGAATCTGAATTCCATTGGTTTTCAGTGTTGGGATATCCTGGACAAGCGGCTCTAGTATTTTATCTAACCCATATGTTTTGATATCTTGTGCATGAAATAAAGCGACTAAATGGATATTTAGTGAACTCGAATTGTATTTAGGGGTAATATTTCTAAGGGTAAAATAGATAGCTCCTAATTTATGTATTCCTTTTTTTGATCCAATGAGGTTTGAGCATTCAAATTCATAAACATTTTTTGTTTGTTTTGAGAAGAGCGCATGATTCTTTAAAAATTCTTCATCGTGTATGTAATGAAGAAAACGTACTCGGTTACTAACGTAACCTCGGTTCTCTCTAGAGAGGGAACGAGTACTGCGTAATATCTTACGCTATGGGGAAAACTCTTTTCCACGAGATATTGAAGCCAAAAATTATCCTTAATTTTTTATTAATGTAAAACGCTTTGCAGCAGCAAGCAGACATAGGCGAGACAGCTCGCGCGCCTATTGGCTGCCCTGCGGCAATAGCAGCAGCCTATCGAGAGAGGCTCTGCGTGACGTCACGACGAATGGGGGCCTTTCGCGCCCATATCGTCACGTCCCGCCAGAAAGGGCGTGGTCTCGCCCCATATCTAGGCTCGATAGCTGCTCTTACGTTGGTTTTCATCGCCGAAGCGAACCAGAGCGTATTCCAAGCACGGCAAGATACGCAGTACTCGTTCCCTCTCTAGAGAGAACCGAGGTTACGTTAGTAACCGAGTACGTTCTCTTACGAGAGTATCTCTCGTACTGCGTAATATCTTACGCTATGGGGAACACAATGCAACACGCCGTGCTGGTAGGGATCCAACACCAAAGTCCCAGGGGCCGAAGCCCGGGGCGCATATAGTGCATAATCACCATAAACTCACAGAGAGTGAGGGAAGAGAGGCTAGAAGCATCATTCCCTGTAAATAGCATCCGAAGGAGCTGATCATGTGACAAATAGACCATACCGTCAGGGTGAACATTCAGCCTGAACTGGGTGGCCACAAGTGTGTCGACATTTTAATGAGCTGCTGTACCGGTCAGTGAGCAATACGCAGGTCAAACTCAGTATCTGAGCCGCACAGCGGGCAGATAGCGCTGAACTTTATACCGCCAAAAGCTTAGCTTGCAAGGCGGGAACCTCCAGGTTATAGTATTTTATAAATGTAGACGGCGAGGCCCAGCCCGCGGCCATACAATATCTTGCAGGGTAACCCCGCTAGACCATGCCCACGAGGAGGCCATGCCTCCTGTGGAGTGCGCTCCAACACCCAAAGGGCACTGTAGGCCCTTAGAAGTGTAAGCCAGCGCTATGGCACCAACTATCCATCTGGATAGGCTCTGTTTCGAAGCGGCAAGTCCCTTAGCACGGCCGCCAAACGAAACGAAAAGCTGCTCAGTCTGTCTGAAACCAGACGAGCGGGACACATAAGCCCTTAGTGCCCTAACAGGGCAAAGGAGACTCGCGTCCTTCTCCTCATTGAGAACCGGAAGGGCAGACAGGGAAATCACCTGGGCCCTGAACGGTGTGTTGAGGGATTTTGGCACGTAGCCGTGCTTCGGTTTGAGTATGACCTTAGAGTCATTAGGTCCAAACTCCATGCATGACGCGCTCACTGAGAGCGCTTGCAAGTCCCCTACGCGCTTCACTGAAGCGAGAGCCATAAGAAACGCTGTCTTGAAGACAAGTGTTTCATGTCTGACGACTGGATTGGCTCGAATGGGGCACCTTTCATGGCCTCCAAGACCGTGGAAAGGTCCCATGTCGGGACTGAAGGGGGCCTGGGAGGGTTTAGCCTCCGAGCTCCTCTAAGGAAACGCACGACTAAGTCGTTCTTTCCTAGTGACTGGCCAGACACCGGTTTTACAAACGTTGCTATGGCCGCCACGTATACTTTGAGCGTGGAAGGGGTCCTGCCCTTATCCAGTAGCTCCTGAAGGAAGGAAAGCACTTCCGTAACCCCGCAGTCTACAGGTGAAAAGCTCTGCGCTTGACACCAAGCAGAGAACACAGACCACTTCGAGGTGTAGAGCCGTCTGGTAGACGGGGCTCTAGCCTGCGCGATCGTGTTTAACACTCCCTCTGGGAGGTCAGCGGGTACCCGTTGATGGCCCCTGCGTGCAGGGACCACAAATCCGGGCGAGGATGCCAAATCGAGCCTCCCGCCTGAGAGAGGAGGTCTCTCCTCAACGGTAAAGGCCATGGGGCAGCGCTGGTCAGCTGCATCAGGACAGGGAACCACGACTGGTTTGTCCAGAGCGGAGCTATGAGTAGCACTGGGCATCCCTCCCTCCTGATTTGCTCCAACACCTGAGGCAGGAGTGAGACAGGGGGAAAAGCATATAGGGGGCGGCGGGGCCAAACATGGGCCAGCGCCTCCCGGCATTTCGAGAAGAATCTCGGGCAGTGAGCGTTTTCTTGGGACGCGAACAGGTCCACCTGCGCTTTGCCAAACGTTTCCCACAGCAGCTGGATCGTCTGCGGGTGCAGAGACCATTCTCCTGCTGGGACGTTGTTTCTGGACAGCCTGTCTGGCCCCACATTTAGGTGACCAGGCACATGCGCCGCTCTCAGCGAGACCAGGTTGTGCTGAGCCCAGACCAGGAGGCGTTCCGTCAGCCTGTAAAGGTTTCGGGACCTGACGCCGCCCTGGTGATTTATGTACGCCACCACTGACATGTTGTCCGACCGGACCAATACGTGGTGGCCTTTTATCTGGGGACAGAAGCGCCGTAGCGCTTTGTCGACTGCTATTAATTCCAAGCAGTTTATGTGAAGGAGCTTCTCCCGTACTGACCATAGGCCAGCTAGCGGTCTGCCTTCGAGCAGCGCTCCCTGCCCCGAAGTGGAGGCGTCCGTAGACACCACCTTCACACTCGAGGGGATCCCCAGACTCACACCTGACTGATACCAGTCGGTTGCTTTCCATGGTTTCAGAGCCGAAATGCACTGAAGGTCGACCCTGAGGCGAAATAGACCTGCGGTCCACGCCCTGGGGGAACTCGTGCTTTTAGCCATAGCTGCAGTGGGCGCATGCGGAGCAGGCCCAACTGGAGTACGGAGGCTGCTGAGGCCATCAGACCCAGCATTTTCTGAAACCTTCTGAGCGGGACTATAGAGCCGTGGCCGAAGGATCTCGCGACGTGCTGAATATTCAATCCGCGCTCCGGTGACAGGCGTGCTGTCATGGATAGCGAGTCTAACACTGTTCCCAGAAAGGAAATTCTCCGACTGGGGAGCAGTGAGCTTTTCGCCCAACTGACTGTAAGGCCCAGCTCCTCGAGGTGCTCGAGTAATGCGGCCCTGTGTTCTATGAGCTCCGTTCGTGAACGAGCTAGAATCAGCCAATCGTCCAAGTAGTTCAAAAACTCGCATGCCCCGAAGTCTCAGGGGGGCGAGGGCCGCGTCCATGCACTTCGTGAACGTACGGGGTGCTAGGGACAGGCTGAACGGCAGGACTGTGTATTGATATGCCTGGCCCTCGAAGGCGAATCTCAAGAATCGCCTGTGATGGGACGCTATTTGTACTTGAAAATAGGCGTCTTTCAGATCTATTGACATGAACCAGTCTCCTTGGCGCACTTGCGCGAGGATTTACCTGGTCGTAAGCATTCTGAACTGGCGCTTCACAAGCGTTCTGTTCAGCAGTCGCAGATCTAGAATGGGTCTGAGCCCACCATCTTTTTTCGGTACCAGAAAATATCTGCTGTATAAGCCCCCTTGGCCCTGAGATAGAGGTTCTATAGCCCCTTTTCTCAGTAGTTTCGCTATCTCGGCTCGAAGTAGATGAAACACTTCGCTTTACACTGTAGTTTCGACTCGCGCCGTATAACGGCGGGGGCGTCGAGCGAACTGTAGCGAACAGCCTCTCGTTATAGTGTTCAACACCCATTCTGATACCCCGGGAAGCCTTGACCACGCATCTGCGTGAATAGCTAGGGGTAGAATGAAATCTGGGCTCTGGCCGCGGCAGGACGGCAGCTCGAGAGCCCCTGTGTACTGGGAACACAACACCGTGTTTACAGCGTTCGAGGCGGGGGGCGCGCTGATCACAGCGGGCAGCCTGGCCGCGCTCAGCTTCTCTATGGCGGGACGCGCAGAGAAAGCGAGCGGGGCGAATCCCGTGGGATTCGGCGCGTGTGAGGGAATGTGGGCACATTTACTACATGCGGGCACATTTACTACACTGAGAATACTGTCAGCTCGCGCCGACTAAATCACTGCTGTGTTTACAGCGTGCGAGGCGCGCGCTAAACACAGCTGGCAGCCTGGCCGCGCTCAGCTTCTCTGTGACGGGTTGTGCAGAGAAAACGAGCGGGGGCGAATCCCGTGAGATTCGGAGTGTCTGTGAGAAATGCGGGCGCGAGACAGCGGGCACATTTTCAGCACGGAGAACACTCGGCTCGCGCCGACTGAATCAACGCTGTGTTCACAGCGTGCGAGGTGCGCGCTAATCACAGCGGGCAGCCTGGCCGCGCTCAGCTTCTCTGTGACGGGTTGTGCATAGAAAGCGAGCGGGGGTGAATCCCGTGGGATTCGGCGTGTCAGTGAGGAAATGCGGGACAGCGGGCACATTTACTGCACTGAGAACACTGTCGGCTCGCGCCGACTAAATGTGTGTTAGTTTCGTTTTTACAGAAACCAAGGGACACGCATCATGTAGTGTAAGCGGGCATTGTATGGGCGCGTTCACTACATTTTCTGCACAACCAACATGAGTTGGTTTTATTTGTGCTAGCCCTGCACCGTGGCGGGCTGTGTCTGGGTGTGGGAATGGGCACTGGGACGTGGGCATTCTTACAACACTCGTAACACCATCGGCCGTGGCCGGGACACCAGAAAATGCACTCTTTATTGGATTTATCTGGGTAGCCATAGAAACGGCTTTTGTGCGCAGGCAAGCGGGCTGAGACACCGGCTGCTTCACTGCGAAATACACTGGGACAGTCACAACGCATGGAACTGAACGAGCGAGAAGTTTTGGTGGAAATCCGGCCGCAGCGGGATCTGAACACCGTCACTTTCCTAGAGAGACTAGGAAGGCCTTGAGACCTCGGGCTTTACCTCAATCCTCGGCCGGGGCCCGCGCTGAGGGGGCGGCGTCCAGCAGAGCGAGAGCGCGGTGTTTGATCTCGGGCCTGGCGGCGCTGCTAGTTAGCCGAAACGACGGCCTTTGTGCGCAGGCAAGCGGGCTGAGACACCGGCTGCTTCACTGCGAAATACACTGGGACAGTCACAACGCATGGAACTGAACGAGCGAGAAGTTTTGGTGGAAATCCGGCCGCAGCGGGAACTGAACACCGTCGCTTTCCTAGAGAGACTAGGAAGGCCTTGAGACCTCGGGCTTTATCTCAATCCTCGGCCGGGGCCCGCGCTGAGGGGGGCGGCGTCCAGCAGAGCGAGAACGTCGAGGAACACGGAGCGCTCAGCTTCCGTCATCTCGGATAGCGTTAGCCACAAATGTTTCTCACCATTCAGGGGGAAAGGCGCGGGTCTCGACTGTGACGGAGCTTCGTCTTTCCCGAGAAAGCGTCCGTCCAGCCTATTGCGCGTTAGTTGCGCGAGCGCCTTTCAGTCGAGGCCGATGTAATCCACGGCTTGAGAGAGCGGACGCATCGGCTCAGTTTCAATGCCGTCTCCGGTAAGTTCGTCGAGCTCAAGTGCGGACGCGGCGGCAGACGGCGGCCACTGTCCGTCCGTGGGCGACTCGAGCGAAGCCGGCGAAGCTGGCGGGCGAACCGGCGAGCTTTGGCGGGCTGGAAATAGCTCGGGCGCGCGCTGGGCGCGGCGTCACGGCAGGCTGGGATGCGGGCTCGGATAACGCAGCTAGGCGAGTCCGCAGAGTCACCATAGGCAAACGTTCACAATGATGGCATCCGCCGTCAGCGAGCGCGATGGCCGCGTGATCCTCACCCAGGCAGGACACGCAGATGACATGGCGGTCCTCATCGCTGAGTGGGGCTCGGCAAGAACCACAGGAAGGCATCTTTAAAAAGACGCCGCTCTTTTAGAGGGGTGGGAAAAAAAGGCAGATAATGCAATCACACACACTCTAAGCAGAGGAAAGGATATGTACGCCGGAAAGCGCAGCAGGTACGGCGGCTGAAGGCGGCGAGGCCAGCGACTCCAGGCTCGATGGCACGTCCCGCTGAAGGCTACAGGTCGACGGCGCGGCTTCTCACTCTGGATCCAGCGATGCGGGAGGCTTCGCTGAAGAGATGAAAATCAACGTAAGAGCAGCTATCGAGCCTAGATATGGGACGAGACCACGCCCTTTCTGGCGGGACGTGACGATATGGGCGCGAAAGGCCCCCATTCGTCGTGACGTCACACAGAGCCTCTCTCGATAGGCTGCTGCTATTGCCGCAGGGCAGCCAATAGGCGCGCGAGCTGTCTCGCCTATGTCTGCTTGCTGCTGCAAAGCGTTTTACATTAATAAAAAATTAAGGATAATTTTTGGCTTCAATATCTCGTGGAAAAGAGTTTTCCCCATAGCGTAAGATATTACGCAGTACGAGAGATACTCTCGTAAGAGAACTTGGTCTTTGTTTTGAATCCCTCGTCATCATGTCTTTAATGTTAAAGTGATTATAAAAAATTGGTATATATACAAATTTATCCTTAACAAAGTTTTGGGCAAAAGTTCCAATTGCTTTGTTATATCTTCTTCTGAGAACATATTCAACATGAGCTATTTTTCCCCATTTATCCGAAAAGTACTGCATTCTCTTGCTCTCTGTATTTAATGCCACAAAAGGATTTTGCATTATTTTTAAAACATTCATCAATTTGAGACTCAACTAAACTTTTTATAGGCTCCTCTATAGATAGGCTGTTGTTCACAGATTTTTTAATTTTACTATAATTGTCTCCAGTCACTTCTAGAACACTAACTTTTTTTTTTCAATTGAATAATACTATTACAACATTGTTTTCCTGTTATCTCTGTAAAGCTGCTTTGAAACAATTTGTATTGTAAAAAAAGCGCTATATAAATAAAGGTGACTAACAACATAGTTAATAGTTGTCTCTGCGACACCAGCAACTTTAAGTTCTGCTACAACTGTTGCACAACTGTTTACTATATTTGTTGAGTACAGACTCACAAGTTGAATTTTGGTTTGGTAAAACACCTACATCCCCTAGTGAAATGGAGTTGGCGTTGGATGAGCTTTCACCATAATCGATGTGTGAACTGTGTGAACACAACATTTGCTGAGATGCTTTGGTAATCCAGAAAAACTGTGGGAAACGTGAACAACCTCTTTGAGCACATTTTTACTTCAAACGTTTTCCTGGAAAAAAGCCATGAACTTAAAGTGCCTTGGCACTAAAGGGCATTGGGCATTGGCACTAGCATGCCCCCTTTACATATGAAACACATCATCTGCTCACTGGAGCATTCTAGCTCGTAACTCAGACACTCTGGGATTCACCTTGGTGGTTTCAACATCCATGTCATAGACATGGTGGTTTGCAGAAAGCTATACACATTGGTAAGTTCCTGACCGTATGAGGTGTCAAAGACAAAGTGAGCTTTGAAAAGCTCATCAACATAAGCCCTTGAATTAGAGGCCTTACAGGGCAGAGCATGCTGGTCAATCACAATAAAACAAGACTGGACCCTACTTCTCTCTGCCCCAACAACAAGTAAATACGACTCTCTCCAATGGTATCCAAGTGTCCTTGAAGTGTCCTTCCTATAAGAACCTGTCTGAGAAATAAGCAAGTTCAAGGACACAGTAACACAATATTATGAACTAGTGTCATTTGATTTCATAGTATCTACTATTTATGAATTTCGCAAGACATTTTTCCCGGTCTTTTGCGGCGTTGACTTGAGGTTGTTATGACATGTCGCTGAAACCAACTTGGAGACAAGGAAAACAAAATAAACACATTAGTTTTAGGTAGAAGGGGTTGAACATACCCTCCTACTCAATTGAATTAGTTTAACTTAGACTTAACTTCACTTGGATGATGTGCGCTTTAGTTTATACTGCACACACAATCAGTATTAAAGGAGAACTCCGGCACAAAATGAACCTTTGGTCTAATTACACATTGGTACATAGTCAACCGTTCTCTGAGATTTGTTTTCATGATTATCAAATGTAAAGAGTTTTTTCTCTAAAAACAGTTTAGCTTATAACGCTAGTATATGGGGCATAGAGTAAAGAAAATAAAAATCGCTAGTTCATATCACTAACAAGGCTCAAAATAGTTTTGTTATTCAAAGACCCAAATGAAAACAATTTCTAACTGTAAATCTGCAGCTCCTGTACTAGGCCTTTGAGAAAAGATCAGAGTAGAAATGTTAGAGAAACAGGTGATTTTCATTCTGACAGTTTACCCATTGCAAGTCTGTGGATCAGGCATGTCTAATGGGTAAAGTTGTGACCACAATTTAAACTCTATCTGAATAAAGCTATGCTTGCCATAAATGCATAACTCCCTATTAAATAATTGAAGTTACAGCACAATATAGTACTTCTTCAACTTCAGTGGCTTCAGCATTTTGGATGAGGTCTTGGAGCTCAATAGTCTGTGTGAGGCCACGGCTCTGTGCAATAACCTTTGGCTTTATGTTGGTAGACCACTTCAACAACAACTTTGCAGAGGTCGCATCTCCAAATAGAAGTCCAAAATCTTGATCAATCTGTACAAAATGTCAAAGATAATTCAAGTAGGAACCACAGTAGAAACTCACTTTTTTAATCTAATGAGTCTGGGTTACTGCAGAACAACAATAGCACTTTATTTTCATTTTTGTATGTCTAATTGGCACGGAATTCTCGTCCGTGCCAATAGGCAGTAGCGGTCGATAGGGCGTCTAACTATATGATGTCTATGGTTATAACAACCGCCTCGCTATACATTATCCCTTACATGATGGTCACTTTCATAAATATATACTTGTAGGTTTAAAATTCCACATATGGCACATTTATTGTCTCCAACAACAAATATGTTAGCAATGTAGCTATATTTTAGTCAGTATTATTGCGCTACTATTCTATTTCTATTCTATTGGAAAGCACTACATCTCAAACGCATTAAACAGCGCAAGTATTAATCTGTCAGTCAGTATCTGTCAGAGCATCTGCTTTAAACTTGTTAACTATATCTTACTAGTTATTGAAGTGCCTAATATAAGGCTTGTGTCATGACAAATTGTACTATGCACTTTCACTGCAGCAGCTCACATGCGTCCTCCGCTATTTTTCAGGTGTGCTCGTATCAAACTACTGTATCGATATAAACGGTGTTGCCTCATTCCATATCATAAAAAAAATAAATCAATATATTGTACAAACTCGATATACTGCCCAGCCCTAATTTATACCAAAACTAGATACGTGACCTTTAAATTTGGATGATTATGCAAAACATATTTGCATTTAAAAAGAACAGAAATTATATTTTCAAGAGATACTATGTAAAACTTGACCTCATTTACAATATGACTTAATCACATACCAATCTGGAACAAAAGAATACCTCAAAGACAAGCCACAAGTGTGAGTAAGATGAGTAAAATAACCAAGTTGTATGGTCAATAAAAAATAAAGTTTATCAAGATATTTGAGAACATCTCTTGGACATCTCTGTACAAATCACTCAAATTATATTTCGTTTTTAAGCTGCTAGACAAAATGAGCACAGGAGTTAATGGGGCACTGAAGCATGTGACACAGGTGTGTATTAGAGGTGCTATTCTGCTTCTTTAGACAGGACCGTCCTGTCCCTGAACTGTCACGAAAGTCCTTAATTCGCATATCAATGATCTCTTGCACCAGATAGCCGTTAGCATACTGTGGCAATCAAGAGCATTGTTCCAGGTATACTGTTAAAGGGATTACGGTTGAAACACATTAAAATGGGGACAATTACAATTATTTGTATCTTCCATCCATTCTGTAGTGGGATCCTCTGCAACTAGTTGTGTATAATGTTAACTTTTTATGAATTGTCAAAATGCAGCTTATGTATATTATTGCTAAATAAAAATAAAAATTATTATTATTTTTATTCTTATTGTTAGTTATTATTATTATTAATTATCGACCATTTCCACCACTCATTTCCTTACTTCAACGTTGTCAAAAGAGTAAATAAGCACACTATTGTATCATATTCTATAAAATGTTAATATTTCACATTTTTCTCATGATAGGAATTATGAAATTGACATAGGCAATCCACTGTATGTATCATACAATTTATTATTATTAACATTCAAATTACACCTCTATAAATCTATTGGGTAAAAACAAGAGGGGATACATACAAGAGAGCGTGTATTAGACAATATAAATTTAAAAATGGCATATGCATTGTTGTGTGTGTGTGTGTGTGTGTGTGTGTGTGTGTGTGTGTGTGTGTGTGTGTGTGTGTTTATAGTCTAAAGAGTGCCACAGGAATCCAAGAGTACTGAAACCCAGAAACGAGTTTGCATTTAGACTTTCTGCTTCCATCATCCTGAAGTCGATTTGTCGGTTTTGAAAATGTCTGAAATATAAGTGAACACAAGCTCAAGATATTTTCTCATTTTATTCTACAAAAAAAAAAGCATCAGTAATACACCATTCATCATTTTTTTAAAGCATTTACGTGCCTTAAAAAAAATGTCCACCTAGTAATGTAAAAATCTAAATAAATATATAACATAATAATAATTAAAATAATAAAATTAATAAACAAACATGTTAAAAAATTAAGGCATTTAATTTCCAATAATTATTAGTTTTTATTTAGTGAAACAATATTTAACTTCAGTTCACTCTGATTTTCCCAATGTTTTCATTTAAAAGATATTGTTTACTATTATACTAACGCTTACAACAAGTCTACGGTATATAACATCTTTATTTTATTTTATCGATAAGCAAATATTTTATTTTCATTCATTTTCTTAAATTAGGCTGTTTGTTTATTTTGCTTGTGTTTAAGCTTTTTGTGTATTTGTTTCTCTTGTTGTCTGTATATGTGAACATTTCTGTTGACACTCTTTAATATCCTCCTAAATATGTTTTTATATTTTCATCTGTTTCTTTAAAATAAAAATTATAAAAAAAATATATATAAAAACATGGCGCTACACACTTTCGGGTTGGCCAAAAAAAAAAAAAACTTTCGGGTTGGCCTACGTCATTACGCCTTCAGGTCTTCTTCTCTTCTTCTCACTCTCCAGTCTCCAGTCCAGTAGGCAGCGATAAAGCAACAAACACTGAAACTCGAGAAGAAGAAACAGCGTTGCCATCTTGTTCCGCTAGCGTTATCTTCAGTGAGTGTATCGCTCAACAACAGCACACTTTATAGTGGACAGCAGCAGGTATTTAGTAAAAATATACAACGTCTGACTGTGGATATTCTCAGAAGGACGCGTGTATCTAGTGAACAGTAGGAGTTATGCGAACCGGATAAAAATATCGCATATAATACTGTTCCTCTGGACGTGAAGACCCGCGTTTGAACAGGCCCAAATAACTCAAGCTTTATCAAATCATGTCTTCGTCACTTACAATTGTAAAGATGGACTTTATAAAAGAGGAGAGTGAAGAAATGACGATTCCAGAGCCATGTCGAGTGAAAGTTGAGCAGACAGAGGAACAAAGAGGTTTGATTCTTCATTATTTACTGCGTTCAGTTGCAAAGCCTCACTGCTAGTTTCGGTGGCTGTGAAATAACAGTTATCGTTAGATGGCATACATTGACATGTAACTAAAGATCCGTGGCATACATGACTAAGTTATAGTTTTGTATGCTAGTAATGTGTCAGGTCTGACGACAATTATACAAGAATGATTGATAAACTATCGAGAAAGTACCATGTGACTCAGTAATGCATTTCTGAAGGCACACACGATAGGATTTGGAGGAAAACAAATCATCTAATTAAAAAATAATAATAATAATTGACCGTTCATGTGCGCGTTCACGAGAGTAGCAGTTCGCGGCGACGCGCCTAGGAAAAGCCCCACGCGCACCATTTTGATAACATAAGATTACTCTGCTAAAAAAAAAACACACACAAACAATATAAACCCTTATAGAATTTGTAATTGGTTTAATGTTTATAATGGGAATTGTTTTGGTTTTAATGGAAACTGTGTGTCTCTGCTGGTTATTGTTTGCCTTCTGTTGGTTGCCAGGTCTGTGTTAACAAACCCAGCCCAAAGGAGTAACCAAAGAGTCGCCCACACTATGAAATATATAATATATGCAATATAAAGAGAAATGTTGCTGATATAAATGATACACTGTTCGAGATTTAGCTATATTATTATATTTATTAATTTACCCAGCAGATAAGGCAGTGCCACTTTTAGTGTGCAATGAGCATGACTAAATTAATTCACTAGCATTGCAAACAAGAGATGATTTTATAGACTGATAATAGACAATATTTTCCTCATATCATGCAGGGCTCTGTAGTTTTACATCATTTCTGCTTTTTCATTTTTTCCATTAGGATCGGTGAATAAACACAAACTCTGGATTTTACACAAATGATGATAATTCACTGTATTTCAGTAAGACATTGGATAAATGCTTGTTTCTACTTTAAAGCAAAACCCCAGAGACAAATAAGACACTAACAGGTTACCAAATAATACAAGCCCTGGCCATTGGGTTTTGTGCGTACGATGGGAATTAAAAACCCTGCAGTGCTGAAAAGTGAAAGTGTTTTTTTACTAAAACGGATGTTATGTCGATCTGTAGCAAATATTATTATTTATGTGCTCGAGCGTAGGCCTATTTAAGCAATACATATTCATATCACTTCTCTGCTGGGTATTTTTATAAATGTTTGAAGTAGGCTACTGCATGTTATATTGCACAGATTTACAGCAGTGATTTTTTTTTTTATGCAGCTATATGTGAGTGTGTTGACCGATACCTATCTGATACCAGCTAACTACGTTGAACACCCGGTAGAAAATACATAATTTCACACATTAATCAGGTTGTGATTCTGAAGAACAAGTTATTCCTCAAAACCTTGAGGAAAATAAACTGAGTACCAACCCATCTTTCAAGAGCAAGCGTTTTACAAATCCCGCAGTTGTCAGTAAAATGGTGTGTTTGAGGGCTGGTCAAGTTGTTTGCGGGTGTTGGGTCATTATGCAAATGTGTTTTCTAGTGATGTATAATGAAGTGGGAAAACAACTTGTTTAGGCGTTTCAGAGGTGATTCTTCCTTTTGGGAAACAATAACTTTTATTTATCGTGCACTTGAAACTTTGCAACTGCAGAATGTTTACATTCATAAACGGCTATATCACACACTGCATGAAAGGGAATATTTGAAAAAAACATAATAGGGGCACTTTAAAAATGTGCACACACACATGTAAAAGTAAAGTAGGGACAGGTGGATATTACTCTTGCACCACAGATTCTGTCGTTTGAGCTTATCTTGTACTGAGCATGGTATGTTCTTTTATTTCCACTATCTTGACAATCATCAGATTGTGATTTTAACTTTTTCTTCTTATGTTCACATTAGGGCAGACAGAAGTGAAAGAGGAAAGTGAAGAACAGAACGTGGAGGAGAAACATCAGCACGAGGAACCTCAGATCGTCCTGACTGGACAGCAGGTTTTAAGTTGCTCAGAGTCTGGGAGGAGGTTTGGGCACAAGCGATCTCACAGAAGTGGATTTTTCTTCTCCTGTCTTGAATGTAAAAGGAACTTTGAGTCTAAAGAGCACCTGATGGATCACTTCAGGACTCACTCTGGGGAAAACTGCTCCGAGACCACAACTAACGTGTTTCCGGTGCGGCCCGGAGCTCCGAAATCAGTCAATATGCCTTTCGCCTGCCAACAGTGTCAGAAATGTTTTTTGGTTAAGGAACACCTGATGGAGCACTACAGACTTCACACTGTGGATAAACCGTTCCCGTGTGATCAGTGTGGCAAGAGTTTCATTCATAAGCAAAGCCTTAAGAATCACTTGAGAGTTCACACTGGCTTGAGGCCGTACGTATGCCAGCTGTGCGGGAAGAGTTACATACATAAAGATAATCTCACCGATCACATGCGGATTCACACTGGAGAGAAGCCTTTTGCATGTGACCAGTGTGGAAAGAGTTTCACACACAAAGGAAGCCTCCTGCATCACATGAAGATTCACACCGGACTGAAGCCTTTCACTTGCCGTCAGTGTGGAAGGCATTTCACACACAAAGGAAACCTGAAGATTCACATCAGACTTCACACGGGAGAGAGACCGTTCACGTGCCCTCAGTGCGGGAAGAGCTTCATCTATCATGGAAACCTAGTAGGTCACATGAAAAAGCATTCAGGAGAGAAGCTGTACCACTGTTCTCAGTGTGGAAAAAGCTTCATTGAGGCTCGACATCTCCAGAAGCACGAGAAAACTCATGAGACCGTAAGGCCCTTTGTGTGTTCTGAGTGTGGCAGAGGTTTTCTCTGGCTGCACAACTTTAAAGAGCACCAGAAGATCCACACCGGCGAGAAACCTCACGTGTGCTTCGACTGCGGGAAAGCCTTTACGAGGATCATATACTTGAAAAGGCACCAGCGAATTCACACTGGCGAGAAGCCTTACAAGTGCGCACAATGTGGCTTGTGTTTCACGGTTTCTGATTCCCTGAAAGCCCACGAGCGAGTGCACACCGGGGAGAAGCCGTACAAGTGCCCGTTATGCGAGAAGTGCTTCGGCCGGTTAAGTACTCTGCTGACTCATAAGAAAAAGCATTGTCCAAATTTGCCGAAGTAACAGTGGTGATTTGTTTGCTGGGAAGCTTTTTTGGGGGGTTTATTTTGGGGACTAGCAGTTCTATATCTGCATTAATATGCTTAAAGGATAATTCCGGTATTTAGCACTTTGAGTCTATTTTCTAGAAATGTTGACGATGGGTCCTGTCTCGACATTTTGACTCTTTTAGACTCGCCTCTGAGCGCTTCAGAGTGGCTGTCTATGGGCATGCACAAACATGTGCTTAAAACAACCCTTAACGTTCGGTTTCAAAACTGTGACGCTCACCGAGTGGTTAGTGGTGTTCGTTGATAATTAAAAACAAATATATCGACGCAATGTATGATTACAATCCGTGTTATTTACTATAGTGGAACTAATTTTTCAGATACCTCACAACCGCGTATAAACTTCTGCTCGATATTTGAGTCCTGAAGCGTTAGCACACTCCCGACCACTTGATGGCGACAACCACTTTGCCGTACAAGAACGCTGTAGGGAACACGGTGTCTAGCGCATAGACCTTCTGAGAGACGGAGAGCCGAGCGAAACCTTTTCGGTATCCAGTAGCGCAGTGATATCAACGAGCACTGAGTCCTCCAGCAGAAATTATGTGATTTTAAAAAATGGCAAATAAAACACGACAGAAACTGTATTTCGCTACGCTACTTGTTTTGGAACATCAACGAACACCACTAACCACTCGGTGAGTTGCACAGTTTTGAAAACGAAAGTTAAGGGTTGTTTTAAGGACATGTTTGTGCATGCCCATAGACAGCCACTCTGAAGCGCTCAGAGGCGATCCTAAAATAGTCAAAAAGTCGAGACAGGACCCATCGTCAACATTTCTGTGTCCACCACTCTAGTTCATCCAAAACACACTAGAAAATAGACTCAAAATGCTAAATACCGGAATTATCCTTTAACAATTACATACTTTATTATATTTGTTGTAAGGTGGTGCATGGAAAGAATGGTGTTGGAAGCTTTAATAGTTGGTTTCCGAAAAACTGGGAACTTTCTCACAAACCTGAGACTTTCCTCTCTGGGGAAGACGGAGATGTTTAGCAGAGTGTTCTTGTTGTAATGGGAACCAGGACTGTCAAGCTCTAAACAAGAGCCATAAAAAGCACCATGAAGGTAATCCAGTTAAAAAGCATAGTTGTTATTTGCTGTACATTTTCTTCTCTGCTGTAGCTCTCAAAACTCACAAGTAATCGCTGTCCTTAGGAGTATGGCATGTCACACCAGGTTTGGCTTCAGAGATGTCAATAATGTCATTGGTTCTCGCATGTCTCATAAATAATGGCACAGCTGGTGTGTTTTTAAAAACAATGGATTAGCTATTTCTTCAATCCTTGTGCCGTGCTGAAAGTCATTTAGCTAATTTGGTGTTCCCGGTCAAAAATGACTTTGGAATTGCTTTCAAATTTGGCCATTAAAAGTATTTTTTTTGTATCTGATTGATTCGCAACTTCGGATGGAAACATAGCTAGGGATCTTGCAGTTAAAAAAAAAAAAAATGAATACTTGAGTGAAATGTTTCATTCAAAACTTGAGGTCAGATAATTATGGTTATGATCAGTGGCTGTTTACACTGGCACAACAAATCTGATCTTTTACTCACATCTGACATGTGCTCGATAGAAAGATTGAATACAATATTAGCGATAACATCGACATGTTATTTATAGGGGTGTTAAAGCCGAAAATGTTCAGCCGAAAATGGCATTATTGGTTTCGGGCCGAAATAAAAAATACAGCCGAAAACGTAAACCGAAAATGAATGTCACCCGCCCCTCCCATCCGTGTGCAAGCGCTTAGGTTTCACTCGCGGTCGAGCTGTTATCACGCGTCTGTCTATCAGAGATTTAGCATGTCAGTGGTATGGAAGTATTTTAAAGTTTCAGATGAGGACACAAAAGTTGCAATAACATTTGTTCTGCAAAAATCTCAAGAGGGGGTGCGGTGCCAAAGAACTTTTCGAGAACAGGTTTGATACACCACCTGAAATCACGACATCCAGTTGAACACGAGTACCACAAAACAACATTGGTTATAGTATACGTTTTTTAAAAGAACCCATTTTGGGCTTCAGTTTCGGTTTTCAGCCAAGAGCATCCTAAAGTTTCGGTTTCGGCCCAGAATTTTCATTTCGGTGCATCACTAGTTATTTAAAAGCTTTTTTTTGTAGGTAGGTAATTTTTAACCAGGAACACCAAGTGTAGCAAGGTGGAGGAGAAGAGAAAAAACTGAAAATGAACACAACATATTACTAATAAAATAAGGTTGTTTTGGGCATACTAGTATTCACACTGTTGGATAACAAAAATCCGTCAAGCCCAGTTGTGTGTGAGTTTATGGTTGGATAGGGTGCTTTAATTACATTATTTAGGTGTATTATAACCAAGGCCACAAATATGTAGTGTGCAAACTGTACATGATGAAGTCAATAGAAATAAAAAGGAGCAAAATCATCTTGTGTGTGTTTGTAATATTTATGAAACCAAGAGTGGGTGTGATCTAATTGTGTATACTTTTATCAAGTCATAGATTGTTGGTACATTTTTGCAAACTTGGACCAATTATATATATATTATATAACTGATTTTTTAGAAATATGATTAATATAAGATGAATTAGGCTAGATAAAACTTGAAATTATTTATTGCACCAAAAGTAACTAAGGAAACAATAAATGCATGTATAATGTGGAATAATTTGAGGAAGGGGAGAAGGAAAAATGAGAAGAAAAAAAGAAAATATTTGATATTCATATTTTGTAAATAAAATGACCTTTTTATTTATTACACAGGGCAAATCGCTGATGTGAATTACATCGGTTTGAGTCCCACCAGACAAGGCTGAAATCACCTAATAGTCTACAAAGAGATTGTGAATGAAAATAAGTCACTTGTCACCGAGATTTATTTCTTTGTGACCTGATACTAATATTTCACTGGAATCTGCATAAAACATATGCATTATTTTACAATTCATATGACATGTATGGGATACATTTATAATTTATTTATTACCCATATGAATGTGTGTGCTTAAAATTAGCTATATAAATGAGATGTGTGTATATATATATATATATATATAATATATATATATATATATTATTTATAATAATTATAATGTTTTGACCCAGGCGCACAGAATGATTTTCAGTTCTTTTAATTTGTAATAATATTTTATAGAACTGAGGACTGGCCCTCGACTGAGCCTGGGTTACCCAAGGGGTTTTTTCTCCGTTCTGTCACTGAGTTTTGTTTTGAGGGTGTTCTTTAATGCTTTAGTCTCGCATGTCTATTGATATAGTTTTTAATATTATAAATTTAAGGCAAATGTTAGTGTTGTTTGTTATTGTTGTGTTTGTTTTCTTCATTTTTAATATGTTTTGTATATATTCTGCAACTTTAGTAACTTAATATATAAAGATACAAATTTGTAACATGTTTATTTTTACATTCTCTTTTTGCATTTGTAATATATATTTTTTTACCCCTTAACAGATCTTGCATCAATTAAATAACTAGATTTGATAAAAAGGAGCATGTCTTTTAAAATAACTTTACATCACTATACCATTTACAACATCAGCTTTTTGCTCATTTTAGAAAACATTTACAAACTAAAAATGAAATGCTGTTTTTCTTAAGAATTATTCTCACGTCTGTAAATATAGTATAACATTACAGATTTTTGTCCATTGTTATTTTTACAATCTTATGTTTAGATTTTTTTTTTTAGTTGTTTTTTTTACCACACAAATGATCTTATATCAGTTTAGTTACTTTGGATTTGAGGAAAACAGGACAGGTCTTGAAAAAGATCTACTTATATCACTATAATATTTACAGCATTAGCCTTCTACTCATTTTAGAGATTTCTGTTACAAACTCATCCATGTCCAGTTCATGTGTTATTGCTTTTTCATGAGCTAAAAGCACAGGTTTTTTTTCCTCTCGTGAAGCATTGTTCGGCAGAATGATGTCAACATCATTGCCAGAGTAGAGAATGAGCTCTCGCATGAAGCAGTAGAGACACCCATGACCATAGCAGATTCAATTTATGAAGACCTGCAAAGGCATCTTTGTATTCCTGCAAGAGTTTGCAAAAAGCAGAACATTCAGCATCAGATGGAAGTTTTTTTGGACAGCATTGGTCTGGCAACAAGAAGTTAATTCTGTAGCTCATTTTTTGCAACCCCTGCAAGACTACAGAGAGGTGCAAGCAACTGGATGTCAAGATTTTTGGGATTTTGGCATTAAACCTGAGAGGGCTGGCATCAGCTGTAAATTCTTTGTGGAAAACCTGTTTTCTATCTCTGAAACACCTGTATCTAGTATGTTCAACATCTGTCGTCTTAAAGCTTCAGTGGCACATTCAAAACCTGACTGCCCTTCTTGGCCTAAAGGTGAAAAAATGACAGAGTCCCCATAGGAAGGAGTAACAGTCCTTCAGCGTTTTGGTGAGGGCTCAACAGTAGCGCAGTAGCCTACTCCTGAAATTCAATGTCATTTTCTCTGAGATTTTTCAGTGCACCAAGACATCCCTGCACAACTTCAGCTACACTGCACAAATCAACATGCTGAGCCTGTAGGATGCTATTTGCTGGTTTTAAAGGGTACCTATTATTGATTTTTGAAAATTGCCCATCATGTAGTGTGTAACATAGATCTAAGTGAACGAAAACATCCTGCAAAGTTTTAAACATGAAAGTTCACCGTATACAAAGTTATTGTCTCTCAAAAGTAAGAGTCGACTCTGAGTCGCTGATATGAATCGATAGACGAACGATGCTTTTTCTCTAGCTTTATGACATCACCTGTACAAGTTATTTGAATAAGATATGCCCACTTATTAGTTCGGAGACGCCAGGGAAAACTAACATCATGTCGACGAGACGCTGTGTTTTGAAGTGCGACGCAAAAGCAAACTTTTTTCATCTGCCCAGTGAGGAGCATTTGAAGACTAAGTGCCTACAGTTCATAACTATACCACAGAAGTATTATAGCCCAAACCTTGTTCTGTGTTCGCATCATTTTGAAGATGATTGCTTCACAAACCTAAATGCTATAAAGTATGGATTTGCAAGCCGGCTGATACTGAAGGAAGGTTCAATACCGAGTTTATTTGGATCAGCTTCCTTCTCCGAATCACAACCTGTAAGTATTATTAATATTAATTGTTGCTTTTATGTTTTATTTATCATGCTCAATAATTATTTTGTGTGTTGTGTACGCACAGTGCAGCTTCTAGGTCTTCAATGTCAATTGTATTGAAATATGTGAAGTGGCAGGGCTCTCGAGTGTCACGCATCACGCATTGAGCGTGACAGTCACTCATTTCGGTTTTTTGTCACGCTCTCCCGCCACACATTGTATTTCTCACGCTGAAAATTCTTTTGTAATATATTTAATATGCCGCAGCGCCCAAAACTCTGGCCGCGCCGCTCTCACTGTGGAACCGGCAGGAATCAAGCGTGTCTCCTCTGGTGTTGTTTGTCTGGTGTTGTTAGAAAATAGCACTATATTCGTGTATTGCAGTTTGTCTGGTGGTTATGTTGCCCGCATACCGCCTCCCATGGCCGAAACTGGTATTACGACACCTGTCGGGCCGTGGCTAGTAATTTAGCATGCTAATTCAGGTTGATATCTCTGCAGCACTATAACTTGTCATTTTTTTAATGACATTATCACCCTTATTTCTTCTCATTCTTTTGATGCGTGTAGCTCATTTTTTGGATATTTTTACCTCAATTGTTACACATGGCACCTTTAAAGGTAGCGAAATGAATGAACAAAGTCTGTCTCGGAGGGAAAAAAAGAGGGGGTTGGGAAGAAAACAGAAAATAACATGTCTGGAGCTGAATTGAATATCGCACCGATTGAATGATTGGCTGTTATGGGTGGGCAAGGCCCCCCCCCATGAAGCCGGGCCTGTTTCCCATACAGTATGAATTATCAATTTATTAAACTGTTTAACGGCGCTTAATATGTGGGGTTTTGGCAAGCGGCACACCAGGAAAAGTTCAGGGGCTCCCAATGGCCAGTCATGCTCGACTTAAGCCCCACCAAGTCCTTATGTTAATCTGATCCTGCGTACACTACCGTTCAAATGTTTGGGGTCGGTAAGAGTTTTAATGTGTTTAAAAGAAGTCTCTTCTGCTCACCAAGGCTGTTTATTTGATTAAAAATACAGAAAAAACAGTAATATTGTGAAATATTATTGTAATGTAAATCAGCTGTTTTCTATGTGAATATATAGTAAAGTGTAATTTATTCCTGTGATCAAAGCTGAATTTTCAGCATCATTACTCCAGTCTTCAGTGTCACATGATCCTTCAGAAATCACTATAATATGATGATCAAGAAACATTTATGATTATTATCACAGTTGAAAACAGTTCTGCCTCATAATTTTGTGCAAACCGTGATTTTCAGGATTATTTGAAAGTTCAAGAGAAAAGCATTCAATTAAAAAATAAATATTTTGCATTATTATAAATGTCTTTACTGTCACTTTTGATCAATTTAATGAGTCCTTTCTGAAGAAAAGTATTAATTTCTTTAAAAAAAAATAAAAAATCGTATTGACCCCAAACTTTTGAATGGTAGTGTACACCTGAGAGTCTCTGTAATGTAGTACCTGTCGATGTCCAGCACCTTCCGTGCTCTTGTGGATGCCACCGCTGAGCTTCTGCATATGGTAGGGCCTCAATACCAGAAGCCTGTGTTTAAAAAAGCAGTCTGGAGATGGAGCTCGGCGGCACTTGAACTCTCAGGCTCTGGAAATCCAGACACGGCGCATCTATGACATCACCAATGTCCTGGAGGGAATTCACCTGATCTCCAAGAAGTCCAAGAATAACATTCAGTGGCTGTAGTTTCTTTAGACCGTTATTGTTTTATTCACAAGTGACTGTAGTTGTTTATTTGGAATGCTTATGGTTACGTATTCCCCTTAGTCTAGGGGTAAATAGGGAACGACGAACAAAAAGAAACAAACAGTGGAGAGACTTTGAGGATCTCCAGCTCTCCAGTCCCAGATTTACAAACAACCAAACACGTTTCAATTTAAAATGGCGTGTCTGCCTTTTATTTTCAACTTCAGCAGAAGTTAGAAAAGAAAATAGTACTATAAGGTAAAGGAACACATTACGAATAAATCCCAAATAAAAGTATTACATCGGGCGGAGAGCCCAACTCAAAAGAAAACAAAAATACCTCTACCTAAAAGGGGGATAACTTTAACTTTCCTATACAAAACAGAAAACAAAACAACATACAACTTCCCTCAAAAATTATGGGTATCCTCCACCCTACATTACCCATAAAAGTGATTATAAATGCTATAAATTCAAGACTCACGCTATGACACAAATTGTGACCACACACCAAAGAGCGCGACCAGCGCTCACTCGTCTGGGCTTGGAGAGTGTAACACCCTCAAACGCTGCGATGTCTCTCTCCTTCCCAGAGCCGGATTATCCATAAGGGCACTTGGGCCAGTGTCAGGGGCACACCAACCATTCACAACCACTAGAGGGCACCACATGACTCAAGCTTTAAAAATATTTTTTGTAAATTTTTATATTATTAACTTGAAATTCTTGAAAGACCCTACATAACTCGTTTATGAACAATAATTTAACAACAACAATAATAATAATAAATTATAAATAAATAAAGATTACATGACAACTATCACTCCCTTGTGTTTAACACACAACAGAGTATTTGACACACAAAATATTAAGTTAAAAGCTGAGCGTTCGGCTGACAAAAATAGTCTGGGAACCTCTGGTCTAATGGAAGCTGAGGAAAGGAGCGAGTTATAAAAGAACAAGTGCTCAGAGTTGTGTGTTGCTTGTAGACTGAGAGAGAAAAGCCTGTCGATCGCCCCCTGGAGGAGAAACACAGAATGACGAGGCTGAGCTGTGCTTTACCACACCGAAAGCAGACAGAAGGCAGAGAGAAAGCAACATGAAAGACAAAAAAACGAAGCAATTGAATTGAAAAGGATAAAGGAGGAACCGTGGGAGCTCAGCCATGGAGTGTATTAGTGAATTGATAAAGCAAAAGCTTACAGCACCTGGTATTCCCAGGCGGTCTCCCATCCAAGTACTAACCAGGCCCGACCCTGCTTAGCTTCCGAGATCGGACGAGATCGGGCGTGTTCAGGGTGGTATGGCCGTAAGCGAGAGACTCAGCCGATAGAGAGATATTTAAAGAAGGGACACGAGGCTCGACACACATAAACAGCAAACACAACGTGTTTTCATGTCTTTATATATATAAGACATGAAACAGCGTTGGTGTGCAGAAGAGACTTATTTTAAAAACATTTTAAAAACATTAAAAATATAACCGATCCAAAACTTTTGACTGGTAATATATATATATATATATATATATATATATATATATATATATATATATATATATATATATATATATATATATATATATATATATATATATATATATATATATATATATATATATATATATATATATATATATATATTACCAGTCAAAAGTTTTGGATCGGTTATATTTTTAATGTTTTTAAAATAAGTCTCTTCTGCACACCAACGCTGCATTTATTTAATTAAGTAATATTGTCAAATATTATGACAATTTAAAATGATTGTTTTCTATTTTAATATATTTGAACATGTAATTTATTCCTATGATCTAAGCTGAATTTCCAGCATCATTACTCCAGTCTTCAGTGTCACGTGATCCTTCATTCTAGCATGCGGATTTGATGCTCAAAAAACATGAATTATTATTATCAATTTTGAAAACAGTTGTGTAGGGATTCGAGGTAGACTACCGGTCGACCACATAGATGCTGAGGATTATTCTCCTTTGGCGGTAAAAACTTTGGTACGTTGGTATGAAGACGGGCTGAAGAAGCATATAAGCTTTCTGTTTCTTCTTTCCATTCTCTGTGTGAATAATGTAAGATCTCAGTGTTTACACACAACTGTATCAGTCTTGTTCAATCCTTTCTCATTGTCCATTTTGACTGTAACGGGATCACCAGGTTTGAGTTCAGGCAACGGTCGACAACCATGATGTGTGTCATTATAGCTTGTAGTTCGATTTTGCCACATTGTCTTTTACTCTCACCTTTGAGAAATCAGGCCACCCAGGCATCACTTTCTTTTCCAGGGCTGGAACCGTTGTTCTCAGCTGACGCCCTAGCATCAACTGTACAGGGCTGTCCTGCCGTACCCTGTGCTGGGTGTAACTCTGTAATCTAGCAGAGCTAGAGAAGTGTCTTCTTGCCTGAGAATATGCTCACTGCTCTTTTGGCCTCATCGTTTGACTGTGGAAAATACAGGCTTGTGGTGAAATCCTGAAACTGATGACCAACTAATTGTGGACCATTGTCAGTAACAATCTGGCGAACATGTTGCTCATTCTTAATGTCAAAGCCTTTCCTGACATACCTAAAAGATAAGCAATGTCGTTGAATCTAGACAAATAGTCAACCACTACAAGGTAGTTTCTTTTGTTGACTTTGCAAATGTTAGCCGCAATTCTCACCCAAGGTGCGTCTGGTAATAGTCATCAGAGGTTCTCGATATTGTGCTGGCTTATTTGTTTGACAGAATGCACAGTTCTCCATGAATACATGGATCTCATTGCTGATCCCAGGCCACCAAACACTGTTTTGCGAGCTCTCTACACTTGATAATCCCTACATGACCATCATGAAGTTTCCTCTTGATCTCGGCTTAGAATGACGATCCTGTCACTGTAAGTCAGAAGATTATGACACAAAGACAACATATCCTTCACAGTGAAGTAAGGCTTGACATGCTCTGGGACTTGTGAAGGATACTTTGGTCATCCCTTTGTAATATACTTTATTACCATTTACTCAGGATCAGTCTTGGTGCTTTCCATGATCTCATCAGACGTCAGCATGACACTGGCAGCTCTAGTGGAGTAATGTCGTAATGTCATCCTTAAGCTTCACTGAATCCAGAAGTGGAGTCCAAGATGGATGTCTAGAAAGAGTATCAGCAACAACCGTTGATTTCCCCTTATTAGTGTATTTATTAATAACTGTGTTTGGACCTTTACTGGAACTAGAAGTGATTTCTCAACAATAGCTTAAACCAGTTTTTTATTTTTCATGTGACATTTAATATATTTGTAATTTGTACTGACACCTGCAATCAGAAAGACACTCTTTCACGCTGTGCTCGCATGTGAAGGAATGTTGGCGGGTCAGTTTGATTTTTGTTTTGCGTTTTTTTCCAAAAGCTAATGTACAAAAATAGTACCTCAAAACACCCAGTGAGTGACCCAAAGCTCACTGGAAAGATTCATGTTAATTTAATGATGGCAATTAATTCATTAAGTTATTTACATTTTTATTTCAGGATTCTGTGATGAATAGAAAGTTCAAAAGAACAGTATTTATCTGAAATAGAAAGCTTTTGTAACATTAAACACTACCGTTCAAAAATTTGGGGTCAGTAAGAATTTTCATTTATTTTTTTGGGGTGAAATAAATAAAACAGATTCATAATTTTATTAATCTAAGATGAATTAAATTGATCAAAAGTTACAGTAAAGTCATTTATAATGTTACAAAAGATTCTATTTCAAATAAATGCGGTTCTTTTGAACTTTCTATTCATCAGAGAATCCTGAAAACAAATTGCAGGGCCTACACAACTGTTTTCAACATTGATAATAATAATTAATGTTTTTTGAGCATTAAATCAGCATGCTGTAATGATTTCTGAAGGATCACGTGACACTGAAGACTGGAGTAATGATGCTGGAAATTCAGCTTTGATCACAGGAATAAAGTACATGTTCAAATATATTAAAATAGAAAACAATCATTTAAAATTATCATACTATTTGACAATATTACTTTATCAAATAAATGCAGCCTTGGTGAGCAGAAGAGACTTATTTTAAAAACATTAAAAATCGAACCGATCCAAAACTTTTGACTGGTAGTGTGTGTATATATATATATATATATATATATATATATATATATATATATATATATATATATTAAAGTTTATAAAGACATGAAACACGTTGTGTTTGCTGTTTTTTTGTGTGAATGCGTGCCGAGCCTCGTGTCCCTTCTTTAAATATCTCTCTATCGGCTGAGTCTCTCGCTTACGGCCATACCACCCTGAACACGCCCGATCTCGTCCGATCTCGGAAGCTAAGCAGGGTCGGGCCTGGTTAGTACTTGGATGGGAGACCGCCTGGGAATGGCTCATGACCCCCCCAAGTACATATTGCTCGACCCTGGGATAGATCGAAAATGATCAAAACATTTAAAAATGATCAAATGATGATGTTTTTACAGAAATTGTCATGTACAAGGCCTAGTTTATTGAAATCCACTAGTCTGCTGAATGTTTTGTTTATTATTTTCATAGTTTGAGTTGATGAGATTCATATACAGTCAAGTGGAAAAGTGTGCAATTGTTACATATTTGGGCTGAATTAAGAAAAGGTGTAATGTATCAGTGCACTCTCACTTTGTATGGAAGACATCAGAGCCGTTCACAGAGCTCATTGTTGTGACCACCCAGGGGGTACAGCCAGCGCACAGCGGGGTGTATTCACACCTCTGGTAGTGGCGGAGAAGAAACAAGGACTTCTAATTGCTTTGATGTGTGTTTTTTTTACACTATCCTACCCCTTCTGAAACCCAAGCATACAGAGACTCCAAAATACTTGAAATACTTTTACAACTTTTATTTTTCACCCAGAATGTGTTTCATTTAAAAGGCAATGCATGAAAACACAAGTAAACAAGATCTGTTTGGTTTAAAGCTCGCTCACCACGACAAGGTACAGATCCACGAGCGAGAACACAAAACAAGACGAGAGACAAACATGTACTACCATTTGCAAAAATTTAGTTAAACATGGAGCTGACAGACATACAAACATCACAAGGATAAATAAATAACACACATAAATAACATTAATAATAATCAAAAACACTTAATTAAAAACACAAAATTGTACTTAAGATAGAAATTAACAATTGTTTTGTACAGGCCAAAGCCCAATAAAGAACAGGATTATCCAAAGACTCAGGTCACCAATCAAAAATAAAGGCTCAAGCCATTCATGTCTGTTACATTTTTTGTGTGTTTTCTTTGGCAAACTTTTGTTAAACATGAAGCAGACAAAGACATACAAACATCACAAAGACATGAAGGTGACAAAGACAAATAATCAACACGCATGACAAAAACACAGATTATCTGAACATGAACAAACACTAAATTGTATGTAAACTGATTGTGTTAGATCGGAACTGATTGAGGTTAGATTGGCCTTGATATTGAACATAGGCCAGAACATGTTTGTATAAAAAAAAGATACTACAAAGTGCATTTTAACAGCAACATAAATAA
The DNA here is from genome assembly GCA_036326025.1 of Chrosomus eos. NCBI lineage: Eukaryota > Metazoa > Chordata > Actinopteri > Cypriniformes > Leuciscidae > Chrosomus > Chrosomus eos. The sequence goes on along the minus strand of CM070823.1, from coordinate 35,274,721 downwards.
TAATAAAAAACAAACACAAGAACATTCTTAAGTAAAACCGTAAAGTGCATTTTTTTTTAACTTTTGAACTATATAAATAAATAGATTGTACTTGCTGAAGCCCTTTGAAACACAAACAAACACACAAACAAACACACAAACAAACAAACACAAACAAGCCTCTTTCTCTCTCCTACAGATGGCACAGGAGAAGTGGCATCACACAGGTAAGTTATTTACAGTTATTTACACAGTTCTCCTCTTTTCCAACTCCGCATCCACCACACTTTTGAAGTGTTCAAAACTGTCGTACACCACATTGTCAAACCCAGAGGTGGTGGATTTCCTAGTGGATGGACAGTAGGAAAATATCTTCTGGGTGCTTCCAGCCACTTTGTCCTTGCAAGGTGTGTACCTCTTCCGATGTCCACCACAATTAGGCACGTGGCAAGCCCCACATGGCCGCGAGGACTTGTTTGGCATGAATGCCTTGACTGTTGGTGCAGGAGGTACAAAGCTCTGGCTGCACAATGGCCCACGAAACAGGATGGAGGGAGCCTGTGGCTGTGCGGGGAGAACCAGCAGTATGGGTGCTGCCGACACAGGGTGTGGTCCATAGGTGGGCGCAGCAGGCTTTGGCTGGAGATGGGTGGACGCAGCAGGCTTTGGCCGAGTGGAGGACGACGACACCGTGGGCTGAACGGGCCGGTTCACAGGAGGCACAGGCTCTGGCTCTTCAACAAATAATCTGGAAATATAAAATACACATGTAATGAGCATTGATATGACGTGTGTGCTATTTGCTTTCCACAGCCAACAGGTGAAACAAAGTGCTTATGACAACTTACCTCCGCTTCTCACCACGCCTTTTTCCAGCCTCGTGATGAACGTGCTGGTACTGGACCTGAGGCCGGTCTGGCGGTGGGAGGGATGTTGGCAGCGCAGGAGCTTCTGGGAATGGTGCGTCCGACAGCACTTTCAGGTGAGGCGTCACCTTCGGCAGTACCGTCGCCCTGTAGTTGGCCTTTTTCTCCTCCCTGGCAGTGAAGGTCGAGATGGACTTGGCGTTCAAGTTGGGCAGTGGAATGGCGAGACCGCCGAGGATGGGGTCGTCTCGGACTCGGTCTGCAATCCTCTTATACTGTCCCTTCAAAGAAGCCGTGACCTTGCTGGGGGAGGAGAGCTGATTGGCCGGCGCTCGGTTCTTCAGCATCTTGAGAAGGAGGTAGAGCAGGCGACTGTCCTCGGTCACCTGTGCCGCCTGAGCGTACCTCATGCAGCCAAACTTGGTCTTCTGGGCTGCTCTGGTCTCGGGAGAGTCCGCCCCAAGGCACCGACCGAACAAGGTGTAGCCCCACCTCGACTCGTACCGCTTGACGAAGCGGGCAGCGGTCTTGTCGTGGTCGTGGAGAGAGCTGGCGGCCGCGGCAATCTTCCGCCTGAGGTCAGCCGGCACTAGGTGGTGGTCGCTGTTGTCGGCCAGTTCTAGGAGGAGCAAGGCCAGTGCCTCCACTTCCTTTATACCTGGCAGATGCAGATGGCGATGGCTCATCAGCACGTCTTGCAGGGCAGGACTGTCCTCCTCTTCCGCCTGTTCTGCCTGGGTGAGGACGACGTGCTTCCCACAGACTCTGTCTATCGGGTCCTCCTCTGTATCAGAAGACATGCCGAGACCCTCGTCCGCTGTCTCGTCATCTCCCTGCTCAGCCGACTCCTCCTCCTCCTCACGCGACTGCTCTTCCTCAACTGCAAATATGTAATTGTACTAATCACAAACGTGTCTACACAACAATAAATTTTTTTTGCACCAGGTTTGTCATTATTGTTTAAGTGTGTGATCAAGTACTGTACCTTTCTGCACGTAGTAGTCCCTGGCAGTGAAGCTGGTGGACTGGCACATGGCGTACTCAACACCAAGGAGCTCCTCCTCGTCGGGGTGCTCGTACGCTTCCGGGATTGGCATCGGTGCAGCAAAGTTGGGCTCCAGGATGTGCTCCTTGCCGAAGAGAACCTCGGCCTGCTGGTTGACGCGCTGGATCTGCCGCGCGTCCAAGCACGACGTCTGCCAGCCATGACCACCAGCGACACGGAGCGATGCCATGCGGTGGTTCCACTGCACGGCAAAGGACACCAAGTATACCTGAAACACATTTCCATTTTGACTGTTATTGTGTACAATGTTTACAAGTGATGACTGGAGCTGTGAAATAAAATGCATCACTGAAACTATCATTGACACTTTTCTTTTAAAATTATACTGTACTAGTGCAAAATGCCTGTGCAAAATTTTTTGTGTGTGTGTTTTAGTAGGTTTGTTGTGTTTGAGTGCTCATTGTTACAATTACACAGCAAAAGTTTAGTGACATATTTGTGCATGGTAGAAGCGCGCATGACACAGTATTATATTAGCATTTACTACAGATACAAATGATGGCCGTGAAAGAGACTTAGCATAGGCTACTATTAAACAGTGTATGTCAGAATGTTTATTTTTAAACCACAACCTTCTGAGTGCTTCTTTTACCGATATATTTAACAATATATTTTGCATTTCTCATCCAAACAACGTCAAACAACGTCAAACTTACTCGTGCCCGTAGCAAGACACCTGTCAAGTTTGGTTAACAGTGGATAACAGACAGACACACAAACAGACAGACAGACGATTCTGTAATTTATAGATAGATAGATGATGTGCTATATGAACATGTGTCTGCAATAAAGCTTTATATATATTATGTTTTAATCACTCACTTGGAATGGCATAATCCCACATCGCTGTGAAGGGACGGCGTTGAACAGGTGGGCGTGCAACCCCTCCAGAGAGTTGCTGCCTCGCCGGCACTTGTGCTTGTTCAGTCGGACGCCGTTCATCACCACCACCTTCACAGACACATACAGCGGTATGCCAGGGGGATCCTGTAACACACAACATATTGCAAGGTCCTTATTTATTCTGGTGTCCTTTTGAAATGTTGCCATATACAAGTTTGAATGGTTTTCACACACGATGACATCAAAGACATTAACCCACCTGCATGCAACTGAGGTGCTTGCTCGCAACTGCCCAGTGAGCGTCGACTGCCTCTGGCGACTTGAACAGGTGAATGCCATCGATGTCAAGGCCGGCTGGTCCCCGGAACTCAGCAAGGATGGACTCTATCCCCAAAGCAGTCTCCTGTAACACATAGGATATATTCTCAGCGTCCAGTGTTTAATCACATTAAACACATTCACACATTTAACACATACATTTATTTTCAATGCTTAGTCCAGTACAGTTAAATATATATTTGAATATGAAAGCCACACTTACCACAACCCCACGGGTAATACGCCTTACATACGACCTAATCTGATGAGGCTTGAGGAAGGCCATCATCTCCTCATCAGAGTACCTGCCGTAGAGCTCGGGGTTACCGTTCCTGACCGCCTGGACCAGGAGCATCATGTCCGCCTTGTTGTAGGCGAGCACGGCACCCGCCATGGCACTCATGAAAGCCCCGTACTTGGCGTGGCTCTGCTTGATCACGACGGCGTCCCAGCGGTGCAGCCAGTGGCGGATGTCCAGCCTGATGACGGTACCCCTGTTCACCCAGTCACCAAACAGATTCTCCAAGAACGACGAACCGCTGTCACTGAAAATGATATCATGACATTTTGTGTAGGTGTGTTACATGTTGGATAATCCATTTCATCATAGGTTTCAACTGCTATTGAACTCACCGACAGCAGTTGTTGTCCGCGTACACCACCTTCGGGGCAGGAGCGTTGGCACGGCGAAAGCGGGCGACCAGACCTCTGGCCATGCGTGCGTAGCACCCCTCGGACTCAGACGCCACCACCACTGTGGTCAAGAACTGACCCCACTCATTCAGCACGCTGGTGACGTACTGCATGGTGCCCTGGCCGTCGCCGTAGATCTTCTTCAGAATCTATAAAAACAAAGCAGAACATTCATTGCGTGGTGTTTATCAACAGTCAGTCTGTTCCATATGATCACAAGTACTTTATGCCGTACATACCTTCCTCGTGCCGTCGATGCACAAGATTTCCCCAGTCGTACTGAGGATTTGGTCCCTGTACACGGGCATCTTCTCCATCTCCAGGATCAGGTGTGCACGCCTCAGGACCCGAGCAGACGGAAGGGGAGATGGGGCGATGGGAGGGGTGTAAGTGCCGGCTGCTCTGGCAAACGACAGGATGCCTCGCTGAGTTGAAGACGATCCAGCCGCCGACGTGTGGGCATCGTACAGGAGAGTCTGGTACAGGTCCCGACGCTCCACGTACCACTCGTCATGGCCCTGCTGCAGCAGCCTCTGCACCTTGCTCATCGAGACAGCGTTGAGTCGGTCGCTCATCAGGGTGACCACACTCCTGTCCACAGCACGCTTGCCGCAGATTATGGCAGGGAACATGCTTCTGACGGCCGGGGCGAGGTTCATCAGAATTTTCGGACTGTACGCCAGCCAGGTGTACTGCTGCTGGGCACGGTGGGCGCCGTCCTCCTCGTCGTCGTAGTCGTTGCTGTCGTCCGCGTGCGCCTGGCTCGGCTCCCCCCTTAGCTTGAGACAGTGTTTGCACATCAACCTCTCGGTCAGCAGGGTGTAATGAAAGTTCATGCTGCACACTTGCCTGGCGTAGCTGCCGTACCCTCTCTTCTCCAGGTAGTACTCTGGCGGTGCGGGGCAGTTGGTGTTGGGGCAGCGGATCAATGCCTTCATCACGCCGACCGGGCGCCAGAAGAAGGCAGGGGTGGTGAAGAAGGAGAGCATGTTGGGCACAGCTCCCTTTACGGCCATAGGAGGTGGGGGCGGGTGGAACTCCATCTTCTCCTTAAAAAGCTTCCTCTCGGCCATCTCTCCTCTGACATTTTTGTACTTGGACGCCCTCTCAAACAGCCCGTAGGTCTCGTTGGTCTTCAGCCACTTAATGTTCGCGGGGGCTATACCAAGGGCTTGGACGGATTCAGGCGGCTGCTCCCAGAACTTCTGCCAGCCCTCCAGCACGACGCCACCGGGTTCCGAGGTCTCTCGGAGGAACGAGGGTCCGGGCCTGTCGTCTTGGCACACAGAGCTGGTGAGGTCTCCCCAGGTGGTCAGCTGCGTGCTGACCGACACCTCGGACCTGTCCAGGACACTCTCTGAAGAGGAGAACACCACAAAAATGTATCAACTGCAAAGTTACTACAAAGTCATTTCATGTTCATTTCAGCATAATACTACTATACCTGCAGAAGCCAACAACTCTGCATCGCTGGTGTAGTTGGGGTCCTGCTGAGAGAGGTCGAGAACGGTCGGAGGAGCCCGATCTTTGTTCGATTGCGCTTTCTGCAGAAAGTAAAACACAACCATAGAATAATCTCATAAAATAATACTTTTACTAATACTGGTTACTGCTTAACATCAATTACTCAGGTCGAAAAGGTAACTGAGTTTATCTTACCTTCAACCTCCTGTCAAGGTGCCATGTGACAGGAGGGAACTCTCTGGCGTACTCGAGCAGTTGCTCCTTCTGCCACTTCAGCAGCTCGTTCTGCTCTCCCTGCTGGCAGTACTGGAACAGCAACCACACCAGCCAGCCGACATCGTTTTCTAGAAGCCACCTGAAGGTCTGACCGGTGTACTTCCCGAACGCGATGGCCAGCTGACCTTTCCACAGCTCACCCCCGGACCTCTTGGCAGCCGCCTCTGCTGTCTTGGGATCCAGCCATGTAGGGTCAACAACGGTGCTGGGGGTCTCTGCCACAGACCTTGCTGCCTCTGTACACTGCAGCCTGGCCTCTCCTTGCCGGTACAAAGCAATGTTGGGGTACTGGTGTTGCTGTTGATGGCTGACCAGCAATGATTTGGTGGTCAAGCTCTTCCTGCAGACATCACAGTCAAAGGTCTCCCTGGTGACGGCATGGATCTTCACATGCCTCGTCAGGTTGGACTTTTCAGTGAAAGTCTTGTCGCACACGCTGCACCGATGTATAGGCTTCTCCATGTTTCATCTGGTACAGTAAAACATGAATAAATTAGTAAAACTAAAAGCAGATGAGGGCTTAAATACATTTTAAGTATACATAAAATGTATATATATTTATATATTTATTTGTACATATTTATGTATACATATACATACATAAATACATTTTTAGAGACCCTGCAGCCCTCGTAAAAGTAGTAACCAAAAACAGCGATCGTCAGGCGTCCAATGGTTAAGCAGAGCTGAGCAGCAATCAGCCAATGGTTGAGCAATGCTGAGCAGAGCTCAGCGCTCAACAGACCAATCATTGAGCGAGGATCGGAAACCGTCATCTAGCTGTGCGCGCTGTTTTACAAAAATACTGGCGGCCATCTCTATAATATTTTGATGGTTTACCGCCTGGGAATACCAGGTGCTGTAAGCTTTTGCTTTATCACTTCACTAATACACTTCATGGCTCCCACGGTTCCTCCTTTATCCTTTTCTATTCAATTGCTTCATTTATTTGTCTTTCATGTTGCTTTCTCTCTGTCTTCTGTCTGCTTTCGGTGTGGTAAAGCACAGCTCAGCCTCGTCATTCTGTGTTTCTCCTCCAGGGGGCGATCGACAGGCTTTTCTCTCTCAGTCTACAAGCAACACACAACTCTGAGCGCTTGTTCTTTTATAACTCGCTCCTTTCCTCAGCTTCCATTAGACCAGAGGTTCCCAAACTATTTTTGTCTGCCAAACGCTTTTTTTCCCTTACTTGAATATTGAGGATACAAAATAAGTTGAGTTTGCTTCTGTTGCAATTTGTTCAACCTTTTTTCATAAAATGACTGGACTACTTGGCCTAAATGTTTGTCAATCTTTTTTTTCTTCTTATTTTTCTTAAATATTTTGTTACCTTGTAATGCTTTTTTTTAATATATGGACATTACTTTGGCTGTAATGCTCAGTCACTTGCAAAATAGTAAAACCAACATGAAAACGAATCCTGATGAAATCGGGATAATATATTTTTTCCATGTCACTCAGGATGTCCTCTTTGCCATTCATCATGACTACAGGGAAGTGTTGGTCTTTGCCCTGTTTGAGGGAGTTGGACCGGGTTGTGATGGTACGCACCTTACCAAACTAAAGACAAAGAAAGTTAAGAGACTATGCTTGACACAACCCGCTCAAGGTCATGAATAAAGTAAATCAATAAAGGGCTCACATGTTTACATGCCTTTCATAGATGGAAAATAAGTTACCTTGGCAACACACCGTGTTCCAAACAGTCCCGAAGTTCTAACTTATCCCAGTGGCACACAGACCCCTTTTCCTCCAAGGCAGTGCTGGTGCTGGTGCGGAGCCAGAGCCTAGTTTCAAATCGGTTCTTTGCTTTTCCACACAAATAACCCTGGCTCTGGGCCAAGAAAACCGGTTCCAACTCAGCACCAACTTTGCGCTGGTCTATAACGGTTACGTCAGGTGCTGGGGGCGGGATTATCGTGACGTTCGAAAACAAAAACTTCGGGACGCCATTTTTAAAACACCGGTCAGCTAACGTTAGCTTTGGGCATGGACGGAAAACAAAAACAACCGTGGTCTGTGGAGGAAACGAACTGTTTGCTGGCTTCACATTGTTAAAATCATCCGCTGGACGCTTTATTAGTCTTTCTACATGTTGATATGCAGAGGTGGGACAAAGTCATTGTTGTGCAAGTCACAAGTAAGTCTCAAGTCTTTGCCCTCGAGTCCCGAGTCAAGTCGAGTCAAAGATGAGGCAAGTCCCGAGTCGAGTCAAAAGTCCTACCATTTTATTTTCGAGTCATTTCAAGTCCTCTTACCACAGAAATAAAATGTATACAAATCATGTATGTCTGTAAGATTTGTATTTATTTAAACCTCTTTTTATACAATGACATTAATCAAATACAGTAAAAAAACAGAATTTTATTTTCACAAAAAATGCTTGTATTTCAACAGCATATTGCACTAGAACAATGCAGTCCTGTATTGTAGCCTATTGACCTCATATTGCAAAACAGTTTAACTTTCAAATAGACATGGGTCCTTTTAGCCTAAACTTTTTTAAACATTTCATCAATAAAATCCTCACCCCTCAATTATCACTTCTGAAAAACTGGACCTACCTGATAATATAATTGGAATGCCTCCATAGAGACGTTTTGTGTGGTAGAGGAGAGAGAAAAGTTGAGAGTGAGAGAGAGAGAGAGAGAGAGAGAGAGAGAGAAGAGAGAGAGAGAGAGAGAGAGAGAAGAGGAGAGAGATCGAGCCCAAGTCTCCCGCATATTGTTAGCGTCCCCCTGATGCCCGCAAATTAGTTCAAATCTCCCGGAAACCGTAATCTAGAACGCAAATGCGAGACAGAACATACTGCGCGCATAACATACATAGCGCGCGCACGCACGGCAGGAGGGAGAGAGCGAGAGACCTTGCGTGTGTATTATTGTACTATGAATGTTATGCGCGCAGTCACAAAATATAGTGAACATTATTTTCCCCAGTTTTCATGGGAAGTAGCAAGTCTTCTCGAGTCAAAAGGCGCAAGTCCAAGTGAAATCACGAGTCATTGATGTTAAAGTCCAAGTCGAGTTGCAAGTCTTTGTACATTTTGTCTGACTCGAGTCCAAGTCACATGACTCGAGTCCACACCTCTGTTGATATGTAACTTATGGTGCTTTTCCACAGTACCAGCTCGACTCGACTCGACTCGCCTGTGTTTGGTTTTCCACTGTGTAAAAGTTGTACCTGTACCTGCTTTCGGGTACTTTTTTTCGTACCACCTCCGGCGAGGTTCTGAGCGAGCTGAGACGATACTAAAATGTGACGTGAAAAAAAATGCAGACTGCTGATTGGTCAGTGAGAATCGTCACTATTCACTGCATCATCGTTGCACGCGCCAGACGGAGTATCCTGAATAACCCCGCCATTTTTAAATAGTTTGGCCAGAGATTGCATGATATACCCATTGCTACTATTAAAACAGCATACAGTCAATTTCCTCCATTGTCCTGTGTGTGTGTGTGTGTGTGTGTGTGTGTGTGTGTGTGTGTGGGTAGCGGGTGTGTGTCTCGTAGAAGATCATGTCACGGCAGTTTCCTGTGGCATCGCTATAACGACCAGGTACTATTGTGGAGGTACTATCTGTAATGGAAAACGGAGCGAAAAGCGAGCCGAGGCGAGTCGAGTCAAGTTGAGCTGGTACTGGAAATGGAAAAACGCCATATGTTCTCCATGCTGTTATGGTTGTCATGACGCGTTGCTAGGACAACAGAGGTAGCCATAACTCTGGGTCTACAGTCTGTGTAAAATCGAGCTGGTTCTTAGATAATTGGCGAATAGAACCAGCACCGCACTGGCATAAGCACCAGCCCAGAACCAGCACCTGGTGAGCATTGGTGGAAAAGAGATGACAGAGGCCTGAAGGAAAGCACCTTCATTTCAAAATTGCAAATAGTACATATATCGCTTTTTCATTTTTTCATTATTAAAATGCTGAATAAAAAGGTTTAGAGATGTTGTCTGGAGACTATTTAGAGAAAGAGAAAGGTGGGTAGATGAGATGGCAAATACCTCTTCATTCCTGGAAGGTTTCCTCAGAAATAACGTGCCCTGTGAGCAGCTGATACCTCGATAGCATCAATCATCACTGGATTGCACGAGAGATACACACAAAACAAATTGAAATGAGAAACTACCAGATCAATCCATCTCCAACAACAACAGCCATGAAGAAACTCAAACCTGCAGGAATCGTGAGATGTCTCTCTCATCATTGGCGACATTTAATTTTCAATTTAACAAAACTATTACAACATTATTTTCCTGTTATCTCTGTAAAGCTACTTTGAAACAATTTGTACTGTAAAAAGTGCTATATAAATACAGGTGACTTGACTTGACGCTCATGGCGACACAAATGTTCTCAAACATCCAGAAGAAAGGTCGGTCTTCCCCTTCCTTTGGTTTTGCTTCAATCAAAAGGCGGTAAAACTCGAAAAACAGGCGCCCAGTCCCCTCTAAACACAATATAATAAAGAAAGCATTATAAAAAATAAAGTCTTACATATTTATTAGCCTATAGCCGCTTTACCACCGCCAGGCCAAACGGTTCTAAGAACGGTTACGCTTATATTTCCACTTGAGCTCGGCGTGTAGTGACGTTGCCAGTCAGGATTGGTCACTTGTCTGGTGTCCGACTAGTTTCTCCGTTTCTCTCTTTCAATTGTTCTATCACAATAGATATATCTGGTCATCCTCCATTGCTATTTACATCTCAAACCTCTGTAAACTCTTGCGCATTCATATTACATTCCAAAGATCGGCCGTTATCAGGCCCACAGTGGAAAATGAAATACCCTTACCGGCTGGGCTGGACCGGCACAGAATTTAACAGTTAAGCAACAAGAATGTTTTGCCCCGATGGTGGAAAAGCGGCGTATGTCACAGTTTTTTCATTCATCGTTCACCAGGCTAAAATTGTGTGATGTGTGATGGCTTAGAAAATAATAGCAAAATAGCACAACTGCACTTAACAGGTTGCATAATTTGAGATATTATTCATGTCTGTCCCGCAACCCTACAAAGGATAAGCAGTTTGGAGGATGGATGTATGGATTCATGTCCATAGCACAAAACATGATGATTTTAACATAAATCACTTTTTAATAAAAACACACTGCCATAGATTGGATTGTAAACACACCACATACATAATTCAGCATGTGACATAAAACAGCATGTTATCATAAAAAATTAAAAAATATTTGTGGGGGAGGATGAAAGATTACCTTAATAATATTCATAAGTTATAATATCGTACCATACAGCCCTTTCCTAGCAGGGTTGACAATTGAAAGGTCATTACAGGGACTTCCACCAATCACCAAGTCAAAGGGCCCCCATTCAGCAATCTGAGCAACAGAACAGCATCATCTAGTGTTAGCACAGCTATCAAGGAACTATCAAGATCCATTAGTTTGTTTCCAGATGTTTTATTATACAGCGCAACAGCCTTTTTTCCAGTAATAACATGGCCTTATAAACACAGTAAAATAATTCCACAGTAATAATTGCTCAAAATTTGGCTTTCGTTAGAAGAGTAGGCTCTACTATAATGGGCTCATGTCCATCTTAAAGTAACCCTCTGAAGTGGCTGAGAAACAGCGCCACGAAATGGGTAGAAAAAGCAATAGGCGGCTCATTGTGCATTGTGTAATGTGTCAAGTTCAAAGCTTTATAAAAAAATAATTCCACAGTAATAATTGCTCAAAATTTGGGTTTCGTTAGAGGAGTAGCTCTACTATAGTGGGCTCATGTGCACTTTAACGCTCCCTCTGAGGCGGCCGAGAAACAGCGCCGCGAAATAGGCAGAAAATCCAATTGAAACCAAAACTGCAACTTCTCCCATAACTGTATTGTCACATCTGTCAACTTCATGGGTGCATAACTTCAAAATGCGACTGTAAAAATGTCTAATTTTGTGCATGGTGACAGTCAAGCACAATGGGTATAAGGCCCCAGTGCAACATTTAATGCACCCTCAAAGACAGCTGAGATATAGAGCCCCCAAGTGAGCCAACAATGCAATGGCTCTTCTAACTGTACTGTGTCAACTTCATGGGTCCATAATTTCAAAATTATACTGTAAAAAAATCTAAAATTGTGCATGATTATATTCAAGCACAGATGCAAGGTATAAAGTATCAGTGAAATCAAATGGGCCAACAATGTGATAACATAATCTTCTGTATTGTCAGATTGGGTCCATAACTTGCAAATACAGTAACAATGCAATGGCACTTTCAAGTCAATTCAATTTAATCAATACATTTGTATAACGCTTTTCACAATACATAACATTTCAAAGCAGCTTTACAGAAAATGCAGGTTTCTATGTTACAAAACCACAATAGGATTTTATGAGATATCAGAAAGTACAGTTTTACAAAATTTGTATTTACAAATATCATGCATACATTTAAGCAAAATTAGTTTAAAGCAATGATAAAATTATCATTTTTGTATAATCATCCATTTGATGTTCTGGAGTCCTTGGAAGGGTAGGTGGGCGTTCCTACAAGGATGTGACGTTACGTGAAAATGATGAATTGCAGTGCACAAAAAAACCTCCCCATACTGCAGCTGATTGATGCATCATTTGTTTCCAACAGATACAAGGTTTCAACATTACTGGTGAAATGTTCTCGTATACCACTGGCAAGATTCCCTCACGAAAAATAAGTTTATTCAAGTGTGCTATTAGTATACTTTTTTAAACTAAAAAAAATAAGAAAGTATACTTTCAGTCTACTTTTTATGTACTTCTCAGAAATATACTTCATGTACTTCTCAGAAATATACTTCAAATTGCACTTAAGTATACTTGACTTATACTGAGAGGAAAGTCTAAGTATTTGGCCTATACTTGTCGATCAAGATATACTTAAAAGTATAATTAAGTATTCTAAGTATTCTTGGCTTGTACTTGTGTTTACTATTTTGATTGAGTAGCTTATTAAATACTTTTTTAAAACATAATATTACACACTTATGAACTAACATATTCTCAACAGATGCAGACTTTTGCTGTGGTCGAGTTTGCAGATGATAATTCTGTAGAAATTATCCCAACCACTTGGTTGGAGGAAACGATCAAAGTATGCTTTTATTCACTGAACTTTAAAATAACATTACACTTACACTCATCCTTACAAATCATCATCCCCATATATACTGATTGGCTTCATCACTGTTTCCTCTCCACCAGTAAGCTGGTGTGTGGTGAGCGTTCTGGCGCAATATGGCTGCCGTCGCATCATCCAAGTGGATGCTGCACACTGGTGGTGGTTGAGGAGATCCCCCCCCCTTCTATGCAGTGTTGGGGGTAACGAATTACAAAGTAACGAATTACAGTAACGATATTACTTTTTTGGGTAACGAAGTAAAGTAACGCATTACAGTAAAAATATCGGTAACTACACTACTTTACTAGACTATAGGAACGCGCTTTCCTGCGTTACCCAAGCCTTGTTCGCCTATGTGTAAAGTTATGTCTGTTTAAGTGGCGCGTGCGTGTATGGAAGCTTGTTTCCGCCACAGAATGAAAAATAAAAAAGGTAATTGCGACTTTTTATCTCACAATTGCGAGTTTACATCTCGCAATTCTGACTTTATTTCTCAGAATTGCGAGATATAAAGTCAGAATTGCGTGATATAAAGTCAGAATTGCGTGATATAAAGTCGCAATTGCGTGTTAAAAAGTCAGAATTGTGAGATATAAAGTCAGAATTGTGAGATATAAAGTCAGAATTGTGAGATATAAAGTCAGAATTGCGTGATATAAAGTCGCAATTGTGTGTTATAAAGTCAGAATTGCGAGATATAAAGTCGCAATTGCGTGTTATAAAGTCAGAATTGCGAGATATAAAGTCAGAATTGCGTGATATAAAGTCGCAATTGCGAGATATAAAGTCGCAATTGCGAGTTATAAAGTCCAATTCTATGGGGGAAAAAATACGGACTTTTTTCCTCTCAGAATAGTTTATATCTCACAATTCTGACTTTATAACTCACAATTCTGACTTTATAACTCGCAATTGCGACTTTATATCACGCAATTCTGACTTTATATCTCACAATTCTGACTTTATAACACGCAATTGGGACTTTATTTCACGCAATTCTGAGAAATAAAGTCAGAATTGCGAGATGTAAACTCGCAATTGTGAGAAAAAAAGTCAGAATTGTGAGATAAAAAGTCGCAATTATTATTATTTATTTATTTATTTAGTGGCGGAAACAAGCTTCCATATGCGTGCGTGCTGTGTGTGTGTGCTTGCCTGGGCACCGTTGCCATAGAGATCAATTTGAGTGACGTAGCTGCTGGTGCGAAGTAGAGAGAGAAATGGAGACGGAGACGGAGATAGGGTGTTTCGGCCAGTGGCGATATGCACATTACTTTAAATTTATTGCGCGAAAGGATAAAAATATTCGTGTGAAATGCACTCTATGCCCAGGCGACAAGTGTCTTTCAACTGCAGCCAACTCAATGAGCAACCTGTCGAAGCATTTGTCAGCCCAGCATGGCAATACCAAACTTGTGGCGAAAGATCCTGCTCGCCGGTCATTTGAAGTCACTGATCAGCCGACCCCGCCTAAACAGGCTAAGCTTTTCTCAAGTCTTGGAGCGCAGCAGGTAACCCAAAATGAAATGAACAGGCTTGTTGCAGGATTTATTGTAGAAGACATGCTTCCCCTGTCAACTATTGAATCGCCCAGATTTAGAAAAATACTCGATAAAATACCCGCGACTCGCAAGCCAACGTCCGACAGGAAAACATTTTCCCATTACCTGGACAAGTGTTATTCCGACATGGAATCGAAGCTCAAAAGAACTTTCGAGTCCCTGGATCATGTGTCCACCACCGCGGACATTTGGTCAGCCAATAACAAAAGTTACTTAGGAATGACGGTGCATTGGATAAACAGCGTTAGTTTTAAACGCGAGAAGGCTGCTCTTGCCTGCAAGAGGGTGCGAGGAAGACACACTTACGATGTCATAGCTAGCGAAATAGAACATGTTCATTCAGCTTTTGGACTTTCACATAAAGTAACAGCATGTGTCACTGATAATGGCAGTAATTTTGTAAAAGCCTTTAGAATGTTTGAATCCCATCCTGATGATGGGTCTGACTCTGACGAGCCATCTGATGAGGAGGAGGAGGTCACTTTTACTGATGTTGCTGAAGCACTCTCCACAGAATCAGATGAGACATTTTCACTGCCACCTCATCTGCGCTGTGCATCACATACACTAAACCTAATCTCAAAAAATGACCTGGAGAAATGGCTGACCAGTAACAATGACTGTAAAGCAGTTTACAGAAGTGCTCTCGCCAAGTGTTCAGCTCTCTGGACAAAAACAAGTCGCTCTACTGTGGCTTCAGACCAGGTTGAGGATGTGCTAAAAAGAAAGCTCATCATACCCACTGCTACACGCTGGAACTCGACTCATGACGCCTTGGCTCTCATCACAGAAATTCCAATCAGAGATTTAAACACCATTTTCTCTAGACTGAGTGTAAAGGGCATCACTGAGCGAGAGTATCAGTTCCTGAAGGAATATTGTGCAGTGTCAAGACCTCTTGCTGCCGCATTAGATATACTACAAGGAGAAGATGATTGCTACTACGGCACCCTCCTGCCAACCTTGGAGATTCTCATGTCAAAGTTACTTGCGTTGAAGGATGGCCTTTCCCAGATGACAGCTGGCATGCCTGGTGCTATTGTACAGGTAAACACATATTGAATATTAAAATTAGTTGGCCCTACAAGGAAAAAAAACAATAAGTTAAATTTACTTAAATTTTTCTTTAGCAAGTTTTTGCACAGATATTTTTAAAGTAAACTTCACATATGGAATTAAGTAAACTCTAAATGAAAGTAAAAAAGAAATTAAGAAAATTTAACTGGGCTAGGATAAGGTTGAAAATCTATTTAGTTGAAGTCCAGTTCCTTTTTTAATACATTTAACTCAAACAATATAACATTGAATTAATAATTTACTTAGTTTTTTATTCTTGCCTGAACTAACTTTTTCATGTAAATTACATGATTTATTGTCTGTAGTATTTACTTCACCATAAAATCATTTTTATCAGTGCCGCCTTAAATAATAGCTTGCAGTGTAGGCTATAGGCCTACAGTTTAATATAGCTGACGTAGCCCACATTTATGAGGCTGTAAAAGCTGATAATTGAACTGTATATGTTTGTCTAATGTAGCCTATACTATTTCATATCACAGGCGATCAAAGACAGATTTGCATCTGTCTTGGACAGCAAGGATGCTCTGATGGCTGCTGCCACAATGCCCAAATTCAAGGTCCGCTGGCTCAAAGATGAGAAGAGAAGAGATGCTGTTAAAACCATGTTAATCTCTGAGTGTCGTGGCCGGATTCCTGAAGAGCCACTGATGAGTCGAGCAGTTGAGAGCCCTGCCACCTCCAGTCACAATGACTTTTTTGAATTTGAAGAGGAGTTTTCCTACACAGCAGAGACTGAAGTGATGGAGTACTTAAAATTGCCTGGATCTGACTGGGATGTTCTCTCCAGGTTCCCCAGGATTAAGGAAATTGCAAAGCAGTACAACACTCCAATACCATCAAGTGCACCGGTTGAAAGGCTTTTCAGCCTGGGCAGTATTGTTCTGACCCCAAGGAGGAACAGGCTGTCAGATAAAAGATTTGAAAGACTTTTACTTATGCGATACAATCGTTATTTCGAAGAATAGAGAGAAAAGGGAATTGAATTGGATATAGTTTATGAGATAAACTTTTTGTTGCACTTTCTGTTTTTACTGTTGCACTTTTGTTGCACTTTCTGTTTTGTGCATTGTGATAATAGCAACACACAATAATTCATTAATAGGTTCAAGAGTTTGTGACTTGGTACAGCCTCTGGAAGCCACATCTCCAGGAGGCAGAGGAGAGCGAGCTAAGGGAAAAATAATGTTTTGGGATATTTTGTTTATTTAATCAATTGCATTTTCTGTTTCCTTTTTATGGGCTTTAAGATTTATTAGTTAAGATTAATTAAGATTTAATTTTATGTGATAAAGTGACCTTTATTTTTATATTTTTCATTGACCACTTTTTTTTGTTGTTGCCATGAGTCAAATAAAAAGTTGGTTTTGTTCTCAGGAAGAGTTTTATTGTCATGTTTCCCAAAGCCTGTGTTTTAAAACTTGTGTGTTGACCCCATTTTAAAATGACCCTACCATAGCTTCCTTTTATCCTGTTGTTTGTGGATTTTACAGTGAGGCATATTTCTTTGTGCAGACAGGTATATTGTTCTTTCATATGGTTTTGCATGCCATTTTGTATACATTTATACAATAAACACTTTGTAGACAGGCTAAGTGATGAAAGGGGTATGATATTTGTCCATGCCTCTGGTAAATTAAGAAATGGGAAAGTAAAGTAATAAGTAGTGAAGTTACTTTTCAAACGCAGTAACTAGTAAAGTAATCTCATTACAATTTACAGAAGTAACTAGTAACTAGTAACTAATTACTTTTTTTGAGTAACTACCCCAACACTGCTTCTATGTAAAGCGCTTTGAGTGTCCAGAAAAACGCTATATAAATGTAATGAATTATTATTATTATTATTACAATGTGAAAATCCACTGTGAAATGCTAGTTGTATTTATTTATTTTCATTCATTCATTTTAAATAGGGAATATTCTGTTTCTGGACCTAAACGAACTCAAGGCAGTTGGTAAAAAAAACAATGCAATTCCTGACAACTAAAAGTGAAGCGGGGTACTGAAAATGTTTTGGTTATAGTGATACTATTTCAAGATTTAAGTGTGCTGCCTGACTCATGAAGGTGATGTTAAAACCTTTTCTGATTACTGCCAACATTTCTAAATGTCATCTATAATATTTACATTTATATTTATTTATATTTAAGCCTCCCAGAAATGCCAGCTTGTTACCGAAACGTCACATATTGAAACAGAGGACACAAGTAAAAAGAGGCCACATAAAATGCCAAAGAGATTTCAGTCTGAAACAGAAATTTCTTCAGATGATAGGTGTTCAAATTGTGTTATATATACATACTACCGTGCAAAATAACTGGCTTAAACCCATTTTTTTAGGGTGAAAATCTGTTGTTTGATCAGATTATTTCATCTAATTTCAAGGAGCAATACAGAGGAACTTCAAATCAATGAAGTTAATAGAAGTGGAAGATCTAATCTCACTGGCCCTGAAATCAGCTCTACATAGGAATTTAAAATGGTAAACGCATGTATTTGTTGAATAAACACCCAACATGAAACAAGAGCACAGGGCTGGAGCACACTCGAGGCCGTCCGCTCACACACACACACCAGACAATACGGTCTGTCACAAAACCAAGAAATAAACTAGACTGAAGTGACATAACCCTGGCAGTATTTAAATGCATTTTGAAATTACTATTATGTCAGTGGAACTGATGCAAAAGTATTATCAGTAGTATCAGGTAGGTGTAGGGAGGGCTTAGTTGTACCAATAAGGCATCAATTTAATATTTTTATAAGAATTTACACACCATGTTATTGCATCCTATTAATGCTCGACTGTAATCTGAATAAAAAATATAATAGTGCTTTGCTCTTCTTCTTTTTTTGTGCCTTTCATGTAAAGAAGAAAAATACATGGATATTAACAACATTAATTACATTTTAGTATTAGAAATACTACTGTGACTAACACATATGGACAGCGTTTCCCAAAAGCATCATAATAGTGCGTCAAAACAGATCTTAATATTACGGTCTGTTTCCCAAAAAACATATCGTTCCAATAAAATGGCAGGTTTGTTTGTTGTTGCAAAAAACATTTTAGCGTAAATAATCTATTTGATATACTTTGTGTAAATGGCATCTATCGCTAATTTTCACCTCGCTGCTCGCTGGCATCTATATGTGACAACAAACTGTTATGTTGAATACCCTCTTCAACAGTGACATCTAGCGGTAAACTGTTATTACGTTAATAAACTAATAATTACTAAAAGGTATGTTATCTATAATAACAATAATAATAATAAGTACAATTGAAGACTTCTGATGCAATACTACTTTATCAAATAAATGCAGCCTTGGTGAGCAGAAGAGACCTATTTTAAAAACATTAAAAATCTAACGTTTATTTTTACTTTATTTTAAAGTTTATAAAGACATTAAACCACATGGTGGATGCTGTTTGTCTTGCAGCCCGGGACTTGTGTGTGTGTGTGTGTGTGTGTGTGTGTGTGTGTGTGTGTGTGTGTGTGTGTGTGTGTGTGTGTGTGTGTGTGTGTGTGTGTGTGTGTGTGTGTGTGTGTGTGTGTGTGTGTGTGTGTGTGTGTGTGTGTGTGTGTGTGTGTGTGTGTGTGTGTGTGTGTGTGTGTGTGTGTGTGTGTGTGTGTGTGAGAGAGAGAGAGAGAGAGAGAGAGAGAGTGTGTGTGTGTGTGTGTGTGTGTGTGTGTGTGCCGAGCCTCGTGTCCCTTCTTTAAATATCTCTCTATCGGCTGAGTCTCTCGCTTACGGCCATACCACCCTGAACACGGTCAGGGTATATTCTGGCAAACCGTTTGCCAATCACGTCTAGCGATCGGCAAAGCAAAATCTGATACACGCCATTTACCAACAAGTGATGGGTAATTCGCGAAGCACAATGCTATTTTCTGTTTTCCCAGCACGATCCCATAGAACGGCATAAAGTAAGAGGTTTGAGAAGCAAGAGGCGGGGCATCAGTTAAAACATTTCAAAGTTAAAGTTCAGGCAAACAGGTATAATAGACAAGTTTTAGTCAAATATTGATTGTTTATAGCTGAATTAGTAACGCAATTAGCCTATATTTGGAACATAGAATAATTATAGCCTATTTATCCAATAGACAACGAATCCAACAGTGTGGCACGAGCATGATAACCCCACCTTATTATCTATGGAGGACCAATACCAATTTTAAAAACAAAAGCTAAGTGACGTCACCTGTACTTCAGGGAGATGTTTTACATTAGCGCGTCATTCACTTGGCTTCATATTTCCATCAGGATCGGTGGATCAGCACAAACTCGGGATTTTACGCAAATGATAATTCACTGTATGAATGTAAGCAGCTGATTTTAAATTCTAAAGCACGGCCGTTTTTTTGTTTGTTTTTTTGTATTTTTTTTTTTAATTCATATGTGTTTTAATAAATGTCAACCGGTTAACATGTACGACTGTGACATCATATTAAAAATCAATTATTTATTTATCCACACCTGCATTGTGTGTTCATGTTTTAATCTGGGTATGTAAAAAGGGTTTCAAATATTAAGACTCACATAGCTGCATAACCATAAAAAAACACTGCTGTAAATCTGTGCAATTATTATATAATAAAAAAGAAATAAAATACCCAGTAAGAAGTGATATGCACATGTAGGTCTATTGCTTAAATACGCCATAGAACAACATAATATTTGCTATAGATCGACATAATAACACCTGTTTTAGTAAAAAAAAAAAAATGTATGTAAAATAAGTTGTTTATTCACAGATCCTAATGGAAAAACATAGAAGCATAAATTATAAATTATATAAAATTACGGAGCCCTGCATGGCATGCGAAAAAATATTGTCTCAGCTTATAAAATATCTCTCCCTCTCCATTTCATGCAGTCATGCTCATGTCATTGCCCACTAAAAGCGGCACTAACTTAGCGGGTAAATTAATTTAATATTATAGCTAGGCTGCCTAACTCTCAATCAGTGTATCATTTATCAGCAATATATTTTGTGATATCGTCGTCTAGCTATAATAAAACTGCTCAATATTAAAGCTTACAAATTTACTCTTTGTAAAGCTGCTTTGAAACGATGTGAATTGAGTGCTATACACATCTATTTGATACAGTAACTTCATCTAACTTGATTCGTAAGTTCATCAAAACATTATCCAATAGGCTTTATGCACAGCTGCACTACTTCCTGAACTTCAGCCAGCTCCTTTGTTTCCTGTCTGCCATTATTGGACAAACTGATTAATTCAGGTGTACCTGATTATTGTTGTTGTGACTACTGAGGTAAGGCACACCTGGATTAATCGGTTTGTCCAATAATGGCAGACAGGAAACAAAGGAGCTGGCTGAAGTTCAGGAAGTAGTGCAGCTGTGCATAAAGCCAATTGATTGTTACTGAAACATGGTTGTCACTTAATATTTATGTAGTAGTCTAGGCTACGGCCAAACAGCATCGTTGACAGTGGATCATTCATAACCCTCTGGGCTTCTTCGTCCGAAAATGACCGAAAACTTTTACGTTTTGAATAAATTTTTTTGCATCATCGGATGGGGGTGAAACTTTGTGACTTTTGTTGTATTACCTATATGAACACACACACAAATCAAGGAGATGATTCTGATATGTTAATGGGTCGTAAAAAAAAGTAAAAACTGACCGACATAGGAAATGAATGGGAAATACGAAAAAATAGGAAAACTCAGAAAAACTTTTGGTGGTACAAGCTACAGATCAGCCACTGTGCAGAAAAAAAGCCCCCCCCCCCCCCCCCCCCCCCCCCACCCCCCCCCCCCACACACACACACCACACACACAAACACACAGATAAACTGGCAAGACTGCAACAGCAAATTTGTAGAATATGCTAAATAAAATCAATAAATGAAAAAAAAATATCCCGCTCTTATGCACACACACACACACACACACACACACACACACACACACACACACACACACACACACACACACACACACACACACACACACACACACACACACACACACACACACACACACACACACGGTTCGATCATAATTGCTGTTCCCTTCTGAAGTTTTTATTACTTATTGAATTAAAAGTAATAAAAAATACCAATTTATTGTAAAATGTCTGTATAAACTGTTTTGAATTATCACTAACCATCCCTTATTTTGTTCAATTATTTGAATGATCAAATACTGAGTAACAAAAATGTTTGCATTGTGTTCCCTTTCTAACCAAATGCTATAGTTTGATTGTAATCATAATCCAAAACCTGATACTTATCTAAAAAATTTTGTTAAAAAAATAAAGTAGTCTTTTAGAAATGTATATCGAAATTAAAAAAACGAATAAGATAGAGAAATCTTGTCTAAAACAACAAAAGGAATCAAAAAGCCTTTCTACGTGTTTATATAGGAAGCTAGGCAGCTTACAGGCGGATACAGGACATTGCACACATGTAACTATTTTTTAAAGCCACTAGATCGCGCTCTTCTACTTGAACATTTTTTTTATTAGGCTGGCACTCTATTTTAATGTGAAATGTTGCATTTATTGAAACAAAAATTAAATAAATATAAAATAAAAAAATATATATATTAATTCTAATGGAAAAATAGCTCATAAAAAATATATAATTAATGCAAAGTATCATAAAACAAAACTCTAAAAATTCTAAATGATAATCAGAAAATATTATAGAACAAAAATATATTTGAATGGTTATCCTGGGAAAAAATAAAGTTCAATTTTAAGGCGTCGTCCGTTTTTTGACCGGGAGGAAGCTAAGTGTAACCCATTTACGATCGAAGAAGCTCAGAGGGATAAACGCGTAGTTACACATAAAGGAATGCACATGCTCAACCGTCTATGCCAATAATAAGATTGATGTATTATAAACCAATAAAAATCGGTTGTGTATGTTGCGTTCTACTAATTCAGCTATAAACAATCAATATTTGACCAAAACTTGTCTATTAATACCTGTTTGCCTGAACTTTAACTTTGAAATGTTTTAACTGCGACCCGCCTCTTACTTCTCAAACCTCTTACTTTATGCCGTTCTATGGGATCGTGCTGGGGAAAACAGAAAATAGCATTGTGCTTTGCGAATTACCCATCACTTGTTGGTAAATGGCGTGTACCACAGATTGCTTTGCCGATTGCTAGACGTGATTGGCAAACGGTTTGCCAGAATATACCCTGACCGAACACGCCCGATCTCGTCCGATCTCGGAAGCTAAGCAGGGTCGGGCCTGGTTAGTACTTGGATGGGAGACCGCCTGGGAATACCAGGTGCTGTAAGCTTTTGCTTTATCAGTTCACTAATACACTTCATGGCTCACACGGTTCCTCCTTTATTCTTTTCAATTCAATTGCTTCATTTATTTGTCTTTCATGTTGCTTTCCCTCTGTCTTCTGTCTGCTTTCGGTGTGGTAAAGCACAGCTCAGCCTCGTCATTCTGTGTTTCTCCTCCAGGGGGCGATCAACAGGCTTTTCTCTCTCAGTCTACAAGCAACACACAACTCTGAGCGCTTGTTCTTTTATAACTCGCTCCTTTCCTCAGCTTCCATTAGACCAGAGGTTCCCAGACTGTTTTTGTCAGTCAAACGCTCAGATTTGAACTTAATATTTTAATGTGTCCACACACATTCGCATGTTCATGGTTTTCTGATCAATCCAATGGTCTGAAGCTAAATAGGAAAAGGATCTACCGCCAGCAGTCGATTTTGATATTCTAGGTATTATCAACTGGCCAGAATTTTGAGATCGCAATAGACGTGAAGGTCTATAATGCGTTAAGAGCTCGCTCAAGTACTGGGGAGCTAAACCATTTAGTGCTTTGTAAGTAATCAGCAATATTTTAAAATGTATACGATGTTTAATAGGCAGCCAATGCAGTGTTGACAGAACCGGGCTAATATGGTCATACTTCCTGGTTCTGGTAAGAACTCTAGCGGCTGCGTTTTGAACTAGCTGTAGTTTGTTTAATAAGCGTGCAGGGCAACCACCCAGTAGAGCATTACAATAATCTAGCCTTGAGGTCATGAAAGCATGAACTAATTGTTCCGCATTTTTCAGTGAGAGCATATGACGTAATTTAGATATATTTTTAAGATGGAAAAATGCGGTTTTACAGATACTAGACACGTGACTTTCAAATGAAAGATTGGTATCAAAGAGCACACCCAGGTTCCTAACTGACGTCGAAGACTTAACAGAGCAGCCATCAAGTGTTAGACAGTATTCTAGGTTATTAGGTGAGGAAGTTTTTTGTCCAATGATTAGAATCTCTGTTTTTTCAGAATTTAGTAATAGGAAATTACTGGTCATCCAATTTTTTATATCAGCTATGCATTCAGTTAATTTTGTGAATTGGTAAGTTTCGTTAGGTTTTGAAGAAATATACAGCTGAGTATCATCAGCATAACAGTGAAAGCTAATTCCATATTTCCTAATTATATCTCCTAATGGTAGCATGTACAGAGTGAACAGCAGCGGTCCTAGCACTGAGCCTTGTGGTACGCCATACTGAACTTGTGATCGATAAGACATCTCTTCACTTACTGCTACAAACTGAAAACGGTCAGATAAGTATGATTTAAACCATGCTAGTGCATTTCCGCTAATGCCAACATAGTTTTCTAGTCTATTTAAAAGAATGTTGTGGTCGATAGTATCAAATGCAGTTTGATACTATCGACCAAAATAGTAAAATCAAATCCTGTTCGAAGGAGTGATGAGATAGTTAGTAGATTGTGTTCACTCAATGGCTGGTTGTCTAATTGGTGTCCGCAACATAATATAGAATTCATAGACAATTGGAAAAGTTTTTGGGGCAAACCTGACCTGTTGAAAAGAGATGGTATTCATCCCTCCTGGGATGGTGCTGCTCTTCTCTCTAGTAATTTGGCTCATAGTCTTAGAGATAAAACATGACAATCTGGGGCTCAGGTCAGGAAGCAGACAAACTGGCTAAACCGACCGTCTGCTAGCGGCCTCACGTCACCAAGGTCAGATAAATCCCATCACATAGAGACTCTTTCACCTAGATATCATCATATAGAGACTGTGTCTGTTCCCCGAATTTGGAAATCCAAAAAACTGCCAAACCTTTCTAAGGTTAAAAATCTAATTGATGTTCAACAAATAAAAAACAGATATAATACAGATGAGCAAACGATAAAACTTGGGTTGCTGAATATTGCAACAGAAACTTTTAACTCTCTCTTTTCCAGCACTTTAGAAACAGTTGCTCCACTGCGCTTAAAGAAGATTAAAGAAAATAGTCCAACGCCGTGGTACAACGAGCACACCCGGGCCCTTAAGAGAGCAGCCAGAAAAATGGAGCGCAACTGGAAGAAAACAAAACTAGAGGTATTTCGGATTTCATGGAAGGAGAGCTCGATTGCTTACAGAGAGGCCTTAAAAGATGCTAGAACTAATTATTTTTCAACCCTATTAGAAGAAAATAAACATAATCCTAGGTATTTATTTGAACAAGCGACTAAACTAACGAAAAAGGAAGCTTCAAGCCCAGAAGTTTATAAGAAACACAGCAGTAATGACTTTATGAACTTCTTCACTTATAAGATTGATAATATCAGGGACAAAATTATAACTATGCAACCGTCTACTACAGTATCGCATCAGGGAGTATATTGTAGTCTCCGTGAGGAACATTTTGATTCATTTGTTGCTATAGGAGAGGAAGAATTTTGCAAAATTGTTAATTCATCTAAATCGACAACTTGTATGCTAGACCCTATACCGACTAAGCTACTGAAAGAGATGCTTCCAGAGGTCATAGATCCTCTTCTAGATATCATTAATTCATCTTTGTCATTAGGATAACTTAGGCTAACCAGCCTTGTCTTAGGCTAACCAGCTTGAGCCTGCTACATCTTCCTGGAGTTTAGGCTAACCAGCTTGAGCCTGCTACATCTTCCTGGAGTTTAGGCTAACCAGCTTGAGCCTGCTACATATCTTCCTGGAGCTTAGGCTAACCAGCTTGAGCCTGCTACATATCTTCCTGGAGCTTAGGCTAACCAGCTTGAGCCTGCTACATCTTCCTGGAGTTAGGTTAGCGGGCCTGGCTTGCTTCATTTTTCTGGAGCTTGGGCAAACCAGCCTGGGTCTCACCCATCATCCTGGAGGCTAGGCTAACGGGCCTGGCCTACTACATTCTCCAGGAGCTTGGGTTAACAACCCTAAGCCAGTAACATCATTTTGGAAGCTGGGCCATACTCTACAAGATAAACTGGTACTGTTATTAAGCATCTTTACTGTTTGTAAATTAATGAAAATGGCATCCTTTTTCATTTTAATTTTCTTATCCCTGTTGGTCACTTGGAACTTAAAACCGGACACTGATCCTAGGGTGAGTTGTTTTAATAATATGGTGGGCATACAGGAAACCTACTATAGTGGCACAAAAACCAGTATTGACATGCACCAGGAACCATTACACTTTTGTTGGAACCTGGACTTCTGGATGGATTTGTATTGGGATTTGCCTAAACTGCAAAATTTTTTTGCTTTGTATAATTTGTCTTCATCAATTAATGACAGGCATTACCTGGTTTCAGCATATGATAGGCCGGCTTTAAAATATGCTGTGAGGTGCAGATTGATTATTACACTACTCCTACTTCTATCTGGAAATGTGCAGCCCAATCCTGGCCCCTGTTTGCAATGTGTCTCGACCCCTGCTGAATTTAAATCAATGCCTGGACTTAAATTTGTTCATCTAAATGTTCGCAGTTTACTACCCAAAATGGACATGGTTAGAATTTGGATTGAATCTACAGATGCAGATATAGCGATAATTTCGGAAACATGGTTGAAGAAATCAGTTACTAATGAAAATATAAAAGTACATGGGTATAATGTTTTTCGCAGTGACAGGCCGAAGAAAGGTGGTGGCGTAGCTATCTATGTTAAGTCAAGATTTGGTGCATCAGTTGTTTTGTCTGAGTCTCTCTGTCGTCAAATGGAGTTTTTGGCCTTGAATGTTGAAATATTCAAGTCCTTTTCAATAACTGTTGTGGGGTGTTATAGACCTCCATCGGCTTCTAGGGAGGCTTTATCATCTTTAAAGCTTCTTTTGTCCAGATTAAACTATAGGGAACTTTTATTGGCCGGGGACTTAAATTGGGACTGGCTAAATGTTGTTTCTGATGATTTTAAATCTTTCTGTGATTCTATCAGTCTTAGCCAGTTGGTGAACGTACCTACAAGGCCTAATCTCAAAAATCCTGACAAATCTACTTTAATTGACTTGATTCTAACAAATGTCCCTCATAAATTTTTATCTATGGGTGTTTTTTGTAATGATCTGAGTGATCATTGTGTTATTGCTACTTTGAGAGGCGGTAAAATACCCAAATGTAAATCGCAAATTATTAGAAAGAGGAATATGAAAAATTTTAATGAACAAGCCTATCATCATGATTTATCTTTGATTAACTGGGGACAGCTAGGCCTGTTGCCTGATGTTGAACTTGCCTGGACACTTTTTAAGGAAAATTTTGAGAAAATTGTAAATAAACATGCTCCTTGGAAAAAGCACAGAGTGAAGGGACGGGAAAACCCTTGGTTTTCTCCAGAGTTGTCAGACATTATCAATCAGCGAAATGTGGCATGGGCTAAAGCTAGAAATGGTGATTCTGCCACTGATTGGTGCATTTTCAGACAACTAAGAAACAAATGTACCTCTCTTATTAAAAAGGCTAAATCAGAATATTATTTATCAGTCACAAGTGAAAATCTCAATAATCCACAGAAATTTTGGAAAGTCATCAAGTCTCTATCTATGAATAAAAGTAATGAAGCCCTCCCAAAATTTGTCTTAAAAAACTCTCTCCCAGTCTACGACAGAGTTGATGTCTTAAATTGCTTTAATGAGCATTTTGTATCAGTTGGTTCTCTGTCCGAGTCGACAGGAGTAGTCGCTGCCACTCCATGCACATACACCCCAGTGTTTTCTGGAGAGCCTTTTAATTTTGTTTCTATTACTGTGCAGCAGGTGCATGGAGCTCTTAAATCGTTAGATCACAGAAAACCTCCTGGACCAGATTTAATAGAACCTTATTTTTTGAAAAAGGCGGCTGATTTTGTTGCTGAGCCCCTTACAATTCTTTTTAATTTGTCAATTCAAAACAATGAAATACCATCAGTTTGGAAGTCAGCTTTTGTTACTCCCTTGTTTAAAGGAGGTGATCCAGCAGTTTTAACTAATTATCGGCCTATATCTAATTTATGTGTTTTGTCAAAAATTTTAGAATCCCTTGTTTCAGACCAAATAAAAGAGTTTTTATACTCAAATGAACTTCTTTCTAAACTGCAATCAGGCTTCAGGAAAAAGCACAGTACCATCACTGCTGTTACAAAAGTAATTAATGACATACTTGTCGCCCTTGATAGAAAGCAATTCTGTGCATCACTCTTTCTTGATCTGTCGAAAGCTTTTGACACAGTGGACCATGCTGTTTTAAAGCATAGGCTACTTTGTCTGGGATTGTCTGATTGTGCAGTTTCTTGGTTCATGAATTATCTGAGTGACAGGACTCAGTGTATTAAATGTGATGGTCTATGTTCTGCATTAGTGAAGGTCCACAAGGGGGTGCCACAAGGCTCAATATTGGGTCCTCTCTTGTTTATTATGTATATAAATGAACTGGGCCACAATGTGTCGGATGCTAATATGCATTTATATGCTGATGACACGATTATTTATTGTTTTGGATCATCCCCAGCTAAAGCGGTTGAGTCTTTGCAGAAAGCTTTTGATGTGGTTCAACACACGCTTATGAAGCTTAAACTGGTTCTCAATGCTGATAAGACCAAACTGATGCTGTTTAGTAATACAAAGAAGGTTTCTCAAGTTCCTCCTGTGTGCACTTTGACTGGAAGTGTCATAGAGGTGGTTCATTCTTATAAGTACCTTGGCATTTGGCTTGATGATGCTCTCACTTTTAAACCTCATATAGATAACCTTGTGAAGAAGCTCAAACTTAAGCTGTCTTTTTTCTTTCGAAATAAATTTTGTTTTTCTTTTAACGCAAAAAAGCAGCTAGTCACTGCAACATTTTTATCTGTCTTAGATTATGGTGACGTGGTGTATAGGACCGCTTCAGCACAATGTCTGCAGAAGATTGACACTGTTTATCATGCGTCTCTGAGATTCATTACGAATTGTAAAAATTTGACCCATCATTGTGAATTATATTCCAGAGTGGGATGGCCATCGTTGTCCAACAGGAGATCAGGGCACTGGCATATTTTTATCTATAAGGCCCTGCTTGGTCTGTTGCCATCCTACATCAGTAGTTTAATCACATGGAGAAGTGTTGGTTCTTATTCATTGCGATCAAATGATCACTTGCTGCTCTTTGTTCCATTTGCCCGTACAGAACTGGGAAAAAGGGCTTTTGTTTACTCCGCTCCTTCTGCGTGGAATTTTTTGCAAAAAGACTTGAGAATTTCTGAACTTATTTCCTTAAATGCTTTTAAGTCAAGATTGAGAGAACCTGAAATGACCTGTTTAAATTGTAATTGTTTTTAATTAATTGTGTTGTGTAACCTTTATAAATGTAATTGATTGTGTTTTTGCTGCCTCTTGGCCAGGACTCCCTTGAAAAAGAGGTTTTTAACCTCAATGGGACTTTCCTGGTAAAATAAAGGTAAAATAAAAAATAAAAAAGGATACGTACCAAAAACCTTTAAGTTGGCTATGATTAAACCGCTTGTTAAAAAAACGCAACTTGATCCTACAGAATTAGTCAATTACAGGCCAATCTCGAATCTGCCTTTTCTGTCAAAGATATTAGAAAAAGCAGTATCCTCACAACTGTGTTCCTTTTTAGAAAGAAATAATATCTGCGAGGATTTTCAGTCCGGATTTAGACCGTACCATAGTACTGAGACTGCTCTCATTAGAGTCACAAATGATTTGCTCCTATCATCCGATCGTGGTTGTATCTCGCTATTAGTGTTACTTGATCTTAGTGCTGCATTTGATACTATCGACCACTATCGAAAACACCACTACCTTGAACACTACCCTCAGATGTTAAGGTATTTTGGCCCTCTAACGGCTGTCTGGACAATGCGATTCGAAGCCAAGCATGGTTTCTTTAAGAAGATTGTGAAACACACCAGTTGCTTTAAGAATGTACCATTGACTTTGGCTTCAAAACATCAGCTGATGATCGCTTTCCACATCAACTCCCCATCCTATGGTAAATCTTGCCTAGATGTACCTAATGTGTCCACAGTCCCTGTTGATGTACTGAAAGAGGAAGTGGCTTGGGCTATTAAGTCTAAATACCCTAACACATGTGAAGTGCATCTTGCAAAGAATGCAAAAATTAGTAGCATAACCTACAGCAAAGGTATGCTAGTTGCTCATGGATCAGCAGGTGGCTTAGCGGAGTTTGCTGAAATTATTCAGATGTGTATCATCAATGAGAACTTGTTCTTCATTGTGAAAGTGCTGTTGGGGTGGTACAATGGTACTGCAGAAGATAGTCATGGAGCTGGAAGGCTCCACTCTACCCAAGAAAGCGCAAGTTCTCAGAAACAGACTCTATGAGTGAGCTGTTTCCATGGTATGGCAGGCGGACACAAGGTTTCCTACCTCTTGGAATAAGGACCATTTCTTTTTTAGTTCACACACTCACAAAGAACTTGCTTTATTCAAAAGTTCACTCTGTTTGATACGAGTAGGTTGACCACTGTTTTTTTCTTTTCTTTTGTGGTTGTTTTAACATGTGTATAGTTTTTTTGGTTAAAGCTATTGGTTAAAAGGACACTCCACCCAGAAATTAAAGCTAAACAAAAACGCCAGGGGAAGCTTTTGGGCTACTTAATACTCGTCATTACTGTTCACCTTTTCAGAGTATAGTGATACGAGTATACACTCTTAAAAAAAAGGGTTCCTCGAGGTTCTATATAGAACCCTGGGGTTCCGTACTTGGCAAATAGAACCCTTTAACGACAAAATGGTTCTATGTAGAACCCTTGGAGAGCAAAGAACCTTTTTTATTAAAATGGTTCTATAATTCATGTTTTATGACTGAAGTGTAAACTAAAGATTCATGTTACACAATAATTATACACAACACATTCACAAAGCTGTTTGAGTCAAGACCCATGAGAATGACTGGTGTAGTCAAAAACCAAAGTTAACAAAATGTTCATGTCTAGTCAATGTATGATTTGAGATTTCTTTATGCACGTCTGTACATTAGCATTAAACTTATATTTCCTAATACATTATAAGTTTGCCTTTTTTACCAATCATTTTGTAATAAAACATTATAGGCCTAATAATAAACAACCAAAGTGTTTTCTTTATTTTGTGTGTACCATATAGTGATGGTTAACTTTTAATCTATTGAAGGGAACATTAAAAATAATAATCGTAAAAATGCCCTCTGGTGGCGTATATGCGTTGCATCATTCTTGAATTCCTATTGGTGGATTGGCGAAGAAGAACCTACAAGTGACAGTTAATTTTTCAAACTGAGGAGTCCGCCATTTCTGCCCGTTCATACCCTCAGGTAAGTTAAGTTTTTACATTTTTGAAATGATTTTACTGAAATATTTAGTATTGCAGTTAATATTTCTATTGGTTAGAGTATATAGTCCTCGTCTTAAATACTGATACTAGAAGCAAAATGGAATATTTTCACCTCAGTTAAAAACACTGCTGTGTAACTTAGCACCGATGGGCTTCGTCAGCCGTAGGTTCAGAAAGCCCTGTTAAATTGAATTTGCTCCGGTTTTTAAAGTAATAAAGTTACAATCTCCCATTATTTCCTTGTTATAGTTAATGAAATGGTCAATAACAATAAGACAGCTGTGTTATAAGGAGACGAGCTTCGAGACAGAAGCGTGAATTTTAATCTCAATGAAGCGCACGCTCGTTTTTCTTTAATGGTAATTTAACGTTAAGTTAACGATAGGCGCCGATTGAAATAAAAGCGAACCGGGTGGAAGACGGAGGTGTATGATATGTGAATGTTTGTCGCAGTTTCATACACATAACGTTAGCTACTCAGTTTGCGTTGAGTATTTTCCCCAGGCCTAACTTATATTAACAGGTTTAATACAACAATTTGATTCAAGAAATGTGTTTGCTTGTCCTACTGCTTTTTAAACTGTACAGTAATGTAGTTAATTTAACTAAGGTTAGTTTAATTGAAACCACAGCATATCAATGGAAAAACACTAAAATCATGTTTATTTAACGAACATAAATTATGTAGCTTTAACATATATAAATCATGTTTATTTAACAAACAAATTATGTAGCTTTAACATATATAAATCATGTTTATTTAACAAACAAATTATGTAGCTTTAACATATATAAATCATGTTTATTTAACAAATATAAATCATGTTTATTTAACAAACAAATTATGTAGCTTTAACATATATAAATCATGTTTATTTAACAAACATAAATTATGTAGCTTTAACATATATAAATCATGTTGTGTAAACTTAATTTTATTATGTGCAACCGATGTACATATTTTTTTTATGTTAATCCAACAGGTTTTTTTTTCAGTGTAGTAGGCTAGGCAATTATTTCAAAACTTTCATTATATATATATATAGGCTACACATTGAAAAATTACAGAGGTCCAGACCTGCACGTATCAGCATCTTCACATGTGGAGAAATGAGATTGGAACAACAGCAAGTCGACAGTATAATGATTGACCGTCACTGCCTTCCTAGTGTACAACAGACAAATTAAATTAAGCAGAACTTCTTATAAGTTCGGTGAGTATTTTATTGTGATAATGAATAGGTTTTGATGTAAAATTAGTAGTGCTAGAATTGACATAGCCTATTGTGCGCGCACGCAAGACGCCGGCGCAAACACTTGGATTGTTTCCTCTGCAGTGGAAACAAAGGAATACTCTTATTTATGGTCATACAGTTAAGAGTTCATCATTCAAAACTGCAAAATGTCAATTTTTTATTTGTGTATACATTAAAAATGACTAGAAAATGCCATGCCTTTTGAAAACAACAGGATGCCGGTTCTGCCGTCTCTGTCTCCTTCTGGCGCGCGTGCCAAAAAAAACGACCAAAACACAGCGAATACTTGAATAATAAGAAACATAAGAAATATAGATAGATTATCTATCTATAGAAACCTTTAAGAGCATACTATTTTATTATTTGACATTAAATGTATTAGGCCGATAAGTCACTTTGGAATAAATAGCAAGTTTTCAGATGATAAAGAAAACATGACTTATAGTCATGGAAAAACGGTAGGCTGTTATAAATTATTTCGCGGACCCCCTGGCTATCGTTCACGGACCCCACTTTGAGAACCACTGCACTATGGGGTATTTTTGAGTCTTAATTTGGCCATAACTTTCTCTGTGTTTCAGCAAATGGAATGATTTTTGGATGTTCGTAGCTGAAAACAGCCACTACTTAAATCTGCTGTAAAAAATGTATCAGATAAATGTTTTTAATTTTTTTTTTTGCATTAATCTATTAATCAACGTCAGTCCTGATCAAAACTACTAAATGTTTTTATTTTTTTATAAAAAAAAAAAAAAGAAGATTTTTAACTCTTTAATTGCCAAATTCATAAATTCAAAGATTAGAAACAATATTGGTTTTGATGCATTGTTAGTTTTTGTGCATCATCAGATTTGAACTTTTTCTCCCTCATTTACTGTTTGTGGCTGTTTTTGCCCCGTTGACTTCCATTAAAGACATAAAAACACTTTCTGTTTGCTGTTTGTCTTGCAGCCGCAGTGTGTGTGAATGTGTGCCGAGCCTCGTGTCCCGTCTTTAAATATCTCTCTATCGGCTGAGTCTCTCGCTTACGGCCATACCACCCTGAACACGCCCGATCTCGTCCGATCTCGGAAGCTAAGCAGGGTCGGGCCTGGTTAGTACTTGGATGGGAGACCGCCTGGGAATACCAGGTGCTGTAAGCTTTTGCTTTATCAATTCACTAATACACTTCATGGCTGAGCTCCCACGGTTCCTCCTTTATCCTTTTCTATTCAATTGCTTCATTTATGTGTCTTTCATGTTGCTTTCTCTCTGTCTTCTGTCTGCTTTCGGTGTGGTAAAGCACAGCTCAGCCTCGTCATTCTGTGTTTCTCCTCCAGGGGGCGATCAACAGGCTTTTCTCTCTCAGTCTACAAGCAACACACAACTCTGAGCACTTGTTCTTTTATAACTCGCTCCTTTCCTCAGCTTCCATTAGAGGTTCCCAAACTGTTTTTGTCAGCCCAACGCTTTTTTTTCTTACTCGGGAGGACATATTGAGGATACAAAATCAGTTGAGTTTGCTTCTGTTGCAATTTGTTCAACCTTTTTTCATAAAATGACTGGACTACTTGGCCTAAATGTTTGTCAATCTTTTTTTTCTTCTTATTTTTCTTAAATATTTTGTTACCTTGTAATGCTTTTTTTAATATAGGGACATTACTTTGGCTGTAATGCTCAGTCACTTGCAAAATAGTAAAACCAACATGAAAACGAATCCTGATGAAATTGGGATAAGATATTTTTTCCATGTCGCTCAGGATGTCCTCTTTGCCATTCATCATGACTACAGGGAAGTGTTGGTCTTTGCCCTGTTTGAGGGAGTTGGACCGGGTTGTGATGGTACACACCTTACCAAACTAAAGACAAAGAAAGTTAAGAGACTATGCTTGACACAACCCGCTCAAGGTCATGAATAAAGTAAATCAATAAAGGGCTCACATGTTTACATTTTCACCAGAGCCTTTCATAGATGGAAAATAAGTTACCTTGGCAACACACCATGTTCCAAACAGTCCTGAAGTTCTAACTTATCCCAGTGGCACACAGACCCCTTTTCCACCAAAGCAGTGCTGGTGCTGGTGCGGAGCCAGAGCCTAGTTTCAAATCGGTTCTTTGCTTTTCCACACAAATAAACCTGGCTCTGGGCCAAGAAAACAAACTGTTTGCTGGCTTCACATTGTTAAAATCATCCGCTGGACGCTTTATTAGTCTTTCTACATGTTGATATGTAACTTATGGTGCTTTTCCACAGTACCAGCTCGACTCGACTCGACTCGCCTGTGTTTGGTTTTCCACTGTGTAAAAGTTGTACCTGTACCTGCTTTCGGGTACTTTTTTTCGTACCACCTCCGGCGAGGTTCTGAGCGAGCTGAGACGATACTAAAATGTGACGTGAAAAAAAATGCAGACTGCTGATTGGTCAAAGAGAATCGTCACTATTCACTGCATCATTGTTGCACGCGCCAGACGGAGTATCCTGAATAACCCCGCCATTTTTAAACAGTTTGGCCAGAGATTGCATGATATACCCATTGCTACTATTAAAACAGCATACAGTCGATTTCCTCCATTGTCCTGTGTGTGTGTGTGTGTGTGTGTGTGTGTGTGTGTGTGTGGGTAGTGGGTGTGTGTCTCGTAGAAGATCATGTCACGGCAGTTTCCTGTGGCATCGCTATAACGACTATTGTGGAGGTACTATCTGTAATGGAAAACGGAGCGAAAAGCGAGCCGAGGCGAGTCGAGTCAAGTTGAGCTGGTACTGGAAATGGAAAAAACGCCATATATTCTCCATGCTGTTATGGTTGTCATGACGCGTTGCTAGGATAACTGAGGTAGCCATAACTCTGGGTCTACAGTCTGTGTAAAATCGAGCTGGTTCTTAGATAATTGGCGAATAGAACCAGCACCGCACTGGCATAAGCACCAGCCCAGAACCAGCACCTGGTGAGCATTGGTGGAAAAGAGATGACAGAGGCCTGAAGGAAAGCACCTTCATTTCAAAATTGCATATAGTACATATATCGCTTTTTCATTTTTTCATTATTAAAATGCTGAATAAAAAGGTTTAGAGATGTTGTCTGGAGACTATTTAGAGAAAGAGAAAGGTGGGTAGATGAGATGGCAAATACCTGTTCATTCCTGGCAGGTTTCCTCAGAAATAACGTGCCCTGTGAGCAGCTGATACCTCGATAGCGTCAATCATCACTGGATTGCACGAGAGATACACACAAAACAAATTGAAATGAGAAACTACCAGATCAATCCATCTCCCACAACAACAGCCATGAAGAAACTCAAACCCGCAGGAATCGTGAGATGTCTCTCTCATCATTGGGGACATTTAATTTTGAATTTAACAAAACTATTACAACATTATTTTCCTGTTATCTCTGTAAAGCTGCTTTGAAACAATTTGTACTGTAAAAAGTGCTATATAAATACAGGTGACTTGACTTGACGCTCATGGCGACACAAATGTTCTCAAGCATCCAGAAGAAAGGTCGGTCTTCCCCTTCCTTTGGTTTTGCTTCAATCAAAAGGCGGTAAAACTCGAAAAACAGGCGCCCAGTCCCCTCTAAACACAATATAATAAAGAAAGCATTATAAAAAATAAAGTCTTACATATTTATTATAGCCGCTTTACCACCATCAGGCCAAACGGTTCTAAGAGCGGTTACGCTTATATTTCCACTTGAGCTCGGCGTGTAGTGACGTTGCCAGTCAGGATTGGTCAATTGTCTGGTGTCCGACTAGTTTCTCTGTTTCTCTCTTTCAATTGTTCTATCACAATAGAATTATCTGGTCATCCTCCATTGCTATTTACATCTCATACCTCTGTAAACTCTTGCGCATTTATATTACATGCCAAAGATCGGCCGTTATCAGGCCCACAGTGGAAAATGAAATATCCTTACCGGCTGGGCTGGACCGGCACAGAATTTAACAGTTAAGCAACAAGAATGTTTTGCCCCGATGGTGGAAAAGCGGCGTATGTCACAGTTTTTTCATTCATCGTTCACCAGGCTAAAATTGTGTGATGGCTTAGAAAATAATAGCAAAATAGCACAACTGCACTTAACAGGTTGCATAATTTGAGATATTATTCATGTCTGTCCCGCAACCCTACAAAGGATAAGCAGTTTGGAGGATGGATGCATGGATTCATGTCCATAGCACAAAACATGATGATTTTAACATAAATCACTTTTTAATAAAAACACACTGCCATAGATTGGATTGTAAACACACCACATACATAATTCAGCATGTGACATAAAACAGCATGTTATCATAAATTTTTTTTTTTTTTTTTGTGTGGGAGGATGAAAGATTACCTTAATAATATTCATAAGTTATAATATCGTACCATACAGCCCTTTCCTAGCAGGGTTGACAATTGAAAGGTCATTACAGGGACTTCCACCAATCACCAAGTCAAAGGGCCCCCATTCAGCAATCTGAGCAACAGAACAGCATCATCTAGTGTTAGCACAGCTATCAAGGAACTATCAAGATCCATTAGTTTGTTTCCAGATGTTTTATTATACAGCGCAACAGCCTTTTTTCCAGTAATAACATGGCCTTATGTACACAGTAAAATAATTCCACAGTAATAATTGCTCAAAATTTGGATTTCGTTAGAAGAGTAGGCTCTACTATAATGGGCTCATGTCCATCTTAACCCTCTGAAGTGGCTGAGAAACAGCGCCACAAAATGGGTAGAAAATGCATTAGGCGGCTCATTGTGCATTGTGTAATGTGTCAAGTTCAAAGCTTTATAAAAAAATAATTCCACAGTAATAATTGCTCAAAATTTGGGTTTCGTTAGAGGAGTAACTCTACTATAGTGGGCTCATGTGCACTTTAACGCACCCTCTGAGGCGGCCGAGAAACAGCACCGCGAAATAGGCAGAAAATCCAATTGAAACCAAAACTGCAACTTCTCCCATAACTGTATTGTCACATCTGTCAACTTCATGGGTGCATAACTTCAAAATGTGACTTTAAAAATGTCTAATTTTGTGCATGGTGACAGTCAAGCACAATGGGTATAAGGCCCCAGTGCAACTTTTAACGCACCCTCAAAGACAGCTGAGATATAGAGCCCCCAAATGAGCCAACAATGCAATGGCTCTTCTAACTGTACTGTGTCAACTTCATGGGTCCATAATTTCAAAATTATACTGTAAAAAAATCTAAAATTGTGCATGATTATATTCAAGCACAGATGCAAGGTATAAAGTATCAGTGAAACCAAATGGGCCAACAATGTGATAACATAATCTTCTGTATTGTCAGATTGGGTCCATAACTTGCAAATACAGTAACAATGCAATGGCACTTTCAAGTCAATTCAATTTAATGCAGGAAATACAGAAAATGCAGGTTTCTATGTTACAAAACCACAATAGGATTTTATGAGATATCAGAAAGTACAGTTATACAAAATTTGTATTTACAAATATCATGCATACATTTAAGCAAAATTAGTTTAAAGCAATGATAAAGTTATCATTTTTGTATAGTCATCCATTTGATGTTCTGGAGTCCTTGGAAGGGTAGGTGGGCGTTCCTACAAGGATGTGACGTTACGTGAAAATGATGAATTGCAGTGCACAAAAAAACCTCCCCATACTGCTGCTGATTGATGCATCATTTGTTTCCAACAGATACAAGGTTTCAACATTACTGGTGAAATGTTCTCGTATGCCACTGGCAAGATTCCCTCACGAAAAATAAGTTTATTCAAGTGTGCTATTAGTATACTTTTTTAAACTAAAAAAATAAGAAAGTATACTTTCAGTCTACTTTTTATGTACTTCTCAGAAATATACTTCATGTACTTCAAAAAAATATACTTCAAATTGCACTTAAGTATACTTGACTTATACTGAGAGGAAAGTCTAAGTATTTGGCCTATACTTGTCGATCAAGATATACTTAAAAGTATAATTAAGTATTCTAAGTATTCTTGGCTTGTACTTGTGTTTACTATTTTGATTGAGTTGCTTAATAAATACTTTTTTAAAACATAATATTACACACTTATAAACTAACATATTCAAGTTTATATAGTAACAAGCTTTCGGGTGGAATAGCTTATAGAGTAAATTAAATAAGCAACTGAACCTGATCTTGAACACAGCGATAATAATTACCCTTACGTTTATTCAAGTGTTCTATTAGTATACAACTAAAAATAAGAAAGCATACTTTTTATATACTTATATACCGTCTATATTTTTATTTTAAATTCTACAGAAAAAAACAATGTAAATTACATGAAAAAGTTAGTTCAGGCAAGAATTTTAAAAAGTAAGTAAATTCTATAGTAGTACTCAATTCAATCGTGTAGAAATGAAAGCGTAAATATCAACATTATAAAATTAAGTAAATTTACTCAACTTTTCTGATACTGGTGTTCCCATCATGCACTGGGCCTTGAATAATTAATGAGGTTGATTTTTCACTGTTTTCCAGCTGTATTTACACTATTTTATCAGTGCGTTTGTGTTTAGGATTAGTAACTTGCCATTTTGTGACATTTGGAGTTCATTTTCTACTTATTACACATTCATATATAAAATGATCCATCAAATGTTACCGTCATTGTGTATTGTCTACCATTGAGGTCTCTGCATTCACACATGTACCTTCTGAAATGAAAGTGTGGTGCCACACACTATATCTATTGTAGTGATTACTTAGATGTTTCTAAGAAAATCATATAATTAAATAATGTAGTATAATTCAATGTTGTATTATTCAAGTGAAATGTATTACAATAGTATAAAACTAGTACTTTACTGAGAGTACAATAAAAGAAAACTTGCAGTATAGAACTACTAAACTAGTAGTTTACTGAGAGTGTCCTGTCATAAACTAAACATTTTCTACAAGTATTAAAATAGTAAACTACTAGTATACCTATAAGTTTTCTTGCAGCAAAAATGATAAACGTAATTATGAACTAGTTGTGCACTTAAAGTTTACTACTGGTACACTTATAGTACACTTAAACATATACTTTTTATATGCCAATTTAGTCCCAAGCGTTATTAAAATAGTACACTTACAAGTTTACTACATATTGACATTATATACTTACTACATAAAGTATACTTAAAAATATACTTGAATATTACTTAAGTATACTTCATAAAATGAACTTGAAGTATACTTCTTTTTCGTAAGGGTTGTACTAAAAGGAATTCTGTACGATCATTTTATGACATTCAGTGTTGCCTTGGGTCTTCTTCTTTCACCAAATTTGGCAGTGGACCACAACGGCTACAGCAGTCAGCTGATGAAATACTTTGTAGAAAAAACTAAAGAACTGTATGGTGATCATTTCATGGTATACAACATACATTCCATGATACATCTATCAGCAGAGGCCATCAATTTTGGTTGTCTTGACGCTTGCAGCGTTTTCCCATTTGAAAACTTTCTGGGAAAGCTTAAACGATTAGTAAGGTCAGGAAAGAAGCCGCTTGTTCAAGTGGCCAAACGTCTGATGGAGAGGTCAAATTTTCCACAGACTCAAGCAGTGGTCACCACAAAGTTCAAAACCACAAGACCAAACAATGCTTTCATTCTCGGGGAGGGGA
Source organism: Chrosomus eos (assembly GCA_036326025.1). Classification (NCBI taxonomy): domain Eukaryota; kingdom Metazoa; phylum Chordata; class Actinopteri; order Cypriniformes; family Leuciscidae; genus Chrosomus; species Chrosomus eos. The sequence goes on along the minus strand of CM070823.1, from coordinate 35,235,032 downwards.
AATGTTGCGTGACCATTGAAGAGAGGGAAGAGATGGATGAGTCAGACTCTCGAATGTTATTGTGCAAGGTTTTTGAGAAATCTCAACCACTTTTCAAAACCCATGTGACTCACGGATGATTGGTTGCTTCAAAGTGCAGTCAAGACAATCCAAAATGACACTAATCCCAGAACGAACAAAAACTGCCGTAATGATTGAAGAAAAACAGGTAATATTTTTTTTTGCCATACTGCATACACTTTAACTCTCTTCCCTCTTGTGCTGTGCATATTGACAGGCTGTGCGTTTGCAATATAAAAGCATTGTATTTTATCTCTCAACAGATGCAGACTTTTGCTGTGGTCGAGTTTGCAGATGATAATTCTGTAGAAATTATCCCAACCACTTGGTTGGAGGAAACGATCAAAGTATGCTTTTATTCACTGAACTTTAAAATAACATTACACTTACACTCATCCTTACAATGTGAAAATCCACTGTGAAATGCTAATTGTATTTATTTATTTTCATTCATTCATTTTAAATAGGGAATATTCTGTTTCTGGACCTAAACGAACTCAAGGCAGTTGGTAAAAAAAACAATGCAATTCCTGACAAGTAAAAGTGAAGGCACTGCCAACATTTCTAAATGCCATCTATAATATTTACATTTATATTTATTTATATTTAAGCACAGGGCTGGAGCACACTCGAAGCCGTCCGCTCACACACACACACCAGACAATACGGTCTGTCACAAAACCAAGAAATAAACTAGACTGAAGTGACATAACCCTGGCAGTATTTAAATGCATTTTGAAATTACTATTATGTCAGTGGAACTGATGCAAATGTATTATCAGTAGTATCAGTTAGGTGTAGGGAGGGCTTAGTTGTACCAATAAGGCATCAATTTAATATTTTTATAAGAATTTACACACCATGTTATTGCATCCTATTAATGCTCGACTGTAATCTGAATAAAAATATAATAGTGCTTTGCTCTTCTTCTTTTTTTGTGCCTTTCATGTAAAGAAGAAAAATACATGGATATTAACAACATTAATTACATTTTAGTATTAGAAATACTACTGTGACTAACACATACTGAAGGTTACATGGACAGCGTTTCCCAAAAGCATCATAATAGTGCGTAAAAACAGATCTTAATATTACGGTCTGTTTCCCAAAAACATATCGTTCCAATAAAATGGCAGGTTTGTTTGTTGTTGCAAAAAACATTTTAGCGTAAATAATCTATTTGATATACTTTGTGTGTATGGCATCTATCGCTAATTTTCACCTCGCTGCTCGCTGGCATCTATATGTGACAACAAACTGTTATGTTGAATACCCTCTTCAACAGTGACATCTAGCGGTAAACTGTTATTACGTTAATAAACTAATAATTACTAAAAGGTAGGTTTTCTATAATAATAATAATAATAATAAGTACAATTGAAGACTTCTGATGCAATACTACTTTATCAAATAAATGCAGCCTTGGTGAGCAGAAGAGACCTATTTTAAAACATTAAAAATCTAACGTTTATTTTTACTTTATAAAGACATTAAACCACATGGTGGATGCTGTTTGTCTTGCAGCCCGGGACCTCTCTCTCTGTGTGTGGTGTGTGTGTGTGTGTGTGTGTGTGTGTGTGTGTGTGTGTGTGTGTGTGTGTGTGTGTGTGTGTGTGTGTGTGTGTGTGTGTGTGTGAGTGAGTGAGTGAGTGAGAGTAGAGAGAGAGAGAGAGAGAGAGAGAGAGAGAGAGAGAGAGAGAGAGAGAGAGAGAGAGAGAGAGAGTGTGTGTGTGTGTGAGAATGCGTGCCGAGCCTCGTGTCCCTTCTTTAAATATCTCTCTATCGGCTGAGTCTCTCGCTTACGGCCATACCACCCTGAACACGCCCGATCTCGTCCGATCTCGGAAGCTAAGCAGGGTCGGGCCTGGTTAGTACTTGGATGGGAGACCGCCTGGGAATACCAGGTGCTGTAAGCTTTTGCTTTATCAGTTCACTAATACACTTCATGGCTGAGCTCCCACAGTTCCTCCTTTATCCTTTTCTGTCCAATCCAATGTTCTGAAGATTGCAGCTTCTGTAATGCATCCTGGTAATAATTGATCGATTCTCCAAATCCTGTCGTCTTCCTCCCTTCAAAGGACTCCCCACAGCAATCTCCTCTTCAACCACATCTCCAGATATTACAGAATCCCTGAAGACATCGTGTGGCAATACTTCGAACGGCAACAAGAAGTGACATCACCCGACATCGCTTAGAGCCCCTTTAACACTGCAACTGCAATGTTTAATTTTAAATGAATGCTCGCTCGGCATTATCTCCGGGGATCAAGCACCCACGGTATCGGCGCCTATGCCTGCACCTCATCATCACCATCAAAACAGAGATTTTTTGTGAGAATGCAGCACAATCGAGAACATAAATGGACAACTCTAAAGGCGATTTTCTCAGTTTAGATTTTTTTGCACCCTCAAAAAAATTATATATATATATATAATTGTATGAAATTTTCAACTTTTTTCAACTGTTTGATGTGCTGTAAAAGTGTGCAGTTATATTATTAAAAGTCTGCACTTATAATTCACGGATGTGTTAGTACAAATTTTGAAAAGTTGAAAGAATGGTGCAAAAACATTATTCTAACCTTAAAATAGCATTTTAACATTAAAGAATGTGTGTTGAAATGTGTGTGTGTGTGTGTGTGTGTGTGTGTGTGTGTGTGTGTGTGTGTGTGTGTGTGTGTGTGTGTAATGTTTCAAATAAACGTTCTTTGAATGTTGTATTGTTAATAATCTTTTTGAATGTTGATGAAAGAACGTTGGAGGAAAGTTATGCTAACCTTAAGATAATGTTCCAGCAACGTTAAGCAAACATTTGCCAGTTTTTAGCACATTTCAAATCAACGTTCCCACAAACAAAATGGAACGTTTGGAAAACGTTCTCAGAACATAACTTTGTTAGCTGGGATCACTGTTCTCCGTGTATGGCTTCATGTTTATCGAAAAATAGAACGAAAGAAAAAGAACTGAACGGAATTCACAATGGAATTGAACCTTACAGTGGGCTATAACTCCATATGTGTCATGAGTTTGTTTATACTTTATGAATGAAATGGTGATTCGGGACACCAGTAACAGTAAATTATGCCCAACCAAACCCTAACCATAACTCTATAGAAAGTAGCCTACATAGATTAATAATAAAAATAATATTACTCAGTACTTATCTGAGTAAGTACAATGTAAACTATGTCACCTTAAAATAAAGTGTAATCAATAATAATAATTATTATTATTTCGGTGCATCACTATGTATTACAATCGGATTTATTTACCCTGCAGAGTTGGTGGTTATCCAGATGGGACTTGGTTGAGTCAAATGTGTTTGTAACAGGTCCAGATGATTCAATGCTGTCACTCTTAAGCCTACAAACAAGTAGTAGAGCTATCTCAAAGCCCATGTTGCAGGTTAACCACCACTGTCGATTAATGGGTACATAAATCACTCAAAATATGTATATAATTTTTTAAATGTCTCAAAAATGGTCTTAAAGGTGCCCTATGTCAAAAAGTCAATTCATACTCCACATATTCCATACCAGATGGGGGCAGTATACCTCCAGAAAGTTGGCCTACTCTAGTCTGTTTTTTAGTTTCAGGTTGTTAATCTTCTAAAACCGTCAAATAGTCCGCTTTGTCCCGCCAAAGCCTATTTTGATCGGTGAGGGATGTAGACTGACTGCTGCCGCTGCGCTTGACAGGGCGAGCAGAGAGAGAGACAGAGAGAGCGAGCCCCGGCCGCACAAGAGCGGTCCTGCTCTCTCTCCCTCGCGCATATTAATCAAATCAATTGACACGATAGTAATACCGCAGTTTCACGTGGAGCATTTGGAGATTTTTAGAGATTAAAGAGATTCAAGCAGTGCGAGTTATTCGTGTGTTGCAGTTTGGCTGGTGGTTATGTATGTTGCCCACATACCGCCTCCCATGGCCGAAACTGGTATTACAACACCTGTCGGGCCGGGGCTAGTAATGCTAATGCTAATTTAGGTTGATATCTCTGCAACACTATAACTTTTCATTTTTTTAATGACATCATCGCCCTTATTTCTTCTCATTCTTTTAATGCGTGTAGCTCATTTTTTGGATATTTTTACCTCAATTATTACACATGGCACCTTTAAAGGCCAGTTTTTTACGTTTTTGGTATTAACGTTTTTTACGCGATTCGGTGATGACATCACGTTGGGGAGAGGTGGAGGAAAGGCAGCCTCAGCCTAGTATTAGAACTGACTGGGATGAGGAAGAGTTGGTGAAGTGTCCTGGTGAGTTGCTATCATTTAGCACCGCAGCAATGAGCACTGGAGCTAGTCTACGAGCAGCAGTGCACAATAACCACACAATAAGGACACGTTTTGTTTTTTTTACTGTCATTGAATAGCACCGAGTGAAAAATCAACGTGTGGCAGTGATCATGACGTTAGTTCAGATAAGTACCGGTAACCTTTGTCATAGTGTCGTAGTACTGCTAAACTTGGTCTTTGTCATCTAGAAATAGACAGTATCATGCTAGGCTAGCTATATGGGCGTTTCTAAGCGTTTATCTCTTCCTCCGGTGAAAATGTTGTTGCAAACGTGGCCGCCACGTGTCTGCCGCTGTGTTTGGCAGGTGCTTGTGTGGGCAGTATAGAGAGAGATAGGCAGATAGCATAACGTTAGCATAGATAGCTAGCAGCTAGATAGATAAATAGATAGAAATATATAGTAGGTAGATCGCCAACGTAGAGTTGGTTCATTGGTCGCACGTCAGATGCGCCCGCGCCATTGGATGTGCAGTTGCCATATACTAGCCTATCTATCTATATCTATATCTATCTATCTATTTATCTACATGTATATATCTAGTATATCTGTCTAATTTATATATATATATATATATATATATATATATATATATATATATATATATATATATATATACATGGGTTCAATATATAATATTGAAAAATTAACCCTGCAACACGGCCTTTAACAGAACTATTGGTCATAAAGAATCAAATATATAATATATGAAACATTAAACAAAATATTTTTTGTATTCTTTTAACCAATTATTCACTTCAACATTATGCAACTTTATTTGAATGCTGTCACTGGCACGAGGTACCTATACGTCCTGCATAATATAATATAATAGGCTATGCAATAATGTCTTAATGTTGCGCTGTCTTTGTCTTTCTTAATTCAAAATGTTAATTTAACAATCTCCATTTCTGATGTTTGTTTTATATGCATTAAACTCATGGCCACGAGAAAAGATGGATGTGTTTCCCTCAACTTAAAGGGTTTTGTGGCCACGACACATTATCACGTTAACAGAAGTTCATGAAAGTTTACAATTGATTGATCTACAAAGATTTATAGAAATTGCTCCGCGTTCACAGCAGTCTTTTAAAAAAGATTTTAAGATTGTTTAACATATGATTTATTTAAGAAACAGGAAGAGTATTTATATGTAGTTTTTTATTTATTTATTTCTCCCAAAACATCAATACTCCATACTCCATTCCAGTAGCACCATAAGATGGTTTGCCAACGAAACAAAACAAAACAAAACGAAACAAAACAAAACAAAACAAGCCCTCCATACAGCAAGGTGGCGCCAGTCCGCCATTTACTCAAAGAAGTCGACGAAGAAGAACAACGTACCAGCTCCGAAGCACAGATAGTAAATAAAGGTTTCTACATTTTACGGATCAAAACATCAGGAATATTGCATTGTAAAATGTATCATAATAAGTAGCTCGTGAACATGAGTGAGGCAGAACCCCGCAGAGTGAACACTGAGGAACAAAGAGGTTGGTGATCCTTCTCGAGTCTCCATTAATTACTGCTGGTAACACCAAGGGTGCTTCTCAATATCCCTCCTCGTCTCCTCGCTCCTCTGTCCTCCATCCTATAACCCGGAAACTGATCGAGCTCAGCCATCTTGAAGGACATCTCAATTCTCTAATTGCATCGCGAGGAGTCGAGGATCGAGGAGTGAGGAGGCTTCCAGAGGAGTCATACAGGCATAGACATCATATAGGTAGACGCCCTATCGACCGCTACTGCCTATTGGCACGGACGAGAATTGGAGCCGCCATCTTAGACCGGTCACCCGCTCCGCTCAGTGTAATCTGAATGGCAGGTGAAATGAGCTGTCAGCGCATTAAATTAATCATATCTCACTGAATACTGAACTGATTTTCACGCGGTTTTTTTGCTGCAAAGGGCATTCATGTAGCTATGATACAGGACACATGGTTCGGCGTATTTTAATATCCATAGTAGGCTTAACAGTAATATAATATTCTGCTATAAGATATAAAGTGACCAGACACAATATGTGTGATGAAGGATATAATGTATTTTATAAATCACACACTATAAATATAATAAAGAAGCAGAAACAGATAGTTGCAGTAAAGTAAGATATTTTAATAAGTTGAAGAAACAATTTATGATTTGTGACACGCACAAGAACAGACACAAACAAACACGAACAGTCTCTCTCTCTCTCTCTCTCTCTCTCTCTCTCTCTCTCTCTCTCTCTCTCTCTCTCTCTCTCTCTCTCTCTCTCTCTCTCTCTCTCTCTCTCTCTCTCTCTCACACACACACACACACACACACACACACTTTCACACACAGAACGCAGCCACCGAATCCACGAACGCAGCCACCTGTAATAAAAAGTGAGAAGAAGCTTTTCAACGTCTTTGCATCAGTAATTTCTAAAAATTAAATTCGGACAACATTAAGCTTATACCTTTTTTATTATATGTGGATGTGGGAGGGGAAAATGTCGAGACTAAAGCCCTATTCGGATTAACTTTACAAGGGTAGATGGAGTAAGTTAATGTAATTTTACCACAGGACTTCTGTAATATCAATAGCCAAATCGCATATGATAAGATATAGGTTATCAATAAAATTAGAAGTTAGAGGAGTAAAGGCCATTGCACACTGAGTCCGAAAATTTCGTATGCGGTTTTTCATGTTCATCAGCCTAAAAATTCGTCACGCACAGAAACCTTGCACACTGAGTCCGATGCGTATTTATTAAACCTTTGCGGAAAAAAACGCAAAAAATACAAAATAGATTCGTCAAGCAGTGAGGATGATTTTGTTGCCCTCTCTCTTCTTTAAAAGAGAAAAAGAAGAAAGAGGGTCCATCCAATCTTGTGCCGAGAGGAAGGAGAGATTCAGCTCATCAAGGAGTTGCGCAATTATCCCGAGCGATTCAAAATTTACCTCAGAATGTCAAGGAACAGTTTGATGCTTTGCTAGCAATACTGGAGCCACATATTAAAAAGAAGACCAGCAAAAAAGACACGCACACACACACACACACACACACACACACACACACACACACACACACGGCCGGCAGAAACGCTGGGCATACAGAACAGCTGTATGGTTTACAGTACTTTGTGCTGCGAGACGAAGTGTATCAACTTGTCAGATGCCATTCTGGATTGTGTCGTTCGCTTGTACGGTGGGTCTGAATAGTCAAAAAACCTCTCAAAATGCTGGCTGTGGATGCGAAAAACGCAGAAAATCGAACCTGATCCGATTTTTTTTATGACGGACGAAAGTTTCGGAGGCAGTGTGCAAGCGTGATTGACATAACGTGAGGTCGATTTTTTTTTTTAACGTGCGAAAATTTCGGATGCGAATTTCGGACTCAGTGTGCAATGGCCTTAACTCAAATAAGCATCGCTGTCATGCGTGTATGTATTACATTGCTTCCTGATATCATGTGCGCAAACACAAACCTATACAACAGGACAGTTGAATGCTTATCTGATAACCTAGAACCTTTAACAGTTAGCAGCTACCCCACCTCTCTCCGTGCCAGGTGAACACCGGCTGATGCAGTAAACAGCATCACAACGATTTCAGTACAGTAATAGCAAATATCCTTGCTCCTTCTCGATTATCTGGTAATATTCTATTCACAAAATACAACCAATAGTACGGTAATGTTAAGACTTACTTGTGAAAAGCCCTATTTTCGATGGTCCGGCGATTAACACAGGAAAATGCTCCACACCACAATGCTCTGGCATCTTATCTGCTGCCACGCAACGAAACAAGGAATACGACCGGTTCAAGATGGTGGCCGGATTTCTCGGTTTCCAGCGGCCAATAGGGCTTCTATGGAGATATTATTGTGTCTTTATTACATGCGAGAAAATAAATGATCTGAGAGAGAAAAATAAAAGTTTGAGAGAAAAAGTTATCACACAGATAGCAAAAAAGCATTTCATGAGAGAAAAAAGAATATTTGAGAGAAAAAGTTTTCATATCAATAGCAAAAAATAATATTTGAGACTAAAAAAAGTTTTGAGAGAAACTATTTTCTCAGAACATAAAAAAAAAAATTTCTGAGAAAAATAATCTCTCTCAAAAATACTTTGAAAAAAATCTTAAATATATATTTTTTGCTATCAGTGTGAAAACATTTTCTCTAAAAAAAAAAAGTGTTTCTCTCAAACCGCTTTTCTTTGCTCTCGATGCAATTTTTTGCTCTCGTGTCAGGATTTTGCTTTCACTGTGAAAATTGTGTCATGGGCGGGGCCACGTTCTTTTTTTCCTTTTGGAACGCTCCTATTGGCCAGTCGGGTGAGCATCGTCTTGTCTTGTTGGGAGTCAACTGAATCATTACACCATTGTTCGGTTCACCTAGATAGATGCCTCCTCCGCCTTTAGATTCTCTGCCCGAGGTCGGGTCTTTATTTCCAGTGAATCCCGTCACTATCCTCGGGCCGGGCCTTTGATCTAGAGACGTGGACTCCCACCCTCTATGCTCCCAACGCAAAAGAGTGCGGCGCTGGACTAGATTTGATGGCCGAGCGCGAGCGCGGCTGCGGGCTGTAATGCACTCACTCTGTGTGTGAGGATTCAGGGAGAATAAAACGATTCGTGGGACTCCCGCAAACTAGACATTTCTATGAATATAACATATAAACAAATACATTTTTATTCATCTGTTGCAGAAAAGCAACAAGAACAACTAAAACAAAATACAAATGATTTAAAGGCCAGAGTTTCGTTTTATAACATGTTTGCAACATGGAGCGATGTAGCCATGCAATCATAGATGTGTTGATTTCTTGAACGCAACAGCCTTAAAGGTGCATAACGCAGGTCTCTGAGTTTTTGCAGAACTACACCCCCTCTGGCGACAAGCGAAACTGCAACCAGAGATGTGCACGCTCATGGAGCACACGCACACGCACGCTTGCACGAGCACGAGCTGTTCATAACCAAAGCAGCATCAGCCGCACAAATCTTTTGTTTACAGTCATAATGTCTTCAGAGGTTATAAAGTTATAAATCTGCAAGTCATTTTAAATATATGAAAGGAAAGGCATTTGAGTAAATTACACACTTGTATGTGAGGGGAAAACGGGGGTAGAAGAAAACTTCAGTTTTTGTTTCCATCTATCTCCATGTTGAACTGTTTTATGTGTTTACTGTATCCACTTATGATTGTATTATTATGGAAACACGTTCATGAACAATAAAAGTTATTAATTTGTAAAAGCTTAAAATAATAATCATACCATACACAGTTGGTCAACAAAGTACACTCAAATGTATCAAGGTAATAAACAATCAAATGGCACTATATCCGCTTTCATAACAAGTAGTTACGGGAACTTAGTTATAGGAACTGTCCACTTCTAAACAGTTCTAAGAACTACTCTCCCCCAAACTCGGTTTTGCTGTTTGGGTTCGCACTGGCCAGTGGCCATAGCAACCGAGGGGCGAGCACGGCGGCGGCGGCGCCACATACAACAACAACAACCCAGCATGGAGGAGGCTATCGCAATGTTCCCGTTCTGCCTACCGGGACCTTAATAACGGAGTACGAACGGCGGCGTTAAAAGACTATGGTGGAAAGTCTAAAGTAATATGATGGAAGAAGATAGAAGAGCAGAGCGCAGGCAAAGAACACAGAGGCTACCGGTAGGCTATACACAAAAACATAGTTAGCATCTTTTATGGGACATGTTTTATGTTTCATGTTGTACTATTCTTCCGAAGACAATTCCTAGTTTATGAACATGTTCACTGACAATGGTAACGTTAGTCAAATCAATTCCGATTGTACATTTATCTAGGTTAGGCTAAAGCATTAACGTTACACATTTTACGCATCGTCATTTGTTGTCATAGATTTGCCGTATCAGACATTAGAGACTGGGGTAACGTTATATCTTACCGTTTTATCAAGAAAACAGCCAACTGAGGATCCAGTTTGAGCCCCAGAGCAGACCAGAGATCTATCCATTTGTTGAAAGCCTTCCCGATGCTGACTCTCGTCTCGTCTTATTCCGACGCCTGACTCCAATTTGGCCCTTTTGGTCAATAACTAGACAAAAGTTTTCTTTTCTTTGTCTTACGTGGAGTTTGCGTTGGGGTTTGGAATGAACTACAAGCCGGTCTCTTTGAATCCATCTTCTACTTTTGTCGAAAGTTGACTAAAGTTTTGTCGCTCAGTTGTCTTCGCTGATACGAGAATGGCGGCTAACAATAACAAACCTGCGAGACATCGCCTGGTGAGCGTGAACGCGCATGACGTCACCCCCAGTCTCAGATTCGAGCCCGAATCCCTCTTATTTATTTTACTGTACAGGATTATAGAGGCAATCTCAGTGATCAGAGAAGGGCTCATTCAGCCCATCAGGCAATTGTTTACGCATGTATGGGTTAAAAAACGGGTATTTTTAACATGAAATGTTGCGCAATGCACCTTTAAGATACGACTCCCCTCACTGCTCAAAAAGGACGTTTTGTTCAGAGCTGAATTCTGTATGCTGGCAAATCCTCTAATTATAACAAACAAAGTGTATATATTATGAAAGATTCATTGTGCAGTCAGCTTCATTGATAATAACAGAGATGTGTGAGATCGCGATGAACTGATGTCAGCTTTAGGGATTATTATGGGGCTTTTATGTTATAACAGTGTTTTGTGTGTTAATGCTTTAATAAAAAATTTATCAGGAGCATTTATGCTGATGTGTATGATGGCGACACGTAGGCTTACTTGGAGGTGCAGAACAGAGGAGGAGGAGGAGAAAGTAACATGGAAAGTAGTTGAGAACATCAGTTATAACGACCCACATATTAAAATGGTCGGGTTTAAATCGGGCTCGGGCTCATAATTATAGTTAATGTGTCGGGCCGGGCTCGGACACAACGGGCTCGGGGCCTCCGGGCTTGATTTTTTTTGGGCCCGATCTAAGCTCTAATTGAGCACGGACACTCCGATGTTTGGGTAAGTTGATGACACACACAACTGGATGTTAGCTGGCTGAGCAATTTCAGCATCACTGAAGATTAAACATTAAAAATAGCACTCATATTCATCAATGAATATTATTAGCTTGCTAATCGCTAGTAAAGCTAATTATTAATTAGCCATCATGCTAGGTTGCATGAGTGCTATCTTTTAATGTTGTTTAATCTTCAGTGATGCTTGCTCAGCCAGCTACCCATCGAGTTGTGTGTGTCATCAACTTACCCAAACATTGGAGTGTCCGTGCTCAACAACTAGGCAGATGCGGCATCTATCTGTGAACCGCGAAGGGACGCGAACAATGGTGTAATGATTCATTCAGTTCGACTCCCAAGACAAGACGATGCTCACCCGACTGGCCAATAGGAGCGTACCAAAAGGAAAAAAAGATCGTGGCCCCGCCCATGACACAATTTTCACAGTGAAAGCAAAATCCTAACACGAGAGCAAAAAATTGCATCGAGAGCAAAGAAAAGCGGTTTAAGAGAAACACTTTTTTTTTTTTAGAGAAAATGTTTTCACACTGATAGCAAAAAATATATATTTAAGATTTTTTTTCAAAGTATTTTGAGAGAGATTTTTTTTCTCAGAAATAATTTTTTTTATGTTCTATGAGAAAATACTTTCTCTCAAAACTTTTTTTAGTCTCAAATATTATTTTTTTGTTATTGATATGAAATCTTTTTCTCTCAAATATTCTTTTTTCTCTCATGAAATGCTTTTTTGCTATCAGTGTGATAACTTTTTCTCTCAAACTTTTTTTTCTCTCTCAGATCATTTATTTTCTCGCATGTAATAAAGACACAATAATATCTCCATAGCTTCTAGTCTCTATATGATTTCTATGCATACAGGTGTATCCTATGCGGAAGTGTTTTATCGACTAAACGTGACACACGCATCAATTCTCCTCCCCCTTCACATCTGTCACAATCATTTTAATTTATACTTGACCCTTGCAGTTTATATAAACCACACATCTCACATATTTCAATAGCGTAGCTTGCTTTATTGTTATTTATTATGAATTTCTTAAATAAACAAACTTCAACAACATAAGGGCAGATCCTTTGAGCGCTGCTGATGACGCTGTGAAGTGACGCTCCAATGTATAAAAAAGCTTTTCTTCGATTCCTCCGTCCTCTTTTCCTTTTCCTTGCAGCCTTCCTTGGAGCTGAGATGCGAGGAAAGGACGCGAGGAAAGGAAACGAGGATGCACAAATAAGAAATGAGAAGCACCCCAAAACTTCCGTAAGATCCCTTCACCAGATTTCTTAAAAAAAAAAAAAAAAAATCCGTGACCTGTGAAATAACATTCAAAAATGTATAGCTTTCACCAGATAAATTGTTCAAAATTGAAAACCAGCTAAAGTAACTATCAATATGACCAGTGAACATTAAAAAAAAAAAAAATAATATATATATATATATATATATATATATATATATATATATATATATATATATATATATATATATATATATATATATATATATATATAAAAGAGGGGAAAGATGGCATCGCGTCACATATGATTTGACTTAAAAGGTGACAGGCAATTTGCTGTGAGTGAACGTAGATGACATTGGTACATAATTATTGTTTAAAGTAGGAAAATAAACCATAATAAAATAAAGAATAGCTGTGAAAAACACAGAGACAGTTGACTGAATTCGGTCAATGCTGCATCGTCATGAAAGTTTGTCTTGTAAGTTTGTATACGTTATATATAAAATAACGTGGAAACCAGGAGAAACAAGAAGGCTTTCAGTCCAAAATCAGCAATATTCACCATCGATTTAACACTAACTGACCATAATGTGGCAGAAATAATCAAATGCTTTCAAGTACTTTCACATATCTTATTCCCAGCACTTCAAAACTCTAATATTATCATATTTAGGCTAAATGTTATTTTTAATGTGAATTTTGAAATTGTTTTAACGTGAACATTTTTGTTCATCCTTGAAATAATATCCCTTTTTATTAAACTAATAATTTCAAGATATAGGAAAACTCACACTTATTTAAAATAAAAAATACTTAAAGGGATACTCCACCCAAAAATGAAAATTCTATCATAATTTACTCACCCTCAAGTTGTTGCAAACCTGTATGAGTTTCTTTCTTCTGCTGAACACAAAGGAAGATATTTTGAAGAACGATTGCAACTTTGGCGCCATTGACTTTTTTTTTTCTGCCAAACAACTTTTTGGTACCAATCGTTCTTCAAAATATCTTCCTTTGTGTTCAGTAGAAGAAAGAAACTCATACAGGTTTGCAACAACTTGAGGGTGAGTAAATTATGACAGAATTTTCATTTTTGGGCTGAGTATCCCTTTAAAATGACCATTGTAACCAGTAGGTGGCTGCAGAAGAGCACTTATTGGCTTAATAGCTATTTCCACTCCCTAATATATTTTTCAATCGTTTTGCTTTTGAATGAATATTTAGACATTATGAATGATAATAATTAAAATTAACTTGATCTACATCTCAACTCAAGCTCAGTGCTTTATTGTCAGCCCCAGTGCTACCAAATCAGGGGCAGGCGCCACTTTCTGGTTCTGGTGCTGCTGCCCTCAAATGTTAGTCTGGAGCCCTGTGAACTTCAAATACAACTGCACATTGTAATTTCTGTAAGTCTGTTAAGTCTATTTATTACCAAGTCATTTGTCAGTAATACAGTAAAAATAGGGGGAAATGTGAATAACTGCATTGCAGGTTGATTTAAGGTGTGCCCCTACATTTTCTGCTTGTGCTCCTAAAATGTCCAGTAAGGGGCTACAGTGCTCCTAGTAAAAAAAAGTTAGTCTGGAGTTAGCCCTGAAGTGATATTCAGAGATAATAAACTTTAATTTATTATTATTTATTAATAAATTATTATTGTGATTTTACAAAACCATTGAATTATTTGTTGGAGTGTAGTGGCCAGGTATTTATATCTTTAGCATCCGATTTTACTTTTATAGACAGAAAAATGATCATACAAGTATACAAATGAATTAATTCAATAAAATTACTATTCACGTTTTCAGCCATTTTTTATCACTTATTAATTGTTGGTTTAAGAATTTACCTGGTTGCGGCACCAGATGAATATCAGCCACCTGCCAACACGATCTCATGAAAATGCGTAGCCTATGATACGCATTGTAAACCCCTTGGGTAGGATTAGTGGTGTGGATTATGTGCATATTACAAGCCATAAAGTGCGTATCATATTCACATAAAAACTATTTTTTGCGTATAAATTGCACGATAAATACAATTCGTGGTATACTATAGATATGCACTTTCATGAGATCGGGCTGGTCTTACGGCCTTCTGACACAGGTTTTCTTATCAGTTTATGTGTCGGAACTAGGGGTGTAACGGTACACGTATTCGTAATGAACCGTTCGGTACGAGGCTTTCGGTTCGGTACGCATCACAAACCGAACGAATCGTTGGACCATTTTTCCTGCCGACCAAAATCCGCGCTGGCGCGATCACCACAACGTTGCGCAACATCAAATGGCAAACGGAATGAAAGCGGAATGAAACCACTGTATCGTATCAAACCGAACCGTGAATTTTGTGAACCGTTACACCCCTAGTCAGAACTACACACAATTGAAGACAACAGGTGAGAAATGCTAGCCGTTTTCAGCCAAGACATTCTCAATGTCCGAGCATGTACAAGTGTTCCTCCCGACACTTTTGACTGTGCAAAGAATTGAAAGAAGAGAAGACAGCATGTGTAATTTTTGCACTTCAGAATTATACTGCAGATAGAGGGTTTAACTATCACACGCCTCTGCTGTTTTGTGTATGTTTTTTGTAGAGCCCGACCGTCATGGATTTTTGGGCGCCGATACCGATTTAAGGGAGTAAAAAAAGCCTGATATTGATATGTCGGCCTGTATTATTATATTATAATACAGTAGCAATATTATTTATGTGTATATTATAGGAAAGGACCAGTCAAAAGTTTGGACACACTTTCCCTTTCGTGTGTACAAACTTTTGACTGGTACTGTTGTATATAGAATACAGTATACATAAACAGAATATATAAACTAGGGATGCCCCGAATCCAGACTTTTGTGGTTCGGCCGAATACCGAATCCACTGGTTAAGATTCTGCCAAATCCGAAACCGAATTCTACTCCCATCCTCAGTCCATTAACACAGTAAACACATTAATGAAGTAAACAACGTCCACAGCAGTGCATTTTTCATTTTATTGTATTTTAACTGTAAAAAAAAAGAATAGGCAACATTATGTCAGGATGACAAGTTGGAAAAACTATTTTGAGAATTACCATAGGCCTATGTTTACCCAATCAATATCCAAAATATTAGCCTTTTAGATTAATAATCCCATAAATTAGGCTTGTGGGTGATCTGAGGCCCACTGTTTGTTCGGTGTAGGGCTAGCTAAGCTGGTGATGGTCCTCTGGTTAACACAAGGTTTTAGCTGGGACTGTCCTTCCTTTGCCTTACCTGAAGTTGCTGCATTTTGGCTGCTGTCTGCAGATTCCTTCATGCACAGCTCGTATTCTTTCTTATGTTTCATACGCAAATTGTTTAACAGCGGCAATGTTGTGTATTGTTTAGGGTCCTTTACACCACGAGACAAATCGGCATTGCAAATTGAACATGTAGCTCGACTTGAATCGCCTTCTTTTGACTGAAAGTACTGCCAAACTACACTTTTTCTGCTCACGAGTTCCATTTTCACTTTCTCACAGCCTACTGCATTCGAAAGGTCCACCTACGTAAACACCTTCCCGTAATCAACAGCGGCGCGACGTCGACCAGCGTAGCGCAAGCCTAGGAATCGGTTCGGTGGAAACCGAACCCCTCCTCAAAAGGCCCAATATTCACCCAAATCCGAAGCTGAATCCTTGATTTGGAGCATCCCTAATATAAACACATTTTTTGGCAGTGATCACTCAAATGTTGTGACAAAGATGTGTAATGGAGGCAGGGTGAATGATAGAATGAGAACGATACATTTGAGCTATAACCAAACTAGCTTACATTGCATGTTCTCTTGTAAATTTTGACAATTTAATGTGTTCACTTTAGGTCTGATGGAGGTGAAAGAGGAATGTCAGGAAATAAATGAAGCGGGAGAAACATCAGTATCCGGAACCTTGCAATTTTAAACCCGAAGAAAAATCTTTGACTTTTGTGAATTATTATTTTCAATTTTTGAAAAAAAGGTCTCACAGAAAAGAGGTACAACATTCTTTCACATGCAATCAGTGTGGAAAGAGTTTCCTTCGTAAACAACTCCTCGTTGACCACATACGAATTCACTTGGGGTTGGAGCCCTTCACGTGTGATCAGTGTGGAAAGAGTTTTGTGCGTAAAGCACTCTTGAATGATCACATGAGAATCCACACTGGAGAGAACCCGTTCGCATGCCTTCAATGTGGAAAGAGTTTCTCTAATGACGGAGACCTGAAGCTTCACAAGGAAATTCATATTGGAGCGAAACCTTACAGCTGTGATCAGTGTGGAAAGAGTTTCAGACGTAAAGGACTTCTCAATGATCACATGAGAGTTCACACTGGAGAAAAACCTTTCTTATGCGAGCAGTGTGGAAAGAGCTTCATTCGTAAAGCACTCCTAAATGATCACATGCGAAGTCACACCGGAGAGAAGCCTTACAGATGCTCTCAATGTGGGAAGGGTTTCTCACTGAGAGGAAACCTTTATTGTCACATGAGAATTCACACCGGAGAGAAGCCTTACAAATGTGATCAATGCGGGAAGAGTTTCACATTTAAAGGAAAACTTAAGCATCACTATAGAATTCACACTGGAGCGACACCTTTCACATGTAATCAGTGTGGGAAGAATTTCGCACAGTCAGACAGCCTTACGTATCATCTGCGCTCTCATGCCGGAATAAAGCCATTTAAATGTGATCAGTGCGGTAAAGCATTTATTTTGGGATCACGTTTGAAACACCACATGAACATTCACGCAAATGAGAGGCCTTACATTTGTTCTGTTTGTGGAAAGACTTTTTCACGTCTGGACTGTTTTAAGATGCACCATAAAGTTCATACTGGAGTGAAATCTCATGTGTGCTCTGAGTGTGGGAATAGCTTTGGCAGAGCCACCGACTTGAAAATTCACCAAAGAATCCATACTGGAGAAAAACCGCACAAGTGTTCACATTGTGACAAGAGTTTTAATCAGTTAGGGCAGATGAAAATACATGAGCGAGTGCACACTGGAGAGAAGCCGTACCAGTGCCCTTCATGTGGAAAGAGTTTCAGGTCATTAAGTGCTCGACAGATTCATGTAAAGAAGCATTGTCCAGAATTGTCAAAGTGAGCTATCTACAACAATAGCCGAGTTTCCACTGTCGGGCCGGGCTAACAGCGAGCGGGCCTTAAGCACCGTGCTTGCGTTTCCACTGTCGGGCCAGGCTAACAGCGAGCTGGCAGTGGCCTCGAGCCTTAAGCACCGGGCTTGCGTTTCCACTGCCGGGCCAGTAGCCCAGCATCGCTGCCCTAAACCCCACCCCTAACACGCCTTTCTGGATCAAACGTCATACAACCCCACCCAATCAGCGGGAATTATGAATTAATTTAAACCTAAAAAAGTTAGGAAGATAGCATGTATATTAACTCACTGGCCGTGGCTGCCATTGTGTCTTGACTTGTCTCACCACTAACAGAGAGACTGTGACCCAGCACACCGTCCATCAAGTCGAACCATGGAAAGTTCCTTGTTCCTCGCCTCGTACTGCGCACTTGAAGTGTTGTTCGCTGAATGCTTAGCTTAGCAAGTCCAGCATCAATGTATTTTATAACGTCCTCGTTTCTTCACACGCCGTCAAATTGACGTTGTACCCTTTCTTCTGCCCAAATGCTCAGAAGAGCTTTGGTATCTTCGACAGAGCAGTACAGGCGATTCTCCATTTCGAGCAGCGATTATTTTGCGCGATATAAAAAAGTGAAATGTGCATCTTGCCGCAGACCATAACTTTACCTAACACGATAAACTCCACCTTTTACCTTGAGCACGCCTCTAGCCGGAGCTGGCCCGCTTTAGCCCAAGGTATTCACAGGCCAGTAATCCTGTCCGTTGGCCCCGAGTAAGCACCAATCAAGCCCCGGGAGTGACAGTGGAAACGCGACTGGCACTAGCACGGCTCGGCCCTGGCGCGGCAGTGGAAACGTGGCTAGTGAGCAGATGATGAGCGAAGATTAGCAGTTTCATTCAACAAATATTTGCTTTAAAAAAATCATCTGTATTGGTGAATATTTTGCTTGTTTAACAAATAGGAAAACAATTATTAGTGGAGCAAAACTTATCTAAATAAAGTTATTTTGGTCATACTGATATTTCCACGGTGGTGTCCTCCATTGCAGTTTCCCAAACCTTCTCCTAAAGTTTTATTGCACTACATTTTTGTTATGTTTCTCTGGTCTGATACACCCAATTTTAAATCGGGTTTATATGAAGACGTACAAAATTGCAGTGTTGGGAAAATGTGACAACTTATGACTTCTGAATATTATTTAACTTCTTACAGTTCTTTAAAACTATGCACACACATGTTTTCTGGACTGTGTTGTGTGTCGGTTCGCCTGACACTAATGTGAAACCAGACTTTATTCGCCCCAATAGTAAGCATATTCACACTGTCTGAATCGTTTCAGTGGTGTAGTCCTAAAAACGAAAAGTGGTATATTACCCCAACGAACAACACACACACACAAAAAATGTCACAAATGTTTGTTTATTAGTAATATGTCAATTATTATTACATTTCAATAATATTTAATACTGTTTGCTTTACTTATTAAATTACAGTATTTCAAAAACATATATTGGGGCTGGAGGTCAGGAGGCAGACAGACTGGCTAAACCGACCGTCTGCTAGCTGTCTCACGTCACTGAGGTCAGATAAATCCCATCACAAGAGACTGTGTCTTTTGCCCGAATTAGGAAATACAAAAAAATCCCAAACCCATGTAAGGGTAAAAATGTAATCGATGTTCAACAAATAAGAAATAGATATAATACAGATGAACAAACGATAAAGCTCGGTTTGCTGAATATTCGATCCCCTTACTTCAAAAGCACTTATTTTTAAAGGTGCCATGTGTAATAATTGAGGTAAAAATATCCAAAAAATGAGCTACACGCATCAAAAGAATGAGAAGACATAAGGGCGATGATGTCATTAAAAAAAT
Organism: Chrosomus eos; assembly: GCA_036326025.1. NCBI lineage: Eukaryota > Metazoa > Chordata > Actinopteri > Cypriniformes > Leuciscidae > Chrosomus > Chrosomus eos. The sequence continues at coordinate 35,215,468 of CM070823.1, read as the reverse complement.
GAAAAGTTATAGTGTTGCAGAGCTATCAACCTAAATTAGCATTAGCATTACTAGCCCCGGCCCGTCAGGTGTTGTAATACCAGTTTCGGCCATGGGAGGCGGTATGCGGGCAACAAACATAACCACCAGCCAAACTGCAACACACGAATAACTCGCACTGCTTGTATCTCTTTAATCTCTAAAAATCTCCAAATGCTCCACGTGAACTGCGGTCTTACTATCGTGTCAATTGATTTGATTAATATGCGCGAGGGAGAGAGAGCAGGACCGCGCTCATGTTGTTTGAAGACGTGAGAGTGCGCTCGCGCTCTCTCTCTCTCTCTCTCTCTCGCTCTGTCTCTCTCTCTGCTCGTAACGCGCCCTGTCAAGCGCAGCGGCAGCAATCATTCTATTCTACATCCCTCACCGGTCAAAATAGGCTTTGGCGGGACAAAGCGGACTATTTGACGGTTTTAGAAGATTAACAACCTGAAACTAAAAAACAGACAGAGTAGGCCAACTTTCTGGAGGTATACTGCCCCCATCTGGTATGGAATATGTGGAGTTTGATTTGATTTTTTGACAGATGGCACCTTTAATATTACATATTATTACCTAGACATATTACTAGACAAGAAATCTGACTAAAACCAGACGATTACATTACTTTAAATGAGTGCACCCCCAAGATTACTGTTATAAAAACAAGTCTCGTCTGAAAGGTAAAGGGGGAGGTGTTGCAGTAATTTATAGTAATATCTTCAGAATTACTGAGTCTAGTTTCAAATATAATTATTTTGAAGTGTTGGTGCTTAAAGCTGCAGTCCGTAGCTTTTTCCCTTTTTGTCGCCATCTCTGTTCGAAATCTGTAACTGCAGTGATTCGCGGAATTATCATCTTTACGTGGGTTGTAAATCGGCATGATTATGCTGTGTGGATACTGGCATTCAGAATCACAGATTCACTTTTTGATAGCTTGACCAACATAAGAATTTTCACCGGAAAATGTCTTCTGAACAAGTAAGTAACATCCATTTTTGTTCTGATAAACTAAGGGGGGAAAAGCATTCGACATGACAAGCGATCGTTAGATTTAATCAGCGCGATTTACAGCAACCGTGCAAATCATAGCCTACTTTGTTCTCAAATTGTTCATGTTAAAGGGGGGGTGAAACTCTCAGTTTCAGTCAATCTCATGTTAATCTTGAGTACCTATATAGTAATATTGCTAGGGATGGGAATCGAGAACCGGTTCCACTCGAGAACCGGTTCTAAGTTTAACGATCCATCGATATTGTATGCCCTCAATGTTAACGAGTCCTCTTATCGATGCTCCTGCTCCGAGTCAGCCATAGTATATATAGGCTACAGACCGTGAACTCACAACTGTCCCTTTTGTCCTTTATCAAGCACCATAGCAAAGCGTCCAAATCGAATTTTTGTACCGCCAAAGTCTGTAGATGAACTGCTGCGCTTATGACCGGGCGCATGTTTAACTGAACGAGCAGAAAGAGAGAGAACCCCGGTCGCGCGCCCGTGCGCTCTCTCGCAAGGCGGCTTCACCGTCTCAAAACCTCCCTCGCACGACATATTAATCAAAATAAACGACACAATGGTAAGGTCGGGAGACTAAAGTTTCATGTGGAGCATTCGGAGATTTGTTTTTCCTGATTTACGCTGGGTGTAAATTGTGTTGAAATACCTTATCTTCTCTGAAAAGCGTTCCGCACATTAGGCTGACATAAACCACACTTTAAATAAACGAAAAAAACTATCCAGTGATGACAATGTTTTCTGTGACGACACATCTTGTGGGATGTCCGTCTAAACGCCGGCACACATCCGATAATGACACGTCCAATTCGCGAACTAATGACTCATTTGAACCGATTCGTTTTAATGAATGGTTAAAACCATAGATATCATATAGAGATATGTGATGTCTATGGTTAAAACAACTGATCTTTCTAACACTGAACTCACCGTACGTTTAATCGGTGTATAACTAATCGGTAACACTTTACAATAAGGTTCCATTTATTACATAAAAAGTACAGTTTGCTTACTCAAGTGTAAGCTTTAAAACAAATAAAACCACTTGTTTTTTTCCCCCGAAAAAGAATGACTACTTTTTTCCACACAGTGCTATAAGGAATCGATAAGAGAATCGTTAAAGAATCGGAATCGATAAGCAGAATCGTTAGTGGCATTGATATTGATAAAATCTTATCAATTCCCATCCCTAAATATTGCATCCATCATATCTCCAAAAAGTCTTTAGTTTTATTATATTTATAAAAGAAAGATAGGCTGTACCAAGTCTTTCGGAAAAAGCCGAGCGGGTGGAGGCGTGCCGTGTGGGCGGAGCTAAATAACCAGGAGCGCGCGAAGCTTTTACGTTGAGAGCGTCTGGAAGCTGGACACAGAACACAATGCCATGCGCGAGTTTTAGAACATTTGTGTGTCTACTCCTGGTTTATGAAGACATGATTTGGTTTTACAATAAACAAACAGACACCTACAATAGCCACCTAAACAAACACACACCATACATCGCATGCTCCATAGATACATTAACTATACGTGATCATGTTGTTTAGCCTACTTGCTCCTACTTGCTTAAGTTACACGCCGATAGACACACACAGATATTTGAAGCAGTTCTACTCAGGGGCGTAGGAGCAATTTTGAACCTGGGGGGGACAGTAAATACTAGGGGGGTCCGGGGGGCATGCCCCTCCGGGAATTTTTTTTTTGAAAAATAAAGCATTAAATGCCACTTTCTGGAGAGTTTTGTGCAAAGAAATTGAGAAATTGAGTCTTACATGATATGTGAAAAACTGCAAGGTTAAGAGCATATACTTTGCATTGTTGTAGTATCAACATGTATTAGGACATTTAGCATTTACATTACTGTTAATCAGTCGTGTACTGATTAACTCAAATAAATGGTTGATTTGATTTAACCACTGAGCTTACCCCCCAAGGACAGATTGAAAAATTAAATCAATCTATCCCTTGTGGAAAGGTTGCTTGGTAGCTAAAAGTAGGTCTAGCAAGTCTTATATTTCAAGTAATTCACACAGATCAAACACAAATATGCTGACTGAATAGATTGCTAGTTTATTTTGAGTAGCCAGCTAGCAGTTCTCTTGACAGTTTGCTGATAATCCGGTGTAGTAAAATGCTCAAAACATCTCCTGAGAAAAATACTAACCTAATCTTGGTTATTTAATTTTGATTTAGTCTTATTTTCCTTACCTTTTTGTACATTTCTGGAACTTTTGCGCGCTTCCACATCCCGTGCAACTACGGATCTCCCAGGAACATTCAGATATTGCTGCGTGCATTTATCCGTGTCGCCTAGATGCGCATGCGCGAGCGGTGCGCGATCATGGTTAACTGACGACATAAACAGCTGAAGAATACGGCCGTTTTAAAAAATGAATTATGTATTTAAAAGTTGCAGAATGGATTAATTTGGAGACTCCGAAATTGGCAGAGATAGGCAGGCAATGCAAAACAAAATCTTACTTTGGGAAATAGTGGGGGGGACAAAACTTAGATTTTGAAATGTGGGGGGGACATGTCCCCCCCACGTATAATGGCTCCTACGCCCCTGGTTCTACTCACCGCCTGCGGTTCCAACGCAAGACCGTTAACCTTTAGTGTTGGGACTGATGCATCCTTGAGAACTAAACGATTAGCAAATCCGGCTTCGAACTGGGCCTTGTTTATAAAACAAATCATCCTCGAAATGCATGGAACAAACAAGAACACTTTTACAACAACTGTGTTGATGTTCTGGAAAAACAAACTCCATCCACTGGTCCCTTAACACTTGATTCTTTGGGAATCTGTGAAGTGTTGTCTTGCCTTGGTAACCGAAAACACACTTCTTTGGTGACATATTGCAGCGCAGCCGATGCACAGTGCTTTGATGGGCATAGGTTACGGCTCTCGCTCTACAGCTGCGCGCGCGCCCTTCCGGGAGAAGTGCCCTTAGGACCGTATAAGGAAATTCCGGCGCATCTGACGTCATACGCGCCCATACTCGGAAAAAACTTTCCGAAACTTGCATGAAATAGCATTTCACCCCCCCTTTAACAACATCAGCATTGCGTGACTAACGTTATTTAATGTGTTTTATGATTACCTGTGTAGTTCAGAAATCATATTCTCCATAATAGCTAAACGAGAAAGGCACAACAAAGGAAACTCCATAACTGTGTGAATTAAGAAAACGTAGCTACTGTTACACGATTTGAACTATTGAAATGTCTTACTTGTTCAGCAGAAAAAAGCCGTCTCTTCTTCTGTTTCGAACCCCTTCGGGAGTTCACGCACCTTTCAAAAGCCCCACCGATGTGTATCCTTGTGTTCGCATGAGACGGTTTCTTTCTCTTTCCACCTTTGTTACGTCCCTTTTTAATGTTGTCTAGAGAATAAGGGAATAACACTTTTAAAAATGGTGCGTGTACCTCAAAGTGCAGGACAGAGCAAGAAAAGAAAAGCGCGTACTCTTAGAACTCAGCTCGAAAGGATTTTTAATCCTCAGTGCCATTGGTAAATGATTGAAGAAAATAATATTTACAAAATGTACAAACAATGAATGACAACAACAAACAAAATAACCAGATTAAACACAAACAAAAACCCAAGGTGGGAAGGCGAGCACGAGAGATGCCAAATCAAAGAAATCAATAAAACAAAACGAACTAGCTAAAGGTTAATTCAACTAAACTAACTACCAAACAAAAAATGTAGAAAAGAAAAGTCTTCGGCGTCAAGACGCTCTAACTAAACTATACTAACTAAATAATAAAAAACTTAAAAAGTGGGCACTCTCCTAAACTAGTGTGTCTAACATAATCCAAAACATCCTAAGTGCAAAGTGTATGTCGCGCGACCTACTAACCTGCTCTCCTCCCAGCTTTACACACTCCGTGTAAACTGGTCAGGCTGAATAGTACAATCTCAAAACACTATGCAACAATAAACAAAACTCGAATGTTTAGACACACAGAAAACCATAGACAGCAAGTCAAACAAGTGCAACAGAGTAAAGTGAGCAAACAGCTGTCCGACATTGAAGTGATCATGGTATTTAACTGCAGTAGTGAGATGTGATTGGCGGAGGTGAACCGAAACGTCATCGCCCTTCATGAAGATTGACAGTAGATGGATCCAACGGACACCTGAAACACACACACACCACAACAACAACAACACACCCACATGTCCATTTTGCAACACTAAACTACGTACGAGTACGTAACAACCTGAAATCCGAAGTACGAAGTCTTTTGTGTTTTATAACTGGTTAATCTCCAGTTGACACTGATGATTGTTGTTTGGATCTTTCTGGATCCGCCATAAGTTTAATCATGTAAAGTGCTGCGAGAAAAGCCTATCTCTACATCTCCTCACGCGCAGTATAGCCGGCTAGCCGAAACTCCTTCTTTATGTGTACGGATGTGACGTAATGACGCAAAGACATGCTCGAATTTCCCGCGAAAACTCACCAGTACCACTGGAATTAAAATCATTATTACAAGCTAACCGTTTTGAATCTAGCTATGGCAAGCAGATAGTTTTGAACACTGGCTGAAGATGTTTTTTTTTTTTTATTAATTTGGATTATTTTTATCTTAAAAAAGTTACGGACAGCAGCTTTAATGTAACACTATCTAGTTTAAATGATAAATCGCGCTTGACATTTGTGCTGGCTACTGTATATAGGCCACCAGGGCACCATACAGACTTTATCAAAGAATTTGCTGATTTTCTATCAGAGCATCTATCAGAGTAGTATTGACTGCAGATAAAGTACTAATTGTTGGTGATTTTAATATACATGTAGATAATGAAAAAGATGCATTGGGATTGGGATTTAAAGACATTCTTAACTCTATTGAAGTTAGACAACACATGTCAGGACTCATACTCTCATAATCATATCTAATATTATTGCATGGATTCAATGTTGATGCCGTTGAAATTCTACAGCAGAGCGATGACATCTCAGACCATTATCTAGTCTTGTGTATACTTCATTAAGTAAAGGCTGCAAAGCCGACTCTGTGTTACAAATATGTTAGAACTATCACTTCTGCCACTAAAGATTGCTTTATTAATAATCTTCCTGATCAATTTCATAATCTCAGCATCCCGGATAGCTTAGAAGAACTTGATATTGCGACAAAAACTTTTAACTCTCTCTTTTCCAGCACTTTAGACACAGTTGCTCCGTTGCGCTTAAAGAAGATTAAAGAAAATAGTCCAACGCCGTGGTACAATGAGCACACCCGGGCCCTCAAGAGAGCAGCCAGAAAAATGGAGCGCAACTGGAAGAAAACTAAACTAGAGGTATTTCAGATTTCATGGAAGGAGAGCTCGATTGTTTACATAGAGGCCTTAAAAGCTGCTAGATCTGATTATTTTTCAACCCTATTAGAAGAAAATAAACATAATCCTAGGTGTTTATTTGAACAAGTGGCTAAACTAACGAAAAATAAAGCTTCAAACCCAGATGTTTCCAAGAAACACAACAGTAATGACTTTATGAACTTCTTCACTTATAAGATATCAGGGAGTATATTGTAGTCTCCATGATGAAACATTTGATTCATTTGTTGCTATAGGAGAAGAAGAATTTTGCAAAATTGTTAATTCATCTAAATCGACAACATGTATGTTAGACCCTATACCGACTAAGCTACTGAAAAAGATGCTTCCAGATGTCATAGATCCTCTTCTTAAAGGGTAACTAAACCCTAAAACAACTTTTTTTAGTTAATGATCTGTAAGACTGGGGATTTATTATTGCTGTTAATTGATTTAAAGGGACTATATGGAACTTTTCCCCCAAAATAGCCTTTTTATTTGACCATTTATGACTCAAACATCTCCTGTTGAGCATACTGACACCTTGTCCGCTCACAGTGGGTGCACCTATAAGCCTGTATCCTATTTTTCCTATTTTCTGTCGGGTCGGATTTTTCCCGCGCTGTCTGCGGATGTGACGTCAAGCGCGTTCATGTTAAACGTTTCAGATCACTCTGCCACCACCGCTAGTCAGCAAGTAGCCTACACTCGCAAACTTATCTCAAACAATATATGTATTTGACTGTTCTTACCTCTGTAAACATAATGTTGACCTCCTTGCAGGCAGCAGATGACTTGTGAAGTGTGCACGCACGTACGAGCGCTGCGAGCAGTGTTGCCAGGTCCGTATGCCTGCACTGTTTCCGTGGGTTGTTTGTGTAGTGCACGGGTTGACGCGATTGTTTTACTCACTGGGAACATGATTGTTATCGGGGAAACACCCGGGAACGCCATTTGACTATTTTTGGCCGTGATTGGGTTAGTTTTGATGAGCAATTGGGCTGGTTTTGTTGTGCAGACCTGGTAACCCTGGCTGCGAGAGCGAGCAGAAAGGAAGAGCAGTTCTGTTTTTTGGCCACAGGTGTCATTCGCGAGTTTAAATTTCAGAAAAACGCATATAGGCCCTTTAAGTAATTGTTTTGACATTTGGGTATAAAGTGTTTTAATTCTACAATATATGGTGTAAAAACGTCTGAGTGCTGCCCTTTTCAGGTTGAACGGTGGCTACTGCAGTTACATTTTTCTATTGGAAGTTGTGGTGCCCTGTGACGTAAGAGGGTACCAGCTAATCACACCCTTGCCTCAGTGTTAATTTCGTTGACGAAAATAATGACGAAAATTTAATAATGACGATTTGGGAAGCGATCCAGTCAGAACTGATGTCCTGCGTGTGTGGTAGATGCGCACATTTGTACTGTACGGTCTCATAAAACGTTAAAAATGTAAACGTCTGGGAGAATGAGTAGAGCAGACATATAGATCTGAATAAGAGTGCCGATGCAAAAAAGAGCTTGATTCGTTGCGGTTTTCTGTGCGCACACACCCGACCCAAGCGTGCAGCCATGCACAATTAACACCTACTGGATTGAATTGCAAGGAGGGACTGAATTGAGCTCTCTTTCGTGTCTGAATGGACAAATACACACAACATTATGTCTAAATGTCCGTTTTGGAGAGTATTCATGTAAACTATATCGATTATGTCTTATCACAGTTGTGAAACAGTCGTGAGTGTATCGGATGTGCAATTGTATCCGCATGTCATTGGACATGATCTGATGTCTTAAAGTGACAGTGGGTAATAAACCTAATGCGGTCTGTCCTTAATTTTGATCAAGCAACAAAAGAAAAAGAGAAAAGCATTCACTGTTTGTTAATAGCTTTAATAAGGATTAATTATATTTAATTCATACAAATAAATATGTCTACTTGAAAGAATAAATAATGATGTTTGCAAGTAGTTATAAAGAATGCATATATCATTCATTGAAAAGACGACCGTTCTACTTTAGGAAAAGTGGTTTTATTTAATTTTAAGATATTTTTTAAGTCACATGTAGTTAAATCTGTATCTGTATTGCATGTTCAAACTTAAAAACCATTCATATTAATAGGTTAATAGATCTTTTCTCTGGGAATATATGGGTTTGGAAATTTCAGAGAAATTCAAAATTAACGCATTACAATTTACCTAAACTCATTATATTTTAGTCGACTAAATCTACTGTAGATTTAGTCGACTAAAATCTTATTGTATTTCGTCAACTAAAACTAGACTAAAACTAAAACAATTCAGATGACTAAAATATGACTAAAACTAAATGGCATTTTAGTCAAGACTATGACTAAAACTAAATAAAAATTTGCTGTCAAAATTAACACCGCCTTGCCTACAGAGAGATGTGTCTCAGGTGCACGCCCCCTCTGCTGGGCTCTGCCCACTTTTCCAGCATTTTTCACATATTGCCAGTGGGTGGAGTCAGGCTCTGACCAGGGGTTTAGTTACCCTTTTAATATCATTAATTTGTCTTTGTCTCTAGGATACGTACCAAAAACCTTTAAGCTGCCTATGATTAAACCGCTTGTTAAAAAAACGCAACTTGATCATACAGAATTAGTCAATTACAGGCCGATCTCGATTCTGCCTTTTCTGTCAAAGATACTAGAAAAAGCAGTATCCTCACAACTGTGTTCCTTTCTTGAAAGAAATAATATCTGCGAGGATTTTCAATCAGGATTTAGACCGTACCATAGTACTGAGACTGCTCTCATTAAAGTCACAAATGATTTGCTCTTATCCGATCGTGGTTGTATCTCTCTATTAGTGTTACTGGATCTTAGTGCTGCATTTGATACTATCGACCACAACATTCTTTTAAATAGACTAGAAAACTATGTTGGCATTAGTGGAATTGCACTAGCATGGTTTAAATCATACTTATCTGACCGTTTTCAGTTTGTAGCAGTAAATGAAGAGATGTCTTATCGATCACAAGTTCAGTATGGCGTACCACAAGGCTCAGTACTAGGACCGCTGCTGTTCACTCTGTACATGCTACCATTAGGAGATATCATTAGGAAATATGGAATTTGCTTTCACTGTTATGCCGATGATACTCAGCTGTATATTTCTTCAAAATCTAACGAAACTTACCAACTCACAAAATTAACTGAATGCATAGCTGATATGAAAAATTGGATGACTAGTAATTTCCTATTACTAAATTCTGAAAAAACAGAGATTCTAATTATTGGACAAAAAAACTTCCACACGTAATAACCTAGAATACTGTCTAACACTTGATGGCTGCTCTGTCAAGTCTTCGTCATCAGTTAGAAACCCGGGTGTGCTCTTTGATACCAATCTTTCATTTGAAAGTCACGTGTCTAGTATCTGTAAACGCGCATTTTTCCATCTTAAAAATATATCTAAATTACGTCATATGCTCTCACGGACAAATGCGGAACAATTAGTTAATGCGTTCATGACCTCAAGGCTAGATTATTGTAATGATCTACTGGGTGGTTGCCCTGCACGCTTGTGAGGGACCGAGAAGTCAGGAAAAAGGAACACACGCTTTGGACTGAAAATGGGTCTTTATTTGAACCCAAAAGAAATCAACTTTACAAACTCATACATTTCTGACGACAAAAATAAAATAAACAAACAGAAAAAAAGGTCAAGAAACAGTTAGACAAAAAACAACCAAACAAACTAAAACTGACTTGCTCAAATAAACAAAGCCACAGCTTATAAAGGAAAGGATGGGCCCAATTAATAGGGAAAACTATTTAGCTACACATTCAACATATAACCTTAAGTAAATCAAAATCAAGTCAAATAGAGATATATAGTAAATAAAGATAATGAAAGCAACATGAAGTCAAATACCATAAATGTATAACTAAAGAAATCAATTAATAAAGACATAGATTTTTCTTCCTCCCCCGGGCAACTCCCAGTGAATGGTATGTCCAGGCGGAACCAATAACCCTTCAATTCTCTGTTCCTGCCCGGACTCTAATTTTCGAAACACCAATGCGGATGCGACTGCAGCGGACCATGGCCGTTTCTCTATATGCGTTCTTGTCTGTACTTGTGTTCTTGTGAAACGTCATCAGTCGCTGCCCAAGTACTGTCCCAATTCAAAGTTCACATCTAGCCAAGTCCAGTTCAAATCATAGACAGTAAAAGAAATGGACACAGTGACCCCATTGATTTCAACGGAGAAGACTTGAAGCCAGATTATTGCACTTCCTGTCTGATGGCTGAGCAACTGCGCTGGCTCAAACTGAGCGTGACGACAGTCCGACAGTTGTAAATCTTATTTACCTAATTTTAGGAATTACCTAATTCCTCAAAAACGTTGTTGAAATATTTTGTCCCATTGCTTTTATGGACTATCTATTGCCTTCTCCCTTGACTTTATGCCTCTATGTCCCCCCGATTGCCTCATAGACAGTAAAAGATTGCATGCGAGCTTCTCCTCCTGTCTATATGGTAATGTCTCTATTGTGCGCCAGAAAGTCCGTGGTTATGATGCAATCGTTAGCCTATTTTTTACACAAACGGCTTCTACGGGGCCATAACGTAAGATACAAAGTAATGGAGCCTTTTATACATTGTCGTGTTTCTTTAGAAATAAATAATGGACAAATGAAGTCTTTGGACGCCTCAGATGTAAAGTTATTCGCTGTCAAAGTGATGCCAAAATGAATGGGTGTCAATGGAATGCTAACAGTTCTGCTACAATGGCGGCTCCCGCGAGGTTTCAACTTTCGGCTGATGGATTACCCCCTTGGTTCAAATCCCCGGATGTGTTCTTGATCCTCCCCTTTTACCGAGGATGCATCGAGAGGTGACTTGTGCGGACTTGAGACAGCCATGTATCCCAGAATGCATCTCGCACCAACCAGCAAGCGTCAATACCAGAGGAGAAAACCTGCGTAATATCTAAATACTAGTGTTATTGTGTCATGAAATGTAAGAGTGTTTCAGACAAGAATGTAGTTGTTTAAAGCTCAAATCTGTGGTTTGTTTATAAAGATAGCGCCTATTTGAAAAATTTATCTGACGCTTTCGGAGTTGTGTGATCCAGGCGTCAGCGGGCGTTCAGCGCTCATTAACCCGACTGGAACAGCTTTTCCTCGGCTAGTGCTTCTGATGTGTGCCGCTTGCTCTGGTGTCTCTAGTCTAGTGGATAAACATGACGTATATTCGTCTTGTGTCGATCTTCTCACTCATTAATCTATATTTGTTCCATGGCAAATCGTTTTGGCTGAGGGCAAAGTGAAGTTTCATAACTTTATATATTTAGGCTATTTAACTTTAACTTTGTAGCCTAATTGTTTGCTTAATTTCTCATTGTAAGTTAGCTTCTTATACCTTTATACTGGATGTTATTGATCAGTAAAAATGACATTTAACAAAAAGATACAGGGTTGTTTATTTTATTTTATATATTTTAAAATAGATATATTTTTTATATTTATTTTAACATTCTCTTCACTATATGTAAAATAAAATGACACAACCCTGTCTCTCTTTGACAAATGGCAATAAAAATCAAGAATGTTTCATATTTTTAAAATAAAATAAAAAAAGAAGCAGGGTTGTGTTTTAATATTTCATGTTGTTATAAATATGCAGTGAAGATAATTAATGTACACGTTGCCTGAACCACAATTGTTTGGCCATTTAGGCTAATATGATTAAGATTATTTTTTTTAAATGAAAAGAGACAGAGTGGTGTTTTCTAAAATATTTCGTTTTATTGTTGACGAAAAGAGGCAGAGTTGTAGCATATTTCGTTTGGTTGTTGCCTAAAATATACAATTTCGTATGCTTCATTTCGTATACTCAATTCACTTCTGAGAACATTTGATGCGAGAAATCAACTGTGAAGATTTCAAATATTGGGATTTTTATGAAAATGTATGGCGAGTCGTAAATGTTTGAGTTCTGTATGAGGGTATTGCGCAATACCCGCAAGAACACGTCGTCTCAAACTGTCAGCAGCGTTCTGTGTGCTCGTCACCTTGCAAGTTCATTCTTCCAAGAACACAAGTCCGATCTTTGCATTCTTGGTTTTTGAGAAACCCCCATGTCTGGAGTTCCTCACCGGTAAACTTAAACTCAAAATAGAAACAACGTAACTAGTTGTGTGCACTTCAAATTAGTAACTATGTACTGTATATAAAAATGTGTTGTAAATATAAACATAACAATAAAGAATGAATGAATGAATGAATATTATTTGTTTTGTGTGGTTATTATGAGCTATCAATATACTGACACAAATGTGAATGTCAAAAGGAAGAAATTTAAATAATGATTATCCTTAAATGCATGTCCTTTGTGTAAGTGTGTGTGTGTGTGTGCGTTGATACGTCCACATTACCACTCTTGTGCGGCCACCACTCGGGCCGTCACAACCCTTAATAAACAAACTACAGCATGTTCAAAAAGCACCCGCTAGAGTTCTTACCAGAACCAGGAAGTATGACCATATTAGCCCGGTTCTGCCAACACTGCATTGGCTGCCTATTAAACATCATATAAATTTTAAAATTTATGATTCAAAGCACTTAATAGTTTAGCTCCCCAGTACTTGAGCTCTTAACGCATTATAGTCCTTCACGTCTATTGCGATCTCAAAATTCTGCCCAGTTGATAATACCTAGAATATCTAAATCGACTGCTGGCGGTAGATCCTTTTCCTATTTAGCACCAAAACTTTGGAACAATCTTCCTAACATGGAAGCAGACACAGTCTGTCAGTTTAAATCTAGACTAAAAACACATCTCTTTGGCTTAGCATACACATAACACACTATAGATTTCTATAATTCAATGTTAGGCTGCATAGATTAGATCAGCCGGAACCGGGAACACTTCCCATAATTCCTGATGTACTTTGTACATCATAAGAAGGATGGCGTCTACGCTAATATTAGTCTCTCTGTTTATCCCGAAGTTTACCGCAGACCGCCGGATCCAGGGCATATCCAGATCTGACGAAGGACCATCACATGGACACGACAACAACGCATCCCTGAAGTGCCAGCCTCATCAACACTGTGAAGGCCTCATGGACACCTCAACAAACTCGTCTCCACACCGGTGTGATGACTCAGATCTCCAACCAGATGAACTGAAATCATACACTGTTCGTTCGTTGGCCAGAGGAGGACTGGCCCCCCGACTGAGCCTGGGTTCTCCCAAGGTTTTTTTCTCCATTCTGTCACTGATGGAGTTTTGGTTCCTTGCCACTGTTGCCTTTTTTCGCCTTTGTCGCCATTGGCTTTTGGCTTGCTTATTTAGGGACATTTAATTTTGAATTGAACAATACTATTACAACATTGTTTTCCTGTTATCTCTGTAAAGGTGCTCTGAAACAATTTCTATTGTAAAAAGCGCTATATAAATAAAGGTGACTTGACTTAAGAGTTCATGATTTCAATCCCTTGTGACCCAATATCTGAAATCTCAGAAAGTGAATGAATCTTCTGTTTTATTACAGTTTTTCTCGATTGCTAAGACACATTTCTTGAAAGTTGCTCTCATTTTCTCTAAACTGTGAACACAAAACCCAATTTTCAAGCTACATTCACAAAACCCCAGACTCTTCTTGCAAAACCAAACTTTCACCTCAACACAGTTCAATCTGTGCTCAAAACTGAACTATGTTGTCAAATCGTGCCCAGAGTCAATCAAAATTAAAAACACTACTGAACAGTCACTAAACACTACGTGGAAAAATAGAAAACACAATGCTCAGGACATGAAGCTGGAGAAATAAATGTTTATTGTTCACTGTAGGCTAAATGCATGTTGCAAAACAACAACAAAAAACTGTGCATTTAGCACTTGTATAAAAAGACAAAACAGAAATCTTGTGCATTTACACATAGCACTTGTAAAAACAAACCGTTATCTTATGCGTTTGCCACTTGTGCAGTAAGCCCATGTAAAAATAAAGTACAAAAATATACATGGAATACTAGGCCTACAACAGTTAGACCAACCCTCCATTACAATATTACAGTACATTGGTACAGTGATGTACTGAAACATATTTATTTACAGTATACTGTGGTACAGTATATAGTATGTCATACAGTAATTGCTGTCAACATTTACATACTGTACTATAATGTCAAAAAAAGGTAATTACTTGTTCTCTTTTCTAAATCTTCGGATTATGGTGGACAGAGTGAATCTACTGATGTTTGGTTGTACCCTTTGTCCAGCCTAGCTCCCTCATGCTAATATCATGGACAAGAACATCAATCACAATACTGTCAATCTGTAAATGCTACTGTCAATCACAGTAGCTCTGATTTCATCAGATATTACTGTTCTTTGTCTTCGCTGACCACCTCGACCACCTCGACCTCCTCTCAAACTCTTCCTCTCAGATTTCTATCCATTGTAGGGCCTCACAAACCAGTGCTCTCTGACCTGGCTTACTGTATATGTTCCCTCACATAATTTGCCACAAGTGTGATCAATTTTGAGTTGTTGTGTTCAAGTGGTGACACATGTGCTTTACAGTTTTTTCCAATTGCTAACACACTAAAATGACATGGACAGCTCAATTATTTAAACTGACACACAGAGAGCAAAACCTCTTCTCAAGTCTCCAAAACTCTAAACACATTTTTCTGCTTTACACACATTTTGCAATTCAAAATGGCACTTTTTTAAATGCACTAAACACGGTTCTCTGCATAAGACACAACAATCTGACATAAAGTCACATGTTTGCCATTTCAAAACACTGCCATTTAAAATGACAATACATGAGCTAATTGGTTAATACATGTGCCAGCTGGCCAAACACTTCAATGGTTAATGGTTAACACTTCAATCAGGATGTAAGCACTATGAAAAGACCACAGGTGAGCACCTTTTTTTCACAACAACAATGGAAGACGAGGAAGAGGAGGAGGAAGAGAAAGAGGAGAAAGAGGACAAGTAAGAAGAGGAAGAGGAGGAGGAGGAAGAGAAAGAGGAGGAAGAGAAAGAGGAAAAGTAAGAAGAGGAAGAGTAAGAGGAGGAGGAGGAGAAAGAGGAAAAGTAAGAAGAGGAAGAGAAAGAGGCCCTGTGTGCGCATGCCTCTTTTGCAGGCTATGGAAGAGGCATGAGGAGATTGATGTGTGTGTGATTCAGGGATGGATGTGTGTGTGATTCAGGGATGGATGTGTGTGTGATTCAGGGATGGATGTGTGTGTGATTCAGGGATGGATGTGTGTTTGATTCAGGGATGGATGTGTGTGTGATTCAGGGATGGATGTGTGTGTGATTCAGGGATGGATAAGGCACTCAAGGCGCTTCTTCCTTCGATGTCTGGCAAGGGAAGAAATTGCCTGTGATGTGGCCTGACCCAGCTGTCCGGCAAGATGCTGCCTAATTATTTTCTTGCCTCTTTTTTTTATACATTTATTTTTTCTGCAATTTTGTTTTTCAGTTTACTGTTTTTTGTGAGCATATTTTTGTTCAGGCCAATGTAAATATATCTGCTGTGCTTATGTTGCACTGACTTGTTTGGTGAAAAATAAAATATAAAATATAATAAAAATATATGTTTAAACAGCATGTGTGTGTATCTGCAAATATTTCTGTCATGTGAACAATCTGAAGAATTTTCTACAGTTTTTCAAACTATTTTAGTATTATAGCAAAGCATACTAAAGATGAGAGTGCTTTTCATAATGCCCAACAGTGTGTAGTTCGTTAGACAAAAATCTGGTAATATGAATGAAGTGTGTACCATTTCGTGCAAACGTTTGATTTTGATAATGCTATATGTAGTTTTGATTGCAGTGCTTCATTTTGCAGGAGATATGAGGTATTTTGCAGTTTGGGTGTGTGGTTTTGTGAATTGTGTTAAGTATTTTGATAAAACCACACTAGTTTGCAAAATTGTGTGTTAGCAATTGGGAAAAACTGTAATTGTGTTTGACTTTTGTCACCAGTGCTCACCATTATGCAGCACGGGTGCATCACAATGAAAATGTGTTGGCAAGTTGTGTCTAAACAGGTGAAAAGTGCTTATGGTTTTGCCAAAAGAGTGATTGATTGAATCAGTGGGTTCAGGCAACTGAGCATTTGGTTCAGACAATTGGGTTTAGTGTTTTAGCAATTGAGAAAAACTGTATTTCAACTGAAAGATACTTTTTGATAGTAATAATAAAAATGTATCAGCTGGTGTCACAAAAAAAAATAGATTTTCATCAAAACAGAGTTTGAGAAAAGTACACACACTGCTCTTACTGTCTGAGGATTTGTTACACACATTTATTCTGTTTTATTTCAGTGAAGTTCATCAGTATTAATGTAATGAAGAGGAAATAAGAGTCTCTATAACATCTCACTGTTACTGATTTATTGTGCAGCTCAAAGTATTATGGGTAAAATATCTCTATATCTGTTCTGAAACATCAACACAGTTTCACTGATGATTCAAAATTAACCATAAACCCAGGATAGAGCGGCTGAGTGAATGTGGTCTGGACTGTGTGGATGAGGCTCATTGTGTCAGAGACGCTGTAGAAGGACAGAGTTCCTGCACTGTGATCCACATACACTCCTATTCTTCTGCTGACGGACTTTACAGGGAGATCAGTGTGTGTGTTATTGTGTCTGAATGAATAACTGGAGGAAGAGCAGAACAAACTCCAGGACTGATCATTAGATCCAAACACACACTCATGACCCAATCCCTTCCTGCTGATGCTCTTATATGACACTGATATACACACAATAATCTCCAGTCCACTCAATCTCCCAGTAACAGCGTCCACACACACTCTCTCTACACAACACCTGAGAATAAATGTCAAATCTGTCTGGATGATCAGGATACGGCTGTGTGACAGTGAAAGTAATAACTCTGTTCCTCTCAGAGAGACTGAGGAGTTTATTCACTGTGTTCAGATCCAGAGTCAGCTGATGGGAATCTGATGGAGAGAAAACACATCAGAAACAGGAATTATGAATCTGTCTGATCTTTTAATGTATCTGAACTCTTCATGAATCAATGTTCAGTGTATCATCAGTGTCTCAGTACAGATGACCAAATATCCTGAGCAAATCCTCATTTACATGATCAATTATAAAACTCTTCTATCATGATTTATTTCTCCTTCTCCAGGAAGAACATGAACACATTCAGTGAGTTTTTCTGCTTGTTTTCTAGTGACTCACATTGTAGGAAGTCGTTCCTGGTCTTGGGATTCATGTTGGTGAATGTGACTGTGGAAATAAACAGACACGAACAGTGTGAAGAGAAATGACCAGATAAAATACATTCATTTCTGAGACATTTCTGATATGATGCTCTATGATAATTGAATTGCGTTTGAATTTAAGATGAACTGTGATTTATAAACTGTGATGCATTTAAGAATTTATGGACGTTTAATAAATCATAGGAACATTTGTGAAACGGTTGTACGTTCAGCTTCAGGATCTTTCTACACACGTCTGTATAAACGAGGCGCAGGACTTTACCTCCGTCTGAGATCTTCTTGATCTCCTCTTTGCAGAAATCCTCCAGTTTGTCTCTCAGCTGACGGACAGATTCTCTCATGCCATCAAAAGAGGAGAGAGAAGCGAAGGGAACGCCGGGTTCGTCTGTAGATTCAGGAGGAGCTGAGAGAGACTGGAAACTCTACAGAAAACACAAATCAAAACTCATCATCTCCACACTTCAGCCAATAACCTGCACTATATCAGATCTGTGCGGCTCTTGTAGACTTGACTTCTCTTCAGTGACTCGCTTCAATCCAGCACTTTCACACAATCAGCTCATTCTTCTCAGATTCAGCATTTAATGCTAAAAACTCTAGTATTTCACACTTCATAATAATATCATTTAAATATATAGACTTAAGATTGAATGTAATGCTTTCAGACACTTCATTATTTTTCAATTATGTTTAAAATTATAATTAAAATAATTATTTTAATTAAATTAGTGTTGTATAGTCTAAATTTATATTAAATGCAATTAGCTAATATTTAGAGAGATTTTTGACCAGCAAGTATTTAAGTATCTTTACATGTAATGTCATAATTACTTCTATTGTCTTTGAAATATGGTTAAAGTCACTGCTGAATGAACTGACACACATTTATGATAAACTAAAATATACTCAATGTAATTTCTATTGAAAATTGTTTAATTTTAAATATAATATTGAATAACGCACTAGAGTTTTAATTATAATCAAGTAGCCTACTTTACATGTGCTTTAGTATGTTAGTTAACACATCAAAATAAGTGCACTTCTTTAAAGCGTGACAAAAGATTATTAAAAAATAAAGATTTCAAAAAACTTTACAAAATTAAAACTTCTTACAAATTAAAACTTTTAATTTGACATTGTTACAAAGTGCAATTTTTAAAAAGTCTACTTATAGTGTGTTAAGAAACAGTTGTCACATGGACACTGTTTAGTTAGTTTTAGTTTTGTTCTCATTTGTCTTCTAGGTTACTCATTATCCTCTTGTTTGTTACTATAGTTACTCATTATCCTCTTGTTACTATAGTTACTCATTATCCTCTTGTTTTTTACTATAGTTACTCATTATCCTCTTGTTTGTTACTATAGTTACTCATTATCCTCTTGTTTGTTACTATAGTTACTCATTATCCTCTTGTTTGTTACTATAGTTACTCATTATCCTCTTGTTTGTTACTATAGTTACTCGTTATCCTCTTGTTTGTTACTATAGTTACTCGTTATCCTCTTGTTTGTTACTCTAGTTACTCATTATCCTCTTGTTTGTTACTATAGTTACTCATTATCCTCTTGTTTGTTACTATAGTTACTCATTATCCTCTTGTTTGTTACTATAGTTACTCATTATCCTCTTGTTTGTTACTATAGTTACTCATTATCCTCTTGTTTGTTACTATACTCATTATCCTCTTGTTTGTTACTATAGTTACTCATTAGTTCCCTCTTTGCTTCACCTGCACTGTAAAAAAATACTAATTTTACAGAAAATAACTGATTTTTTGTAAAAAAAAAAATAATAATAATAATAAACAAAAACCATAAAATTAAAGTAAAATATGCTAATGAAATAAAATCATGCATGTAGTCACAGTAACTGCAAGATATTCACTTTTTACAATGAATGTGTTTTTTTAGTAAATATTCAGGAAATATGTGAAATAACTGTTTCTGTTACAAAGTTTAATGAAGATTTCTGTAAAAGTCTTTAGCATTTATTTAAATTATGATATTTTACATTCATTTGATGGTTTTGTATGGCAGCCATTGACAGTCATTTGTCTGTTTTTAAAGGGTTTTTTTTACCTTGAATTTGTTTGATTGCAATAATTCAGGAAATAGCTGTAAAATACCAGGATTTTCCTGTAAAACATTTAAGGAAAATTTATATAAACGTTTTTTTTTGCACTTTATTTAAATTAGGATATTTTATTTTATTTGTGCAGTTTTGTTTGGCGGCCGTAGCTGACAGTCATTGAGAGTTTTTTAAGATTTTATTTTTTTACAGTGTGTGTTTATCTGATTATCTTAGTTTGCTCCTAGTGTTTATAAGCCTGTGTTTCAGTTCTCATTAGTCGGTTCTCATTAACGTTCTGTGTTTGGTTATGGTTAATCCTTTGTCAATAATGTCTTTAGCATTTATCTTCTTCGTCTTGTCTACCACTAAACTGTGACAATAGTCATGACAGTGACTCTGGACTTTTATTTCAATAATATTATATGATCTGCAAGTGGAGTTTTAAAAAATATATATTTGAAAGATTTGAAGTAATAAACTACAAGTGCAAATTCAATTAATGACACTTCTTTTTCACGAGGACTATGTGTGAACTTTCCAGGTGTTGATAAAACATCTGCATGTTGAGAAGATTTGAGGAAAAGCAGCTCAAAGGCTACGGGTAGATTGACTATCATATGTAACTTTTGGCTGTTAGTGACACTGAAACTTCACAAGGACTCTTAAGGATCTCAAGGTCAGGTTTTGTTTGGCTTTTATAAGCATTGCTAATATACAGCATCACTTCCTGTCTGGAGTCTTTGTGAACAAATCCATCAATGTTTTACAGATAAACAGGTATGTAAATAAAAATCAATATTAGAGATCACCTGACCCAATAGTGGTGCCAATTACTAAAAATATTTTAGTAGAAATAAAAGATTTAATCAAGAGGATGGAAAATCTAGTCGGCTGGATATTGATACCATCAAGTTCACTGATTTCATCAAGGCAGAAGAAACCAGAAGGAAAAATGAGTTAATATTTAATGGTAAATTTCCCAGGGCTTTGTAAGTGCGTCTCTTTAAACAGAAGATGATCAAATGAGCGTCTGACTGATGATTATATGATAACA
Source organism: Chrosomus eos (assembly GCA_036326025.1). Taxonomy (NCBI): domain Eukaryota; kingdom Metazoa; phylum Chordata; class Actinopteri; order Cypriniformes; family Leuciscidae; genus Chrosomus; species Chrosomus eos. The sequence goes on along the minus strand of CM070823.1, from coordinate 35,194,721 downwards.
CAACACTCGACTGAATCTGACTGAATCTCTGACAACATCTCAGTCAACGGCTCATTCTGCTGTCATGAAATGTTTCTCTGTCATAGCAGGATCTTGCTCAAGTCCACTATGATCCTGTTCTCCTAGATGTGTGTTACCTGCAGGAACTGGATGTGATCTTGTGTGTGTGAAAGCTGCTCCAGCTCAGCGTCTCTCCTCCTCAGATCATTGATCTCCTGCTCCAGTCGCTCCAGTCGTCCTTCAGCTCGACTCACTGCAGTCTTTTCCTGATCTCTGATCCGCTGTGTGACCTCAGAGCGGCTTCTCTCAATGGAGCGGATGATCTCAGTGAAGATCTTCTCACTGTCCTCCACTGCTGTCTGTGCAGAGCGCTGTTACACACACATCACAATCACACGTTTGCTTTAGCAGGACTGACAGAGTCCAAACTGAGACGTCTCAAACTTCTCTTCTTCTCCAGACTCACCTTATGAGACTTCACAGCCTCTCTCAGATGCTGAAGATCTTTCTGTCTCTGCTGGATTCTCTGACGGATCTTCATCTGCGTCTCCTTCAGCTGTTTCTGGAGGACACAGGACATGACAACATTATTTCATCAGTGCCCAGTTTTATATGAATACTTCACACTAAAGTTTTAATTCTGTCATCATTTACTCTCCCTCATTTTGTTCCAAACCTGTAGGACTTTCTCTCTATTGTGAGACACAACAGAAGATATTTTGAAGAATGTCTCAGCTGTTTACAGACGCCAAATAAAATATGGTGACACGTCAATAACATCAAACCTCATTGGTTCTTGCACATCACAGTCACATGACTAAACATCATGATGTCATGACACAAACACCAGTGAAGTTTGATGTTTTTGATGTCATCATATTTGATTTGGGCTCCACGTTCATCAATGATTTGATTTAATTTGTGAATCAAACTTTGGCCCTTTTAAAATATTTTTTAAAAAGAGTACTTATTTTGGAAATAATATACTAATATAATGATGAAATAAGTGTGACCTGAACGTAGTGTTTTCAGACACGTAATTGCATGTTAATTGCTATTAAATAAAAAAGAAATATTAGTTTAAATTTAAAGCAATTAGCTGAACTTAAGAGTGACATTTTGACCCACTTAAACAGTATTTAAGTACTTAATAATAGCATAATTCTATTGAGTTAAATTGAAATATTAAATATTAAAATGTACGTAAAACTTTTAATTTTATATTATCAAAAGTGTACTTTTATAAAGTGTAATCATGAAACAGTTATGAAAATTGACTCTTTTAAGTGCACTTAAGTGGCCTTTCATTTATTTTAATATTATATGCAAGTGCAGTTTTTTTAAAATATACTTTTAATTTGAGGTACAGTACAAGTGCATGTCAATACACTTAAGCGTACTTCTTTTTTTAACCACTAGTTGTTTAGATTACTTTTATGCTTTTCTCTTTTTTGGAGCTTGAAACTTTTGTACCTCACTGACTTTCAATGTATAGACTAAAATATGAGACATTTTTCAAAATATCATCTTTTACATTCCACATTAGAAACTCAGTCAAACCGGTTTGGAACAACATGAGTAAATGAGTGAGTAAATGAAGACACTTTCACTTCTGCGTGATCAATCCCTCTCAGTTCATACCTGTTTCTCTGTCCTCTGTGCTGCAGTTGATACAGTGTTGTGGTTTTTATGTTCATACTCTTTACACCGCACACAAATGCTCTGTTGATCAGTAATACAGAACATTTCTAGCTCTTTATCATGTTTACGGCAGATCATGTCCTGCAGTCGTCCAGTGGCATCAATCACTTTGTGTGGTTTACGAGAGTGATATTCCTCATGGCGGTCTAAATGAGTTTGACAGAAAGATTCCTGACACACCAGACAGGACTTGACGGCTTTGTGTTTTCTTCCAGTACAGACGTCACACTCCACATCTCCAGATCCAGCGTAACAGTCAGCAGGAAGTTTAGTCTTCTTCAGTTTCTCCACCAGTTCAGCCAGAATGGTGTTTTTACCCAAAGCAGGTCTTGGACTGAAGGTCTGTCTGCACTGAGGACAGCTGTAGACTCTCTTCTCATCCTCCTGATCCCAGCAGTCTGTAATACAGATCTTACAGTAACTGTGTCCACAGTGGATAGTCACTGGATCCTTCAGGAGATCCAGACACACTGGACACATGAACTCATCCTGAGAAAATCTGGCTTCTGCCATTTTACCGCATGAATACAGAGACACAAACACACAACAGCTCAACAATACTTCAGTTTCTGTTTCCCTGAACTGAGCAGTTGAAATGGTTTCCTGCTTGTGTGTTTGAGTGACGTGTGTAAAACAGGAGGGTCTGAAAAGCAGCTTCCTCATTCCTCGTCAAGGAGAGTCACTTTACTGCTGTGTTTATGTGCCCTAGTGGAGTCAAAAACATATACAGTAAATTCAGTTTTTATGACTCAATTCAGTCTGTGTAAGCTTTACTTTCAGTTTTATTTGCGGTAGTTTGTGCGTTGGCTTGATGAAGATATGCATGTTGCAGAAGCGCCTCATATCTGGCTATACCATGTCATAAAGCCTATAACATGCTATGACACATTTATTTTTTAGCATTGTTGGGAGGAGTACAATTTACATAGGCCTATGTAGGTTCAATAACGTCTCGGTTACTAATGTAACCTTGGTTACCTGAGAAGAGGGAATGAGTATTAGCATAAGGCTAGCTTACGCTATGGGAAAACTCCTTTTCTCGAGAATATTGAAGCCAAATTGGCCACGCCAGAATGGGCATGGCCTAAGCCCTTATATATTGGCCCATTCAGCCAAAGGTTGTCAGGTTAAGTCGACTGAAGCGATCCCCTGATCAATAGCATGGCGGGTTACACAACACTCCTCAGGGAAACAATGTTACGTTAGTAACCGAGACATTCCCTTTCAAGAGGTCTCTCGTATTACATAAGGTTAGCAACATTGTGCGTGCCTCAAAACGCTGTGCGTGCTTAACTTCGCTCCATACTGTAGCCCAAAGCAAGATGCCTGAGGCTCATTGATGAGTAAAATTATGAATCCCAATAGAAACCGGTCATTTGACGAGGCTCATATAGGAAAGCAAGGAAATGGGCCTAACAGGGCCAGATCCTTATAATTTATGTATATATAAATATATAAGAACCGTAGTTTGAGTTTAGCCAGGACCAGATATTCATCGGGCCCTATGGCCTAGGGGGTTTGTGCTTGCACTTACACTGAAAGAACCCTCGCTTGCAAAGCAGGAACTTCCAGGTTATAAAATAAATGTGGACGGCGAGGCCCAGCCGGCCTCCGCACAAATATCTACTATCTACTGTCCACTATCCAGCGCAATAATCTCTGCTTCGTCACACCGAGCCCTTTGGTGCGGCCGCCAAAGCATACAAAGAGCTGTTCTGACTCCAGATAAACTCTGATAGGCCTGACGGGACAGAGTAAATTTGCATCTTTTTCATCTTCTGGTGAGGAAAGAGCTGCTAGTGAAATAACCTGCGCTCTGAACGGAGTCAAGAGCACTTTAGGAACATAACCATGCCTTGCCTTGGTGGAGTCGTTAGGCCCAAACTCAAGGCAGGAAGCGCTTATTGACAGTGGTTGCAAATCACCCACTCTCTTGATTGAGGCGAGCGCCAGTAAGAGAGCGTTTTTTAGCGAGAGATGCTTCAGGTCCGCAGAACGCAGTGGCTCGAATGGGGCACCTTTCAGTGCTTCCAGAACCGTGGAGAGGTCCCAGATAGGCACAGAAGAAGGCCACGGAGGGTACAGCCTTCTTGCCCCTTTAACTCAAGCAAACGCATCCTATATTAGATTAATCAGATATATATCAATCAATCAATCAATAATATATATATATATATATATATATATATATATATATATATATATATATATTATATATATATAGTACTTGAATACACCTTGTGGTGCAACCTGGACACATCGTCAGTGATACTCCCAGGGTCATAGGGTGTTTCGGGTCTTACATCAGACACCCTCACCCGGGCGACCCAGCCGGGGGTGATCAAGCCCCGACTTGTGTCCAGGTAGCGCTCTATGCCACGCATCCCCCCTCCTTAACCAGAGCCACCGTGCTGCCTTTTCAGCGGCTTCCAGGATGTTCTTGATGGCTCTTTGCCTGTGCAGTCCGCAAATCCCTAAGAGTCCCAGGACCCGGTGTAGAGACTGGCCTGCGAGAAGCCCCTACAGCCCACTTCAACAGGCTCACAGCAGGCTTTCCACCCATTCCTCCGACACTCCTCTACCAGATCAGCGTACTTGGCCCTCTTTCTTTCCTGGGCTTCCTCCATTCTATCTTCCCAGGGGACCGTTAGTTCAAGTAACACCACCTGCTTACTTGCTGCGGACATCAAGACCATGTCCGGTCGTAGTGTTGTGACTGCAATGGTGTCTGGGAACCTCAATTGAGTCCCCAGGTCCACCAGGAGGTGCCAGTCTCTTGCTGTTGCGAGCACGCCCCCTTGGGTCTTTCTAGGGGGCTGAGGCTTCTCTCCTGCTCGAACAAAGGCAATTGCAGACTTGGTTGGATGATGCTGCTTGCTAATGTTAATGCCAGTGCAGATGGCGTCTGCTACTGCCTTCAGGATCTGGTCATGGCGCCAACGGTAACGCCCATCTCCCAAGGCTTTTGAGCAGCAGCTGAGGATATGCTCTACTGATCCCCTTTTCTGGCAGAGTTGGCAAGCAGGTGAGTCCACCAGGCCCCAGGTGAACAGGTTGGCAGGGCTAGGAAGGACATCATACACTGACTGGACCAAGAACTTGAAATGGTGTGGTTCAGCCTTCCAGAGTTCTGCCCAAGTGATCTTACAGCCAGCTGTTTGCTCCCACTTTGTCCAGGCCCCCTGCTTGGACATGCCCACCACTCTGCTGAAGCGAGCTTCCTCCACCTCGGCTCGTACCTCCTCCTGGATAAGCTTCCGCTTCTCCTTTCCTCTGGCTTTGCTGTAGCATGGCTTGGGATTGCTACCAAGCCCGGCCCGCCCAGTAGCCACCGTACCCACCAGGGTGCTATGCCTCAGCCTTGCCTCCGCCCGTTCCACTGCATCCTGGGCGCGCCACTTCCTTCCTGTTCTGACCTCTACCCCTGCTGAGGAGACCTTGGTGTCAACTGAGTCTCGGTAGAGCAGGACTTCTCTGGCTCGGGTGACCTTGAACTCCTCTGCCAGACTACTAAAGGGAAGCTGTAGCTTGGTGTTATGGCCAAAGAAAGCAATGCTGCTCCGTGGCAGGCCCAGCCACCTGCGCAGAAATCGACTGACCTTCCGCTCAAAGCCCTCCACGGTGGTAATTGGGACTTCGTATATCAGCAGTGGCCAGAGGAGACGAGGGAGGATGCCATGTTGGTAGATCCAGGCCTTAAACCTACCAGGAAGCCCTGACTTATCCACTGCCAAGAGCCATGTGTCGAAGTCATCGCTGGTTCCCTTCCGTGCAGCGGTGTCCTTCAGGTTGTGAGTGAAGAGCTTGCCCAGGCTCTTCACTGGCTTTTCTGACACTGATGGAATTCTGGTGTCTCCCAACATGAAGCGGAACTGATCAGCTACTTTTCCTTTCCTCAAGACCAAGGACCTGGATTTCGCGGGCTTGAAGCTCATCCTTGCCCAAGTGATGAGCTGTTCGAGGCCTCGCAGAAGCCACCTGCATCCGGGCACTGTGGTTGTGGTGACCGTGAGATCGTCCATGAATGCTCTAATCGGGGGTTGTCGGGTGCCAGATCTGGACAGTGGACCTCTACATTCCACTTCTGCAGACTTCACGAGCATATTCATGGCCAGTGCAAACAGAGACACAGAGATTGTGCAGCCTGTAATGATGCCCTTCTCCAGACGATGCCACTCCGATATTGAAGTCCCAGAGGACACCCTAAGACTGAAGTTGTTATAATAGTCAAGGATGAGATTTTGAATCTTCTCTGGGACGTGGTATCTGCTCAGGGCCAATTCCACCAATCTATGTGGTATCGAACCGTAAGCATTGGCAAGGTCCAGCCACAGCACTGCCAAGTCCCCTTTGCCTTCTCGTGCCTCCCTGATCAGCTGTGTCACCACCCCTGTGTGTTCAATACACCCTGGGACCCCTGGGATTCCTCCTTTCTGCACCGAGGTGTCTATGTAGGTGTTCTTAAGGAGAAATCCCATCAGACGATTGGAAACAATCTTGAAGATGGTTTTGCATTCAACACTGAGGAGGGAGATTGTCCTAAACTGCTCGATGTTACTTGCATTTTCCTCCTTGGGAATCCACACGCCTTCTGCATATCTCCACTGCTGAGGTACTTTCCCTCTTCTCCAGATGGTTCTTAGAATCTTCCAAAGACGTTCCAGAAGCCTGGGGCAATGTTTGAAGACCTTGTATGGAACTCCACTTGGGCCCGGTGCTGATGATGTTCTGGCCGATTTGATAACCTCTTTGACTTCCTTTAGGGTGGGTTCGTTGATGTTAAAGAGGGTGCTAGGTTCGGGTGGGCATATAAGGGCTGCACAGTGACCAAGGTCGTGCTCCCTCATGCCATCGCTGTAGGTGTTGCGGATATAGCGGTTGATATCCTCCTCAGGACATGAGAGTTGACCACTGCGTTTCTCTCCCAGCAGCTTCCTTGTAAAACCAAATGGATCCGCAATGAAGGCACTGCGCCTATGGGCCCTCTCCTTGCCCCTCTTCCTGTGCCACTCAGCCCGCCGAAGGGTGATTAGCCTTTTCCTTACGACACCCCTAAGTTCTGCCAGGGCTACCTTCTCCTCCTCTCTTGCCTTTCGGTACTGCCTCCTGAGTGTCCTCAGCTCTTGCCTGATATATATATATATATATATATACACATACATGCACACAAAATAAACATATTACAACATACAATGGCACAGAAGGCTGCGAATGCTCAAGAGAACTTGACTGTGCTTGTCATGAAGGCTTAACTCCATAGAAGTGCTCTTTCCGAAACACTGGCGAACAAGAATTCACAACATACTTTTACAGTAGTGTTCTTATTATAATGTTATGAAGCCTGTGTGACAGATTTGTGCTGCACATGTTGCACTGAACATGTTGCACTCAGGATATGCGTGCATGTTTGTGGGGGGAGAGAAAGAGAGCAGGTGCAAACTATTTCGCGGACCCCCTGGACCCACTTTGAGAACCACTGCCCTAAAGGCACCGGGGTGGCGGTGGCACCGGCTTGGGCCCTTCATCACTGCTATATTCTTATTTTTCTGTCAACCTTTCGGGAACTTTTGGGGCTCTTAACGTGCTTGAAAACTTTTGAAACTTTACACACGGGTCAGAACCCGCGGCCATCAAGGCCGGGCTGAAGCTGGTACCCGGGCGTGGCAGGGGGGCTCGACAGCGCCCCCTGGAACGGGGTCCGAAAACTTGGTCCATAAATCAAACACGCTTGCATGTAATATGAAACTCATATAATGTAATGTAATGTAACCATTAGTGCTGGGCCGTTATCGGCGTTAACGTGCTGCGTTAACGTGAGACTCTTATCGCGCGATAAAAAAAATATCGCCGTTAATCTAAGTTGGGTTGGGATCATAAATAGCATTTTTGAATATCGTTATTTTCGCGCAATTCTAGTGTGTAGTATGACATACATACTTGACGCCGCGCCTACTGTCACAGATCGCGCAGCAGGGTATTTTCCTGTCCGGGACACAAGGTGTACTTTTACTTTGTTATGTTGGGCGACGTTCCTCTCGTTACTTTATGTTAATGCAATACGTTGTTAAATGAGTTCATTCCAAGTGCGCTGTATCCTTTGTATGGGCATGAGCGATGCTCATTTACAAATGAATCACTCTTTTGAGTCGATTCTGTTCAAAGACTTCAGCTGCGTCCCAATGTGCATACTATCCATCCTAAATAGTATGTGACATTAGTAATTTTCAATACTATTTAGGGCATAGTATGCACATTGGGACGCAGCTTTCATCAAACAAGTTGTCAGATCTGTTAAATCGGTTCGCGAATCAGTTGATCTGTTCAGTTCCTCACGCACTGTATCGTCTGAACTCAGAAGCGCTTTCAATTCACACTCGAGGAGTCGTAAGTAACAGGAAGATTTAAGAACATCAAGAGCGTTGGATGAAGTGGCCGTGGATCTACAGTTTAGTCTAGTGAAAGCAAATCTGCAAATGCATCATATCTTTGCCAGCGATGAAGATCTTTATTAGTTGAACATCTTCGTAAACTGTCCGTGAATGAATGATTCAACAGGACGATACATTCGAGTTCATTTCATTCAGGTAATACATTTTACAACCAAACAGATTATTACGCCACGATAGCACTACTAAAAAGTATGACATTATCCGGTTTTTGGACATAACAGTTACATTAATTTATAGGCTACAAAAAAACCCTTCAGGGCGTCGGTGCACTGGTTAACAGGTTTAAATAAGCTACCATTGTCCACAGTTTATGAAATGAACCCCCGCCATCCCGCGGTAATGTGTGTGTATTGCGCAGTGGCATAATCACACGAATAGTTTACATTGATTGAAACTAATTTGTTTAAAAAGGAGGCTATTGCAGTAACAAGGCAGGTTTACATAAAATCATTATGACATATGATGACATTATTTTTTGATCTAACGAGCATTGGCGATGCAAAAACGGACTGTCGTGCGCATTGTTTTTTTTTCTTCCAATTACTATGTTAAAAAACCCCGAAGAGAACATGTTACTTGTTCAATTAATAAACAGTTTGTTTGATGACAAATCGCTAAAGATGAAATTGGCCTACCTTTCTGTCATTGCGTTTTTTTTTTTTTTTTTTTTTAAACGATATTCGACTTTTGCTCCTCGATTGTCAAATGGCATTTTTGGCAGAAATGCACATCCCTATGCGAGGTGAACTATTCTCAAAGACTTACTTTTAGTCATTATTTGGGTAGCACACATATTATAAATCCCTTCGGGAGAATTCAAATGAGCCATTTTAATCTAGATTAATCTAGATTAATTTTAAAATTAATCTAGATTAATCTAGATTAAAAAAATTAATCTATGCCCACCTCTAGTAACCATATTGTGTGTAATATGGTACACATATAGATCTCATTTGGCTGAACAACTTTCGCACTCTTAAGTTTTACGCCAGCCCAACAGGAAGTCGGCTATTATGGATTGTTTGGAAAACGCATGCTTTGGAATTTGATATACTCCTCCTAGAGATTGCATCCGATCCTCACCAAACTCGGTGTGCATGAAAGTCAAGACATTGACGATGCTAAATTGCAGACGGATGTTTGATATCTCGAACGGTTTGGCCGTGGCGTGGAAACTAATTTATGGCGTTAAAAGAAAAACACGAAGTGTTATAACTTCTGCATACATTAACTGATCTTGATGAAACTTCAGCAGTGTTTGTGGTAAGAGGCAGATCAGATGGATGTAACTATTGTGAGTCAAAGTTATAGCGCCACCAACTGGCAGCAGGAAGTGTGTCACTTTCTAATTGCCTTTTTTTGGGGGGGGGGGGGGGGGGGGGGGGGGGGCTGTTACTGAGTTTTTTAAACAAAACTCAGTACGTATATTGTTCTCATCAAGCCGGACAACTTTCTAATTTACAGTCATTAGCTCCAACCAACAGGAAATCAGATATTTTGGTTTGAATGTGGTCATTTTTTCTCTCTCTCTCTCTGTGTCTGTCTCTGTGTCTGTGTGTGTGTGTGTGAGGGGGGAGGGGCCTAGATAAACCATTTCACTGCTGTGTGATTTAGCATGCATTAAAAAGGAAAATAAATGTCTGAAGCATTGCATTTTTTTAAGTAAAGGCATTTAACCAGTTTAATTTCTAGTGCATTGACAATATATTTTTAGATAATTAGTTTATTAATTAAATTAACTTATTCCATAAACTTGGTCTGAAATTTGGTCCATAAATCAAACACAATTGCATGTAATAATATGAAACTCGGTACACATATAGATCTTATCGGGCCGATTATCTTTTGTGCTTTAAGTTTTAAGCCAGCCTAAAATGAAGTCGGGTATATTTTGGTCTGAATGTGGATTTTTTGATATTTCAGACTCTGAGTTTTTAGCTACTCCTCCTAAGTGGTTTATTTTATTTCACACCAAACTTTTTCAACATGATAAAAATACATTAAAGATGCTAAATTTTGAACGGATATTGAATATCTTAAAATTAAATTAATGTAAAAAAAAACAGAAACATCTCATATCTTTTAAAAATTTAATTATACACCATTTATTTCTATATAAAATTATACAATTAACTAAACCGATTTTATTCTGTTTTTTTTTTCTTTTGTTCTGTTCTTTTGTTTATGGTTATACAAAATCATACATATGGCTATACTGCCCTCTTGTGTCAAAAGTGATATCAAGAAAATACATGTGTGTGTGTGTGTCAGTTACAGTGACAAGAGTTTAACCCTTGATAAAGTTTAAGGCCTTGTTGTCTTTTTTGATATATATATTTTTCTATTACAAAATAGCCATATAACCCATATATTTTAAATGTATTGTTTGCTTTAAACTAAATTAAGATTGTATGTTTGGTAATTGAACCTGAATGAATTTAAAATTAATGTGCTATATTTCAGATCAATATATTTATTTTCCTAAAATGTTCACTAACACTAACTGTATTCTCATCTAAATTAAAAATAATTTATTTCGGTAAAATAATATTACCACTAAAAACATCATTTTTATCATTTTATCACTTTATCATTTTTAATCAATGTAGCATGTGTAACTTAAAAATAAACATATTACTGCTCTGTTTGAGGACAAGAAATGAAAACCAATGGAATATGATGAATGTCCAAAAGATGGCATCCACAGACTGTTTTTAAATGAGGTTGGATAAATATTTATTGCTTTTAAACTGTGTGTGTGTGTGTGTGTGTGTGTGTGTGTGTGTGTGTGTGTGTGTGTGTGTGTGTGTGTGTGTGTGTGTGTGTGTGTGTGTGTGTGTGTGTGTGTGTGTGTGTGTTTGTGTCAGTTGTAGGTTACAGTTTGACAAAGGCACAATGTTGTGTTATTGCGAGTGTACACAAATACAAGTAAACACTTCAGTTTGAATGATGTCCTGTATGAACTAAATGACGGAGTATGTTTTTATGTTTCCACTGTTCGTTCATGCCCGCGCCTTACACACACACACACCATATTCCAGCATTGCAATCTTGACATCGCAGCCTGTTCATTATAGCCTTAAAAAAATATAATAATAAAATAGGCCAACACCGTTTACTTTCACTTTCGCTTTAAATTATTTCGTTTTGGCTTGTTTATAGTTATTTTTTTTATTCTTGTTCTGTTCTGAATATCATTAAATTTAAAGGATTTGTTGTGGAATATTTTGTGTATCATAAAATCAAAATCAAGAATTAACTCGTTTTAGTGATTCCCTAGTTATTATTTTTTTTCATTGTTCTAATCAGATCAGGCAAGTAATATTCTCGGTGTCTTTTCCCTTAAAAAACAATATACATGTACGTGTGTGTGTGTGTGTGTGTGAATTATATATTATACATATACACTCACCTAAAGGATTATTAGAAACACCTGTTCAATTTCTCATTAATGCAATTATCAACCAATCACATGGCAGTTGCTTCAATGCATTTAGGGGTGTGTTCCTGGTCAAGACAATCTCCTGAACTCCAAACTGAATGTCAGAATGGGAAAGAAAGGTGATTTAAGCAATTTTGAGCGTGGCATGGTTGTTGGTGCCAGACGGGCCGGTCTGAGTATTTCACAATCTGCTCAGTTACTGGGATTTTCGCGCACAATCATTTCTAGGGTTTACAAAGAATGGTATGAAAAGGGAAAAACATCCAGTATGCGGCAGTCCTGTGGGCGAAAATGCCTTGTTTATGCTAGAGGTCAGAGGAGAATGGGCCGACTGATTCAAGCTGATAGAAGAGCAACTTTGACTGAAATAACCACTCGTTACAACCGAGGTATGCAGCAAAGCATTTGTGAAGACACAACACAACAGCAGAAGACCCCACCGGGTACCACTCAACTCAACTATAAATAGGAAAAAGAGGCTACAATTTGCAAGAGCTCACCAAAATTGGACCGTTGAAGACTGGAAAAATGTTACCTGGTCTGATGAGTCTCGATTTATTGTCATGATTCTGTCCTTGATATTTTCAAAACCACAAAGAAATCTAGTTTTAAATATACTTATTTTGAAGTATTGGTGCTTAATGTAAAAATATATAGTGTAAACAATAAATCATGTTTGAGAATTCTGCTGGCTACTGTATAAAGGCCACCAGGGCACCATAAATATTTTAGCAAAGAATTTGCTGACTTTCTATCAGAATTAGTATTGGCTGCAGAAAAGTCCTAATTGTTGGGGATTTTAATATACATGTAGATAATGAAAAAGATGCATTGGGATTGGCGTAAACTTAATTGGAGTTAGACAACACTTGTCAGAACCTACTCATTGTCGTAATCATACTCTAGATCTAATACTATAACATGGAATAGATGTTGATGCCGTTTCTGCAGCAGAGCGACGACATCTCAGATCATTATCTAGTCTCGTGTAAATTACATTTAGCCAAGGCTGCAAAGCCGACTCCATGTTATAAATATGTTAGACCTATCACTTCTGCTACTTAAAAAAGATTGCTTTATTAATAACCTTCCTAATCAGTTTCATCATCTCAGCATCCCAGATAGCTTAGAAGAACTTGATATTGCAACAGAAACGTTTAATTCTCTCTTTTCCAGCACTTTAGACACAGTTGCTCCGTTACGCTTAAAGAAGATTAAAGAAAATAGTCCAACGCCGTGGTACAACGAGCACACCCGGGCCCTCAAGAGAGCAGCCAGAAAAATGGAGCGCAACTGGAAGAAAACTAAACTAGAAGTATTTAAGATTGCATGGAAGGAGAGCTCGATTGTTTACATAGAGGCCTTAAAAGCTGCTAGATCTGATTATTTTTCAACCCTATTAGAAGAAAATAAACATAATCCTAGGTGTTTATTTGAACAAGTGGCTAAACTAACGAAAAAGAAAGCTTCAAGCCCAGAAGTTTCCAAGAAACACAGCAGTAATGACTTTATGAACTTCTTCACTTATAAGATCGATAATATCAGGGACAAAAATTATAACTATGCAACCGTCTGCTACAGTATAGCATCAGGGAGTGCATTGTAGTCTCCATGAGGAACATTTTGATTCATTTGTTGCTATAATTTTGCAAACTTGTTAATTCATCTAAATCGACAACTTGTATGTTAGACCTTATACCAACTAAGCTACTGAAAGAGATGCTTCCCGAGGTCATAGATCCTCTTTTAAATATCATTAATTCATCTTTGTCTCTAGGATACGTACCAAAAACCTTTAAGCTGGCTATGATTAAACCGCTTGTTATAAAACCGCAACTTGATCATACAGAATTAGTCAATTACAGGACGATCTCGAATCTGCCTTTTCTGTCAAAGATACTATAAAAAAGCAGTATCCTCACAACTGTGTTCCTTTTTAGAAAGAAATAATATCTGCGAGGATTTTCAGTCCGGATTTAGACCGTACCATAGTACTGAGACTGCTCTCATTAGAGTCACAAATTATTTGCTCTTATCATCCGATCGTGGTTGTATCTTTCTATTAGTGTTACTCGATCTTAGTGCTGCATTTGATACTATCGACCGCAACATTCTTTTAAATAGACTAGAAAACTATGTTGGCATTAGTGGAATTGCACTAGCATGGTTTAAATCATACTTATCTGACCGTTTTAGTGAAGAGATGTCTTATCGATCACAAGTTCAGTATGGCGTACCACAAGGCTCAGTACTAGGACCGCTGCTCTTCACTCTGTACATGCTACCATTAGGAGATATCATTAGGAAACATGGAATTAGCTTTCACTGTTATGCTGATGATACTCAGCTGTATATTTCTTCAAAACCTAACGAAACCTACCAATTCACAAAATTAACTGAATGCATAGCTGCTATAAAAAATTGGATGACCAGTAATTTCCTATTACTAAATTCTGAAAGATAGATTCTAATTATTGGACAAAAAACTTCCACACGTAATAACCTAGAATACTGTTTAACACTTGATGGCTGCTCTGTTAAGTCTTCGTCGTCAGTTAGAAACCTGGGTGTGCTCTTTGATACCAATCTTTCATTTGAAATTCACGTGTCTAGTATTTGTAAAACAGTATTTTTCCATCTTAAAAATATATCTAAATTACGTCATATGCTCTTAATGACAAATGGAGAACAATGAGTTCATGCGTTCATGTGTAGCCTCATATAGTTTTATTTTCAGTTATGATACATGAAACAAAACATATATACAACATAACAATTGACATTTTTCTTTTACAAAATCAGACTACATAACAACCCCCCCTCCCACCCAAAAAAAAAAAAAAATACACGCAATTCAGACCTCACTTATTTCGCTGCACTAATCATATAAAATCTAAAATGTAAGGAATGTGATTGCAATAAATTTGCAATGAGAGAAGGTAAATGCTCCAAAAAAGATCCCCATATTTTTCTCCAAAAGGTTTTCTGTGATTTTCCTAACATTATATAGTCCCAAAAGTCATTCAAAATAGGACAATTCCAAAGCATATGGGAGTAAATCGCCTTCAGCCCTCTTACACCTTTGAAATTTTGCAGATATGTCTGTATTAAACATGTGAAGTTTCTGAGGAGTATAATATGTTCGATGCAGAATATTAAATTGGACTTGTCTATGTTTGGTAGATATTAAAATAGTCTGCATTCTTTCCATAACACATTCCCACTCCACCAGATCTTATGCAGTCAAGATCTCTTTCCCACCTCTGCTTCAAGATTACATTGTCAAATGGTTTAAAATTATTTGTTAATGTGCTGTATTCTACAGAAGCAATACTTTTTGGGGAGGACACAATCTTGTTAAACATAACCTTTTTCAAAAGGCGACAGTGTTGGCATTTTAGGAAATGTCTGGGGGGTGATCTCTTTGACCCAATGCCTAACTTGCAAATATTTGAAGAAATTATGTTTGGGGGTTTTATATTTCTGGGATAGCAATTCAAAGCTCATTAAAGAGTTATTGGCATACAAGTCGTCCAGTGTCTTTAAACCTATACTCGCCCATGCTTTTAGGGTACTATCAGCAATACCAAGAGGAATTAATAGGGTTTTCACAAAGGGGGTAAATGCCTAAGTGGAGCAATACTAAGGCTGCATAGATTATGCGATTCCCATGTTACCCATGTAAATACTATGTACTTATTTTAAGTAACTTACAACTTACTGGGTAATTACTAGTACTAACCCTGAACCATACCCCTAAACCTACCCCTGTTCCATGTACTTACCTTATATTAGCCAGTACTTTCTAGGTAAGTACACTGTAAGTATTGTACTGTAAAAAGAAGCGTTACCGAATTACCTTTAGTGGGATGGAACCCATCTCCCACTGTTCTATCACTGTCCAGTTAGTATCAACCTAATAGGGATGTAACCAGACCCATATAGGCCGAAACTGCGAAGTTAGGTAGTAGTGTCTAAAATTGGGAAGGTTTAGCCCACCTTTCTTATACGGTGCTTGAAGTTTAAGAAGTTTGACTCTAAGGTTCTTGCCTTTCCACAGAAAGCCAGAAAGCGCTTTATCTAGTTCCTTAAAATAAGACTTAGGGATATTCAAGGGGAGACACTGAAATGCATACATATATTTAGGTAAAATTACAATTTTTATAACATTGACTCTGCCAATTAATGATAAGGGTAATTCTTTCCATTTTAGCATATCATCTTTCACTCATTCCAGAAGTATGGAGTAATTTTTTTTTGAACATGTCTACATGTGTTAAATCAATCTGAATACCTAAATACTTAAACCCATTAGTGCACAGTGTTAGTGGTGTAACCATATTTTTGAACTCATCTGGTATATACTCATACTCATATTCTAGTCAGAATGTGAGTCTGATACGGCTCCATAGGGCTTTGACTATGAGGCATGTCTTAACCGAACCAGGAAAAAAAAAAGAAAACTCTCCACTCAATTGGATAGACCTACAAACAATCAGAGCAACACAGTAATGACGTATGTACACATAATGACGTATGTTGAGCGACGCATATAGTTGTCAACAGAACTCAACTCCATGCACTCTGGAAAAAGTATTAAAAAAATAATGAGTGTTAACGATCTTTGCCGGTGTTGCAAAAAGAATTTAAGGATTCGCAGAGTACTTGCAAACACGAAAAGCATTTTTAAAAGAAATACGTTTGTTGAGGTGATGATTCCGTAACTGCAGATCATCTGTCCTTCATCGTTTAAAGCCCGCCCTGGCAATTTGATTGGCCCGACGATTTCTGAACCGGTCATAATTACTCCTCAATGGAGCGAGTCCAGACCGAAACTTCCCAACTAAAAACTGTTGTGGGCGGGGGTTCGGGCTGGCATCTCAGGCTATGGGAAATATTGAAATGGGATGAAATTTGGGATTTCGAAAGGGAAGTTTATTCAAGTCCGAACAAAAAAAGGATGGGGTACACCAGAAAATTTCGCATCAGACTTCAAGAAGGACTGGTAAGTCAAATAACTGTTCTAACATGTCAGTTTAATCAATTCAACAGGAATGCGTAACATGACCTTGGGGAGTTTGGTTGTAACAAAGCAGGCGTCAGTTGTTAACAATTCCAATCTGTCCAATCAGGAACTAGTTACAAATCACCTGATTCACTTCGCACATGCTCAGTTTTGTTCTTATTCCACATGTGATAAAGTAGAGCCCTGTGGCAGACACACACACGTTAGAGTAGAAATGGTTAAATTAAATTTTAGTAATCATGTCCGATAACTGAAGTTATTGTAAAAAAAAAAAAAAAAAAAAAAAGAAGAAAGATCTGCACTTGTTGATCTTATTACATTTGAATTTTAGGCATGCTGCTCTTTCCATTTTTTTCTTGAAATTACTGCAAAATTGCAGTAGGGCTTTCTTAATAACTGAAGTTGCGAGACTCTTACAATTTTAAAATCAATTCATGATAAATGGTTAAAATACATTTTAATAATAAACAAGCATGTCTAATCAATTAAATTCATAAGACTTTCAAGCTGCAGTCCGTAACTTTTGGCGCTCTAGTGTTTAATAAACAGAACTGCATGCATCTTGCGAACATTTAGCCGGATCTACTTCTCTCTGTTATGTCTATGACGAGTCACTCGGGTACTGGACCTGTTCAAAATAGTCCCAATATAAACACGTATTATAGGTGTACAGTAGTGATTCAGGATAAGACAAAAGCACTGTGTGGAAAATTGGATTCATGATGCTGCAGCTTTAACCATTTAACATTTTAAACTGTTGTCTTGAAAATGTGTAGTTCATGAAACTGAGGCGCGGACATGCAGATTTCAATAGCAGCTTTTTGTGATTCGATATTCACAGACACTGGCAGGGCTCTACAGTGCGAGTATTTCACTCGCATTTGCGCCTAAAAATAGATATGTGCGAACTTGAAAAATTATTTACGAGCACAGTGAGCGAGTGACGGTTTGTTCTCAATACACGGATGAAGCGCGATGAACAGCGTGATGAAGCGAAGCATACCATTGATTTCACATGGAAAGCATCCAAAGCAAGCAAGAGGACGTGACGGGGTCTCGCGACTGCGCGATGTGAACATAGCATGATGACTCGCGTAACTTTATGCAAAAAGCATTAAAAAAAAAAAGCGAGGATTCGCAACCAATGAGCCAATCAGTTAAATAGTTTGGGAATGCGCGGGAACTGCTGGATTTTAAGTGAGAGTCAAGTGAGGTAAAGCTGGGGAAAAAGTATTGGTAGCCTAAAATAGTGCAGTCAGACATTGTTAAAAATGAAGAACATACATTTTTATTTTAAGAGAAAAATGGACCGGTGTTAATGCATCTGGTTGTTTAAATTTTACTCCTCCCTACAGTGCTAAAGTGAAAGCGTGTTATTGGCTTTATGTCATGTTACAGCCAGATATGATGACACTACTGCAACACCATAGAGGAGCGATCGATTCAAGCCAAAGTGCAAACTGCCGCAAATGAAAGTGAAAGTAGCTCAGTTGTAGATGCTCAACACACAATCGTCTTCATTAATAGTAAAGAAACTAAAATTCAGTGCTGTTGCTCTCTGTCGCTGATTTTGAAATGAGCTGATGATCAATAAAAATGCATCTCACATCTGTTGCTTTCGGTGACATTTGCATCGGCCTACATTAAATCTGCATATAGCATGGGAATTGAAGATCAGATTTATATCCGTTTTGCGTTTTGTGACCAGGTGTAAATGGAATCGTTTTGATCAGTAAAAGCATGAGTGACAGGTGTAAACAGGCCCCTTAAAAAAAAAAAGTCAAGTAAACGCGCAGTGAGCTAGATATCAACAACAGTATGATGAAGCTCATTATTTTAAAAGACCAAGTGCAAAAAAACAACAACAAGGAACTCCTGCACACTATCAATACTTGCAAATGAGTATCAACATTTTATTAGCAACGTTTCGGGCTCACCAAAAAAGACCAAGTGCAGAAACTGAAGTTACAGCCAAGCAAAAAGGACAGAAGCAAGCATTTGTTTTGTTTTTAGAACTTTATACTTTTAGGTGTTCCTTCTTTTTATACAATAAGTAAATAAAATAATATTATTACATAATTATTAAAGGGATAGTTCACCCAAAAATGAAAATTCGGTAATTTATTACTCTCCTTAATGTCGTTCCAAACCCGTAAAACTTTCACTCATCTTCGGAACACAAATGAATATCTTTTTGATGAAATCTGAGATTTATTTCCCTCCATTGACAGCTACACAACTGACACTCTGATGTTTCAAAAAGTTCATAAAGAGATCATAAAACTAATCCATAGGCTATGAATTTAGCAGTTTATCAAAAAGTTTTTCACTGTGCTCCTAAATTTTTTCATTTAGGAGCACATGTACTCCTTGGGGGAAAAAATAGCGTAGAGTCCTGACTGGCGATTTGTTGAAGTGTACAGCAATACTTCTGTTTTATTCACCCCAAATTTGCCAAATTCTTAGACATTCCATGTTATATAATAAATCTAATTTTTATAACTCGATTCCCAGATTCCCTCCATGTATTTCGCATCACAGAAATCACAGGGCCCTAAAAAAAACCTGAGGATGAACTTTGCTTACTGTAACAACTTTGGACAATGCTGTTTTTTTTTATGCATCTTTAGATTACTTGATTTGGCAAAACACTTGCCACACTGTGGGCATTTGTAGGGTTTCTCTCCGGTATGAGCCCTCTCGTGGTCTTTCATGTGTCCTGAATGAGTGAAGCTCTTCCCACACAACAGGCAGTGAAACAGATTCTCTCCAGTATGGATTCTTTTATGTGCTCTCAGGGATCCCGAAACTTTAAAACTCTTATCGCAGTACGAACACTTGTACGGTGATATTCCAGTATGAGTGTTTTGGTGTTGCTCCAGTGAGCTGGCTCTGCTAAATGCCTTCCCACACTTAAAGCACACATGATCTTTCATACCGGTGTGTGTTTTGTAGTGGTATTTTAAATTGTGGAACCATACAAAGCTCTTGTCACAGAAAGAACAGGTGTAGGGCCGCTCATTGGCGTGAACTTTCAGGTGTCTCTTTAGCTGCGATGCGAAGAAAAAAGTCTGGCTGCACTGCTCGCAGCTGAAGGGCCTTTCTCCGAAGTGATACAGCAGGTGTTTCTTGAGAAGCGCTGCCCCGGAGAAGCTCTTGCCACACTGAGAGCAGTGGTGTAGCTTCTCTCCAGAGTGTAGTTTGGTGTGACTCATGAGGTTTCCTTGATTTGTGAAGCTCTTCCCGCACTGCTGACAGGTGAACGGCTTCTCTCCGGTGTGAACTCTCAGGTGTTCGTTAAGGTTACCTTTATTTTCTCCACTTATGAAATGAGGTTCCTGATGCTGAAGTTTCCACTCCACTTCAGTCAGTTCTTGACTTTCCTCTTTCACCTCCACCAGGACTAAAATGGATATAGTAAAAAAAAAAAAAGGGAGGACAAATGTAAACAACAGAAGTCAACATGTCACACATCTGGTGACTGGTCAATAGTAGATATTGCTCAATACAGCTAAAATAACTGGAAGCGATGGACACCGAAAGCCTTGCAAATTAAAGATATAAAGAAGCTTAGCTTGTGTTAAAAATTAGGTGGAAACAGTGCAGGGATGCAGTTTTGTTTCTCGACTTTACGTGGAAAACTTTATTTTATGCCATCATGTAGCAAACCTGCTTTGCAAAGTAAAAAAATAAATAAACATGTAACATGTTAAAATTAAAGAGATCACAAAATAATGTGTTTACATTAAGCCTGATTATGCTTAAGCCAACAATGCATGTGATCGTGTAAACGCATTAACCCGTTTTCCTTTTTCGGAGAAAGGTCATACATGGCTTGAGCATAAACTGTAAAATATCTGTACACAAACCTGAATGAATTTCTTCTTTTTCAGAAATGTTTGGTTGGACATTCTTCAAAATATATTTTACAGATATACAAGTTTAAAACAACTTGAGGGTAAGAAAATGACAATTTTCCTTTTTAAGTGCACCATTCCTTTAATGCGGATTTAAGCGCATCCAGACTGAGCGAGTGTTTTGCAGTAAGGGAGGAGGAAATATATCGCAAACTCATCTGCATCTGTAATGAGAGGATAATATATGAGCCGTATGTTTCCCGCTGGCATGTTCCAATAATTTTCGGTTTTTAACCCTTAGAGGTCGAAAACCGCGTCCACGCGTTTTGCTGGATTTTTTCCTTATCAGTGCAAAAGAGAATCAAATTACTCTGTTGATTTTGATCTTAAATATAAGTGTTGTACATCATTAGATCCTGTTAAGTGTCTATTTTTTTTGTGGATACTCACAATAAAAAAAAAGTGTTGTGCTTTTCGTCAAATAAAGAAAAATAAACATGATGCGCGTTTTAACTTGTCTCTGTCAGTGAGGTCCGTTCTGAAACGCGTCCGAAATATTAACTGTAACTCTCTCAATACTTGTCACAGAGATACGAGAGATGTCTCTTTATGAAGCTGAGATTCTCTTCTTTTAAATGAAGTAATTTATTTAAAAAATATATATTTACAGTTTATGTTATCCGTTTGAAACAAAGGAGAGTTACAGTTTTTTCGCTCTCCCTTCATTATAGATAATTAGGTGAGCCCGCACACCCCCAGAGCTTTTGACATGGTAAATCTATGCATCACACGCGGCACGCCCCCCGATCAATGCCAAACACAGATTCTTCATCAGAGATTCACTGATAGTTCATCGCGTTTTAGGGATGGAAGCACGCTAACGTTACTCCTTCAGAGGATTATGGACAAATGGGAATAATTCACCTTTTTCTCAGTGGAATTTGAAACTCAGACGACGAACGATCCATTTTGAAGAACGATCACAGACATATCCGATGAGCACATGACCACAATGGCCAATCAGAGCCATTTACAATTCCGCTCAACAGCGCTCAAAGCGTCACAATTTTGAAAATGTCGGTACTCTACTTGCTACCATGGTGAGGAAGTTGTTTAGTGTTTTATAATTCCTTTTCTGATCATAGAGCTCAAATGCATTTTCAGACTATATTTTGCCTAGTAATTACCTCAACACAACATTCGTGTAGGCCTATACGCTCGTGTAAACTTTTTAAATAACTGCTTAGGTTATAATGATTTAGTGAAATATATCGATCTGCGAGTTGTGTTTGAGTTCTCCTGTGGTCTAGTGGTTAGATCGGTTGCCAAGCGTGTCAGAGGTTACGGGTTCGAATCTGCCCGTGGCATATTTTTTTCTCTCATCAAAACCGAATATGTTCATCAGTGGTTACAGTCTATATCAAGCACACACGTATATAGGACACCCGTTTGTGTGCATTTTATTTTGTGATTTCACCGGAATGAATAGTGTCCGCAATGGCAATAGATTGAAGAGCACGTTCTGCGCGCGCGCCGCCACAAGAGACTGTATCCATGACACTGATAGCAGGACACGAGCGCTCAGCTTGAGTTCAAAAACAAAACATTTTAGCTCTAGATCTCTTATTTAAGAGCGGACTAAATTAATGCTCTACTAGTTAACTAGAGATGTTTTATTTGTATTAGGTACAGCCGTTCATTGAGTGTATCAGTAAATGCGTGCGGTCTATATGGGCCATAAACAGATACTCGCGGTGAGCGCAGTCTACCCATCAATAGATGTTTCTCTGTCCATCAACAGATACATTGTGCATCTATAATCATATTTGTCCATCAGTTTACTTTGGATAATGTGCTAACAGTTTTTTGCTTTTGTTTTGTTGTGTTTACATCGTCACCATCAGTCTTCAGAAATCATTCTGATATATTTTTTTTAAAAAATCAATGTTGTAAACAGTTATGCTGCTTAATTTTTTTAACCTGTGATAGTTTTTTAGGATTCTTTGAATGCACTTTTTTTATTTATATAAGCACTATATAAGCAATATTTTATATATATATTTTTATATAAAAAAAAAACAAGTTAGGTCTTTTTATGTTTTTTTTTTTTTTTGAAAGGATGTGTTAAGTGATATGAATGACTTTAAGTCTTTATGTTCTTAGGAAAGATTTCTATTTTGAATAAATGCTGTTCTTTTTAACTTTTTATTCATCAGTGAATCATTCTTGGTTCAGGCTGCCTCACAGCACCTTGATGGGGCATTAGCACATTGGGGGAGTGTCTTTAGTCTTCCCAGGTGTAAATCACATTAATATTCATGGGCATTAACACTCCCACGC
>CM070823.1:34924401-35171806 GCA_036326025.1 Chrosomus eos | reverse complement strand
GCACGCCTTGAGACTGAGGATGATAGGCACTAGATACGCAATGTTGAATGTTCAGCTCTTTCATTACCTTACGGAACACTCTAGACATGAAATTAGATCCTTGATCAGACTGAATAAACTTAGGTAAACCAAAGGTTGCACAGAATTTTACAATTGCTTTCACAATTGTAGGGGACTTCAACGAACATAGTGGAAAGGCTTCTGGAAACCTAGTAGCAGAGCACATCAAAGTTAATAAGTACGAGTGACCAGACTTAGTTCTTGGTAAAGGACCAACACAATCAATCACAAGCTTCTCAAACGGTTCATTCATCACTGGGATAGGCTTTAAGGGAGCTGGTGAAATAACCTGATTCGGTTTTCCAGCAACTTGACAATCGTGGCAAGAACGACAATACTGGGACACAGTGGATTTCATACCGGGCCAGAAAAAATGTTACAGGAGATTAGTGTAGGTTTTCTTAATACCTAGATGGCCAGAAAGTTCATGATCATGAGCCACACTCAGCACATAGTCTCTGTAAGATTTTGGAAGGACTACCTGAAAAACAGCACTCCAGTCATGCTTCAAGTTCTCAGGACTCCATTTACGCATGAGCACACCGTCATCTAAAAAATAAGCAACAGCGTGATCTGGTAGTTCGGACTTATCAATCACTGCAGACATAAGTGAAGTCAAAGTATCATCAGCATTTTGTGCCTCTACTAACTGTTTTCTGTCAAAAGGAAAGTCAAATCTAGGTTCAAAACTCAAATTCTCTGAACGAGGATCTACAGAATCCTCAACACCTGGGAAATCTGAACTCATGAATGAGTTAGAGAGATCAATCTCGTTTTCAAACTTGCGAGCTTGCGCTCGAGTCACAACACAAGAATGGAATATACTAGGAAATTCCTGAGTCAACATCATTTTCTGATGCACAAGGTACATCAGTGACCTCGGGAAGACAAGAAACTTTACTTCCGGCCAAATCATTCCCAAGAATAAGAGAGATACCTTTCAATGGTAACTGAGTACGTACGGCCACTTTAACTAAACCAGTCACAATGTCAGAACTTAAATATACAGAATGCAAGGGAACTCTGACTACACCAAGTTCAATTCCCTGAACTAAAACATCTGAGTTACAGCTTGACTGTGAGGAAAACGGGAGCACACTTGCTAGAATAAATGACTGCGCGGCGCCCGTATCTCGCAAGATACGTACTGGTTTGGGTTCGGAGTCCATGTCAGAAAATGACACTGTTCCTTCACATACAAAAGGTTCAAACGAGGGATCAATAGATGGCAGAGAATCGGAAGAGTGAGTACGCACAAACGCTACGCTTTTTCTCTGATTTTTCCGTTGTAGCACAGGACAAGCAGCAATCAAATGACCCTTCTCATGGCAATAGAAACATTCCCGCAACATCATTGAAGAATCAGAAGTCTGATCTTTTTGAGCAACTTCTGCATTTCTAGAACTGTGACGGCGATCTACCGTAGTGTGCTGTGAAGAACGTGGGGGCGGAAAATAAACTTTGTGCGTGAGCACAAACTCATCAGCAAAGACAGCCACCTCTGACAGTGACAAAACCTTTTGTTCATACAAATAAACTACTATCTTCTCCGAAATGCAGTTTTTGAATTCTTCCATTAAAATTAGCGCTTTCAATTGCTCAAAAGTTGTAACTTTACAGGCAGTTTTCAAAAAGTGTGGTTTTCTCACGTGCAAATTCAACAAATGTTTGACTGGGGGTTTTCACATGTTTTCTAAACTTCTGTCGATAAGCCTCCGGAACTAATTCATATGCTCTTAACACGGCCGATTTAACCGCACCATAGTCTAAACTTTGTTCAAGCGTCAATGCGGAACATACTTCTTGCGCCTTACAAACAAGTTTGCATTGTAACAATAAAGGCCAAATATTTCTAGGCCACTTTAATGTGGCTGCGATGCGCTCGAAACCAGTAAAATAGGTGTCAACTTCACTTTCTCTAAATATAGGAACTAGTGAAATTTATCTACTAACATCGAATTCATGACTTACCGGCGACGCATGCGATGCTGTAGGGAGAGGAGAGGAGCTGTCTGCTGGGCTTAGCACAGGGGTATTTCCCCGCAACTTAGAAGGTGGATGCCGGGCCTGCTCGAGTTTTAGCTCAAGCTCCAGCTCTTTCAACCGGATGTCTCGTTTTGTCTCAAGCTCAACAGCTCGGACATGTAACATCTGACTTTGGTACTGTTGTCGGCTTAATTCCACTTCCAGTTCTTTCAACCGGATTGCCAACAATTGATCTTTCGGTGCAGGAGGACTAATGGGATCCATGCGAGCCCTATCGTCAAATTTGAACTCCGCCTCGACAGTATCCAAATCCTCAGACAGTGCTGGAAATGCAACACCCGTAACCTCACTTACAACACCAGGCAAGATCTTTTGCTTTACAAGCTCCATATGCAGTACCTCCTTAATCTCTCTCTTTTATCGCATTTCGCGGTACAACTATATCAAAGAAATCTGCGATTAACAACAAGTCGTCTTTACGACATTTTTCAAATTTCTCCTCTGTAGGAGCGATCGTGAATTTATCAAGCTCAAATTTTGATGCCATGCCAATCTCTATATTTCCCCCCACACAAAAAGAAAATCCCCAGGCAAACACTAGCAAAACAAATTTGGCTAATAGAACATATATAGCCAAGGGACGAGCCCCCAATTTCATGTTACACCCCGTCTAGGGGGAAAGGGGCAACATGAAAGAGTCAACGAAATGCGAGGAAATTGGAACAAAAAGATTTATTTTTCTTAAATTGGGACTTACGATTCAGGAGCTGACAATGCCAAAATAACAAACAAAACAACCTTAAATTTAAACCTCTTTCCTAAACCTTAAACCAAAAGAAAAGAAAATGAAGATACAATCAATAAACCTATCTCCCTAACCAAAAACAGAGATTAAACAGTTACAATAAAGAAAATAATGGCGTTAAGCTCCCTACTTTCCCAAAAATTAATCACTATTTACAATATGTACAACCAGGCAAACAAACTGAAAAGGGCAGTCCAAATCAGTGTCAGAAAACAGGCAAAGGGTCAAATATACCAATGAGGATATTCAGATGAGGATATAAACAGCTTTCAAAACAAATAAACAAACAAACGGTACTTACAGTCTCAAAAACTCTTAACAGTCTCAAATCAAACTCTTTCAAATCAAACAAACAAACAAACAAACAAACAAACAAACAAAAAGGCTACTCGGTCTCAAAACTCTTAACACTCAAATCACAATTCTTAACATTCAAATCACAAACTCTCTCTCTGCTCAAAACACAATATCTGCTGACTTCCTGTAAAGGAAGTGATGTCTCTTTTTAAAACACGCTGCACTAAACAGGATTGAGCAGCAATCATTGTGCAGGAACCAATCAGATGGGCGTTCCAATCATCCGGCAGGAACCAATCAGATGATGTTGCTAAACAGACACACTGAGAGACTGACAAAACAACAGAGATAACAAAATACAAACCATAGGGTCGTAACATGCTGCCACTTGGTAATATTATAAAAAAAACATGGAATTGGTTTCCTCTGTTATATTGATGAAACTCAGTTATATTTTTTATAACAACCAGGTGAAATCTCTAAATTATCCAAGCTGACAGAGTGTGTTAAAGATATAAAATATTGGATGACCTGTAATTTTCTTCTATTAAATTCAGATCAGACTGAGATATTACTTATTGGACCAAAAACCTGTACAGGAGACAAGATACAAAATCTTTTAGAATACAATTTGCATCTAGAAGGATGTACTGTTACTTCATCCTCTACAACAGTTAAAGACCTGGGTGTTATGGACAGCAATGTGTCTTTCGAAAATCATATTTCATGTTACAAAAACAGCCTTCTTCCACCTCAGAAACATTGCTAAGCTATGGAACATGCTCTCTGTTTCTGATGCAGAAAAGTTAGTTCATGCATTCATGACCTCCAGACTAGATTACTGTAAAACATTAATAGCTGGTTGGCCTGCATCCTCGATAAACAGGATACAATTAGTTCAAAACTCGAACTCGGGACAGTCGAGCGGCCCACAAGGCTATCACAGAGCAGATGATAGGACATTATTTTCAACTTGACCGCAATGTTTTATAATTGTCCATCAGTCAATGCATTTTGCCTGTATATAAATTAACCTTTATGTTGTGTCATTGCAGATTAAAATCTATAAATCAAAATATTTATTGCATTTATGAAGAAAAGGCTCAGCACCCAAGGCTCTATCATCTATTGCCTCAATGATGTACAGTGTCTTTGGGTAGATTGCTAAGGCAGATTGCCAGCAACAGCATTTTAGGATTGTTTGTGATTTGGTCTTAGTCACTTACAAGTCCTCTTGACTACTCCTAACTTTTCACTGATTTGAGCTGGTTTTAGTGCTAAAATGTTTTGTGAAATACTACGTAGGAGTCCTAAAGGGTACCAGGGCACCCCAGGGCACAGTAATAATTTACTGATCCAGATTCTATCTATCAGTTCTAATTGTTGGTGATTTTAATATACATGTAGATAATGAACAAGATGCATTGGGATTGGCATTTAAAGACATTCTAAACCTCTATTGGAGTTAGACAACACATGTCGAGACTTAATCATGTCTTAATTATGATCAAGATCTAATATTACCACATAGAATCAATGTTGATGCCGTTGAAATTCTGCAGCAGAGCGACGACATCTCAGATCATTATCTAGTCTCATGTAAATTACATTTAGCCGAGGCTGCAAAGCCGACTCTGTGTTATAAAGATGGTAAATCTATCACTAAAGATTGCTTTATTAATAATCTTCCTGATCAGTTTCATCATCTCAGCATCCCAGATAGCTTAGAAGAACTCAAAGTTGCAGCAGAAATTATTGACTCTCTTTTCCAGCACTAGACACAGTTGCTCCATCGCGCTTAAAGAAGATTAAAGAAAATAGTCCAACGCCGTGGTACAATGAGCACACTCAGGCCCTAAAAAGAGCAGCCAGAAAAATGGAGCGTAGCTGGAAGAAAACAAAATTAGAAGTTTTACGCATTTTGTGGAGAGAGAGCATGATTGAGTACAGAAAGGCCTTAAAAACTGCTAGATCTGCTTATTTTTCAACACTTTTAGAAGAAAACAAACAGTGACTGTCACAATTCGAAACAGTGGCTAAATTAACGAAAAATAAAGCTCCAACTGTCATGAATTTCAGGAACGAACCCAATCGCAGACAGTATGCACGAACACAGAGTTTATTGAGGTACAAAACAGAAAACAAAACCCACGAGGGGGCAAAACAAGACTAGAGGCAACGAGCAAGACTAAGACTAGATAAATAAAGACTTGACATAAGACTAGACAGATAGAAAACAAACAGCTACACAAACTTACAAATTCTCTTACAAGATACAGACAAAGTACTCACAGAGAGTAACACGCAGTTTTGACAATGAACCGACACAGGACAGCAAACACAAGGGAATGATATAGGGGAACACTAATGACAAGGACAGGTGAAACTGACTAGACAATAATGACAAGACGAGGATAACAAGGGGGTGGGGTAACATAACGAGACAACACAAGCACATGGCCCAAACAATTGGCCATGCGCTTGTACACAAAACATGATTCTGTCATGATCCTGCCTCACGACCAGGGAAAAATCAAGAACACTTAGGCAGAATCATGACAGAACCCCCACCTTAAGGAGCGGCTACCAGACGCTCCTCAAGGGGACATTAAACACAGGACATGACAGACTGTGACATCGACACAAACCAACAAAACATGACAAATAACAGTAACGGCAAACACGAAAAGACAACAACAGGATTAGGATGAAACATTAAAAACAACAAACAAGGAAGAGGTGGTGGAGGAAACACAGAGTTCATGGGGGGTGGTCCAGGGTGGATGGGTGTGCTAGGGGTCTTAGGTCCACGGGATGAGGGCTTGGGATGAGGATTCCGGGCGGACTTGGGTGGGGGCACACGAGGAGAAGCCATAGGGGAACCAGACTGAGACAGGGTGACACGTGGAGAAGCGCTGGGCAACAATGTGGCTGGTCGCGGAGCCACCACAAAGGGATCAGTGTACCCTGTAGCAGAAACAGAGCCAGCGCCCTTTCCCTCAGACTCCGATGAAGCGTTCATATCGAACTCGGAAGCGCTGTCTGCAGCGGGCTCTGTGACGACTGCAGCGGGCTCTGTGACGACTGCAGCGGGCTCTGTGACGACTGCAGCGGGCTCTGTGACGACTGCAGCGGGCTCTGTGACGACTGCAGCGGGCTCTGTGACGACTGCAGCGGGCTCTGTGACGACTGCAGCGGGCTCTGTGACGACTGCAGCGGGCTCTGTGACGACTGCAGCGGGCTCTGTGACGACTGCAGCGGGCTCTGTGACGACTGCAGCGGGCTCTGTGACGACTGCAGCGGGCTCTGTGACGACTGCAGCGGGCTCTGTGACGACTGCAGCGGGCTCTGTGACGACTGCAGCGGGCTCTGTGACGACTGCAGCGGGCTCTGTGACGACTGCAGCGGGCTCTGTGACGACTGCAGCGGGCTCTGTGACGACTGCAGCGGGCTCTGTGACGACTGCAGCGGGCTCTGTGACGACTGCAGCGGGCTCTGTGACGACTGCAGCGGGCTCTGTGACGACTGCAGCGGGCTCTGTGACGACTGCAGCGGGCTCTGTGACGACTGCAGCGGGCTCTGTGACGACTGCAGCGGGCTCTGTGACGACTGCAGCGGGCTCTGTGACGACTGCAGCGGGCTCTGTGACGACTGCAGCGGGCTCTGTGACGACTGCAGCGGGCTCTGTGACGACTGCAGCGGGCTCTGTGACGACTGCAGCGGGCTCTGTGACGACTGCAGCGGGCTCTGTGACGACTGCAGCGGGCTCTGTGACGACTGCAGCGGGCTCTGTGACAGCCTTCTTCCTCCTCCTCTTTCTCCTTGGCCGTGGAGCAGAGGCCATGGCCAGACCTGCGGCCGGTTGGGGAAGCACAGCAGGGACCATGACCGGCGAAGGAAGGACAAACTCGGGCAGCGTAGACTCCGGTGAGGACGACTCCGACGGAGAATCCCACGAAGTCCGTCTCCCTCGTTTGCCACGAAGATCAACGGGTGTCTCAGGAGCCAGGGTGGAACTGGCCTGGTCCCCAAGCGTCACGACACCCATCATTAGACCCTCAGAAATCACTGGAAGCATGGCAGACGAAAACCTTGAGGAACTCATTGACTCTCTCCGAGACAAGCAATCCACCACTGCTCGAAATGGGCGAAGAGTAAGCGACTCCCGTTCAGACAGAGGAGGTGGAGAGTTGAGACCGGCGATGAAGTAGCGAGAGACCAGGACCTCAGGCAGGAAGAATCTCTTCTCTTCTACGACTTGTGCATAGCTCTTCAGGGACAACTCACCCTGGGGAGGGAATGGAAGTCTTCCAGCTCTACTATCAGCGATGGTCGACTGCCACCATAGTTCTTGGTCAGTAGGTTGTGGTCTTGCGGGGGAAGACATACAGTCTGCTGGGTCCTTCTTTGGTCGGTTCATTCTGTCATGAATTTCAGGAACGAACCCAATCGCAGACAGTATGCACAAACACAGAGTTTATTGAAGTACAAAACAGAAAACAAAACCCACGAGGGGGCAAAACAAGACTAGAGGCAACGAGCAAGACTAAGACTAGATAAATAAAGACTTGACATAAGACTAGACAGATAGAAAACAAACAGCTACACAAACTTACAAATTCTCTTACAAGATACAGACCAAGTTCTCACAGAGAGTAACACGCAGTTTTGACAATGAACCGACACAGGACAGCAAACACAAGGGAATGATATAGGGGAACACTAATGACAAGGACAGGTGAAACTGACTAGACAATAATGACAAGACGAGGATAACAAGGGGGTGGGGTAACATAACGAGACAACACAAGCACATGGCCCAAACAATTGGCCATGCGCTTGTACACAAAACATGATTCTGTCATGATCCTGCCTCACGACCAGGGAAAAATCAAGAACACTTAGGCAGAATCATGACACCAACACTGGACGTTTCCAAACAGCACAGCAGTAATGACTTTATGAACTTCTTTATTTACAACATTGATAAGAGAGAAAATTATAACTATGCAACCATCTACTACACTATCGCATCAGACAGTGCAGTGTAGTCTCCCTGACGAAAAATTGTATGTTACACCCTATACCGACTAAGCTACTGAAAGAGATGCTTCCAGAGGTCATAGATCCTCTTCTTAATATCATTCATTCATCTTTGTGAATTCTAGGATACGTACCAAAATCTTTTAAGCTGGCTATTATTAAACCTCTTATTAAAAAATGCAACTTGATCCTAGAGAATTAGTCAATTACAGGCCGATCTCAATTCTACCTTTTCTGTCTAAATTAATAGAAAGGCCAGTATCCTCACAACTATGTTCCTTTTTAGAAAAAAATGGTATCTGCGAGGATTTCCAGTCAGGATTTAGACCATATCATAGTACTGAGACAGCTCTCATTAGAGTCACAAATGGTTTGCTCTTATCATCTGATCGTGGTTGTATCTCTCTATTAGTGTTTCTCGATCTTAGTGCTGCATTTGATACTATCGACAACAACATTCTTTTGAATAGACTCGAAAATGATGTTGGCATTAGTGGAATTGCACTAGTATGGTTCAAATCATACTTATCAGTTTGTAGCAGTAAATGAAGAGGTGTCATATCGATCAAAAGTTCAGCATGGCGTACAAGGCTCAGTACAAGGACCATTGTTGTACATGCTACCCTTGGGAGATATCATTAGGAAGCATAGAATTAGTTTCCACTGCGCTGCTGCTGATACTTAGCACTATATTTCTTTGCGTCCTGACGAAACGCACAATTCACAAAATTAACGGAATGTATAGCTGATATCGAAATTTGAATGACTAGTAATTTCCTACTACTTAATTCTGAAAAAACAGAGTTTTTAATTATTGGGCAAAAAACCTCTGCACGTATTAACCCAGAATACTGTCTAACACTTGATGACTGCTCAGTCAAGTCTTCGTAGTCGATTAGGAACCTGGGTGTGCTCTTTGATACCAATCTTTCATTTGAAAGTCACGTTTCTAGCATCTGTAAAACCACATTCTTTCATCTTAAAAATATATCTAAATTACGACACAAGCTTTCAATGGAAAATGCTGATTCGGAACAGTTATATGGAAATGCATGAACATGCATTCATGACCTCAAGGCTAGATTATTGTAATGCTGACTACTTACAAAGCACTAAATGGTTAATACCTAATGTCAAAATCAACTGCAGGCGGTAGATCCTTTTCCTATTTAGCACCTAAACTTTGGAACATTCTTCCTAACATTGTCCGGGAAGCAGACACACTCTGTCAGTTTAAATCTATATGCTAATGTTAGTCTTTCTGTTTATTACAAGGTTTACTGATTTTAGCAGGATCTGGGCCGTATCCAGATCAGATGGTGGACCTGCACCTGGACCCATCCACAACTCATCCCTGAAAAGCCAGCCTCATCAGCCCTGTGAAGGCCTCATCGACACGACAGCCCTTTTAAAGGAATTTTTTTTTAAAGAGTTTCTCCTGAATTGCAAGTTAGGAGCTCCTTTTAGCTTTAAAATGTTTTGTGAATACGGCCCCAGGTGTGTTAAACAGGGGAGACATACAAAATGTGTGGAGCAGTGGGTCCTGTGGTGGAAAATTTAAACTGAATATTAAGCTAAACGTGTTTTACCATTTGACCTTATTTGACATGCTAAATCTCTGAAACAATGTTCTAAGACATTCTGTATTTTAGGTGAATGTGTGTGTGTGTCGAACCCATGATGTGTGTATAAATAACATAATATGGGAAATGAGACTAGACAGAGATGACTAAGTTAGAACTTGTGATCAATGAAGTAATGGTTAAAACTACCCAGTAACAGAAGAAGACTGAAAATGAATAACCAATCAAATTAATGTCATTATGCCATACCCCCTATTGTATAAAAACTGTTGTTTCCATGTTTTCGGTGGGATTCTCAATGGAAATTGTCTGAGATCCACCGGCCTTGTTTTTACTTGGGAGATTCTCTGAGTATTGCTCGAGAACTCTCCTGGCCGTAATTAAAAGCATTTAAAGGACATTTACTGAAGTCTGTCTGTCATTTTCAGCTGCGCAGCAAAGAAGTTAGGGTAAGAAAAACTCGAAGCTAACGATGTCGATGGACACTTTGGGAGCTTGAGTAGAGTAGTTCAGGAAACTCGAAGCTAAAGATGTCGATGGACACTTTGGGAGCTTGAGTACAGTAGTTCAGGAAACTCGAAGCTAAAGATGTCGATGGACACTTTGGGAGCTTGAGTAGAGTAGTTCAGGAAACTCGAAGCTAAAGATGTCGATGGACACTTTGGGAGCTTGAGTAGAGTAGTTCAGAAAACTCGAAGCTAAAGATGTCGGTAGACACTTTGGGAGCTTGAGTAGAGTAGTTCAGGAAACTCGAAGCTAAAGATGTCGATGGACACTTTGGGAGCTTGAGTAGAGTAGTTCAGGAAACTCAAAGCTAAAGATGTCGATGGACACTTTGGGAGCTTGAGTAGTGTAGTTCAGGAAACTCGAAGCTAAAGATGTCGATGGACACTTTGGGAGCTTGAGTAGAGTAGTTCAGGAAACTCGAAGCTAAAGATGTCGATGGACACTTTGGGAGCTTGAGTAGAGTAGTTCAGGAAACTCGAAGCTAAAGATGTCAGTAGACACTTTGGGAGCTTGAGTAGTGTAGGATTGAAAAATCAGCGTTTGTCTGAAGTATCGTAAAGAGAAGACTTATAGGAAAGCAGATAGTCAGATTTTAGGTTAGATTTTAGGAAAGAAAAATCCATCACATTTTGGCGAGCCAATCCAGGAGTCCTCGGAATCTCCCTCTGTCGGATGGACGGGGACGAGGAACCATGTTGTCTTCACTCTGCCAGACTGTAGAACCCTGTTCGACAGAGGGACCATTCCAGACGGGCTAAAAGGACTTAAAAGTATTAAGGTAGGACACACAGACTTCAGTTTTAGTTTTCCTTTTGATGTGTAAAATAAAAAAAATTTGTGCGTATGAAAAAAAAGTTTTTAAAAAAAAAATAAATAAATAAAAAATAAGAATTTGGAACGTGTTTCTTGTTTGTTCTGTTTTGATGGTTGAAATTGAAATTTTCCATATCTGTGAAATCTAAAAGAGGGATTTTAGAAGAGTGAAATTTAATTGAGAAATTATTTAGCTGAAAAAAAAAAAAAAAAAAAAGAGAAGAGAAAACACACTGGCTGAGCCCAGGTTTAAACGATGTATCCCATTATCTTATGGAGAAGAAATAAGTCAACTAAATTTACCACAGCGAGATAATTTCTATTTAACAATATATACATATGTACGTCGACGTATAATTGAGATCAAGTGGCCAGGAGAAAAAATATTTGAAGAAAATTGGTGATCACATTTAAAGATTTAAGGATTTTGAAAAAAAAATGTTTTTACCTTGTCTATTAAGGGCAATGAGCAATGATTATGGTTAAATTCAACTAAATTGGTATTTGTTGAGAATTGAATTTGTTGTGTTAATAAAACTTCCTGCAAAGTGAGCAACTTGCATGCTGGAAACCCAGATTCGGGAGGGGAAAAATGCCCCGAGATGCTGAGGTGCTCCAATTTGCTTTTTGTTTGAAGTTTTTGTTTGAATAAAAGTTTCATTCTGAGAGAATATAAAGATACAATTGAAAGAGTTGAGACAAGATACGTGGATCAATTGTTAACATGAGATTATGCATGGTTACATTTTGAAATCAATTAGAAATTTTATAGAAATTGTTATAAATAAATAAAATAAAAGTTATAAATCATAATAATAAGAATATGCATTCTAAGATAACATAAGATTTTGAATCATAAAGAAACTTTTGTGAGTTAAACTTTGATTTATTTATGTAGATGAGATAGAGTACATAAGACTGAGCAATTAGGTGCTCTTAAAGTAATAAATAATAAGATATTAAGTACACGTGTTTAAATATTATAATTTCTATCTGAAGGTGTCTAGAATTTGTATCCCGTTATCCCATGGGAGACAGTGTGAAAGAACTTGAGAAAAATTGATCCATTGCAGAGATTCTAAGAATCAATAGTTATGTTTAACTAAGATAATTTTTGTGCATTATGCATTGTATGAGGTTGGGTGACCAATTTAAAAATAAATTGTGATTTGAACAAGCACATTACATATATCTTACAGTCATTTTATTTCGGATTTTTGAAGAGAAAAAAATACAAAGAAAGGAAGTTAAGAAAAAACTGTTTTGTAATTAGAGTTTTTTCCTGCTTTTTCCTGCATCTTTGGCAAAGAAGAAATGCTTGCTTTTTCCGCAATGAAGTACGCTTTTTAATAAAATGAGAAACTGATGTCTTGTTAACCAGATGAGATATTTAGTTATTAAACTAAGTTTAATTTGAGTTTTGCAGTTCTCTGAGTGTTCAAGGTTTCAGACGCCTGGCTTGAAAAGTTGGATGACTGGAGAGAGAGAAAGAGGAAGTGGTGCCCTCAGCTCCCCAGCTCCCGAAAGAGGAAGTGGACACTTCTGAGGGGTCAACTGAGACAGTGCAGGAAAAGGTGACAAGTTCACTTGAGACTATTTCCAAAAGACAATTTTTGCCATGCATTATGAAATGTTGTGCCAGGGTGGATCAAAAGCCAGAAAGAGAGGGCCATCGCAGCCTGATGATCAAACGTATCAGCATAACAAGTCAACTGAACGACAATCCACACAGAAAAGAAAGACTTCCATCCCCTCACTTGTGGGCCAGGTGCTGAATTTTCAATGATCACTACAGAGAACGTTTCAAATTTAGTTAATTATCATAGTAACTTGATTATTGTTTTTGATTATCCACTGGTTTCAGCAATTCTTCATATTTCTTCAACTAACACTTTGAATCTGCTTTCAAATAGGGACCAGTCCAGCAGCCCTACTACAGGAAGTTCAATAGCAGAAGTGAGAGATTGACTCACCAATCAGTTAAAACACTGGATTTGGATAGTGAGGCTTATTACTTAAACCAATAGTGGTAAAAGCATGTATTTGTTGAGAATAGATTATTGACTATATATATAATAATAATAATAATAATTCATTACATTTATATAGCGCTTTTCTGGACACTCAGTTCAGACAAATTTTCGATATGATCTAATCATCTAAAGACATTTTTGACTGGATGTAACCTTGGTCAAGGGAACTTTGGAAATGGACTTTGCAAAGCGTCCTGTTCTTTGACTGTATTGAGAAATGATTGACTGAAATATGCCCAATAAAATAATGGCATGGATGATTTTGGCTAACTATCCTGAGATGGGTTATTGTTGTGGCAGAAATAAACAGTGTCACACATGCGCAGCGTATAACTTTGGGAAGGCAGAGAGCAAGCATGCTTGCCCTGTCCAGCCCACATTTAACTTCTTCCTTTAGGATGTCATGATTTTATTCTGTTCCAAATGTATAAAATATTGTCTTGTTACTGTTTATCATGAAATTTTACAAGTCTGACCAGAAAGGACGACCGGCCAGACAAGCAGATTATGTCAATACATGTTGTCACTAACAAAAATAGTTAAGGTCTCCCTTAACAGTTCAAAGCAGCCAGGAAATGGCTCACTCCACAAACAAGGTCCTATCTGGGGTGCGGTGACACCTCTGTGCAAGCATCTCATCTTAAACTACACCAACCAGTCCTAAGCAAGCCCCACCAACCGCCATCCAGAGGAAAGTAGGGGAAGAAAAACAAAAGGGCGTGCTAGTAACGTACCTCCTCTACCTACGAGGGAAAGACCTTGCTACGGCTCGCAAAGAGTCAAAAGGTGAACATGGAACGTTTCAGACGTCTGTGGGGCCTAGGGTTGTAACGGTATACCGGTATGGCGGTTTATCGCGATATTGACATGTACGATTATCATATCGTGCACATTTGCTTATCCGCGGTTTAAAAAAAAATAAATAAACCAGAATTCACCCGCACTGCCGCATGCAACTTATTTCAGCTTGACTGCTTAGACTCCACCCATACCTGTACAGCGCTGAAAATGTCAGAGACAGAGGCTGCGAATCTCTATCTCCCGCCGAAAAAATCGGACTTTTGACTTGAGCTCCGCGGCTGAAGCTCCGCGAACGGTGACGGACTTTGGACTTTGGAGCTATCCCCCGCCGCCCCTGAGGAGGAAACACGTCGAACATGTCCTCCCATATTCGGGAACACCCCTCTGAGGGAATCCCGGTCTGTCAAAAAGACGAACACCAGTCTTTTTGCGTTACAATACAGATGCCACGTAAAATGTGCGATTTGATAGATACTAGATGGATGAATAAATCAAAATGTAGCTGTGCAGTAAATCAAATCGCGATGTGCGTGTCTGTGAATATACAGCGCAAAAAGACTGGTGTGCGACCCATTAATTCTTCTATATTCAGCGCGTCTCTATGAATGAGCAGCGCCGTTTCGTCAAGTAGATCGTACTCGGTTACTAACGTAACCTCGGTTCTCTCTAGAGAGGGAACGAGTACTGCGTAATATCTTACGCTATGGGGAAAACTCTTTTCCACGAGATATTGAAGCCAAAAATTATCCTTAATTTTTTATTAATGTAAAACGCTTTGCAGCAGCAAGCAGACATAGGCGAGACAGCTCGCGCGCCTATTGGCTGCCCTGCGGCAATAGCAGCAGCCTATCGAGAGAGGCTCTGCGTGACGTCACGACGAATGGGGGCCTTTCGCGCCCATATCGTCACGTCCCGCCAGAAAGGGCGTGGTCTCGCCCCATATCTAGGCTCGATAGCTGCTCTTACGTTGGTTTTCATCGCCGAAGCGAACCAGAGCGTATTCCAAGCACGGCAAGATACGCAGTACTCGTTCCCTCTCTAGAGAGAACCGAGGTTACGTTAGTAACCGAGTACGTTCTCTTACGAGAGTATCTCTCGTACTGCGTAATATCTTACGCTATGGGGAACACAATGCAACACGCCGTGCTGGTAGGGATCCAACACCAAAGTCCCAGGGGCCGAAGCCCGGGGCGCATATAGTGCATAATCACCATAAACTCACAGAGAGTGAGGGAAGAGAGGCTAGAAGCATCATTCCCTGTAAATAGCATCCGAAGGAGCTGATCATGTGACAAATAGACCATACCGTCAGGGTGAACATTCAGCCTGAACTGGGTGGCCACAAGTGTGTCGACATTTTAATGAGCTGCTGTACCGGTCAGTGAGCAATACGCAGGTCAAACTCAGTATCTGAGTTGCACAGCGGCAGATAGCACTGGACTTTATACCGCCAAAAGCTTAGCTTGCAAGGCGGGAACCTCCAGGTTATAGTATTTTATAAATGTAGACGGCGAGGCCCAGCCCGCGGCCATACAATATCTTGCAGGGTAACCCCGCTAGACCATGCCCACGAGGAGGCCATGCCTCTTGTGGAGTGCGCTCCAACACCCAAAGGGCACTGTAGGCCCTTAGAAGTGTAAGCCAGTGCTATGGCACCAACTATCCATCTGGATAGGCTCTGTTTCGAAGCGGCAAGTCCCTTAGCACGGCCGCCAAACGAAACGAAAAGCTGCTCAGTCTGTCTGAAAACCAGACGAGCGGGACACATAAGCCCTTAGTGCCCTAACAGGGCAAAGGAGACTCGCGTCCTTCTCCTCATTGAGAACCGGACGGGCAGACAGGGAAATCACCTGGGCCCTGAACGGTGTGTTGAGGGATTTTGGCACGTAGCCGTGCTTCGGTTTGAGTATGACCTTAGAGTCATTAGGTCCAAACTCCATGCATGACGCGCTCACTGAGAGCGCTTGCAAGTCCCCTACGCGCTTCACTGAAGCGAGAGCCATAAGAAACGCTGTCTTGAAGACAAGTGTTTCATGTCTGACGACTGGATTGGCTCGAATGGGGCACCTTTCATGGCCTCCAAGACCGTGGAAAGGTCCCATGTCGGGACTGAAGGGGGCCTGGGAGGGTTTAGCCTCCGAGCTCCTCTAAGGAAACGCACGACTAAGTCGTTCTTTCCTAGTGACTGGCCAGACACCGGTTTTACAAACGTTGCTATGGCCGCCACGTATACTTTGAGCGTGGAAGGGGTCCTGCCCTTATCCAGTAGCTCCTGAAGGAAGGAAAGCACTTCCGTAACCCCGCAGTCTACAGGTGAAAAGCTCTGCGCTTGACACCAAGCAGAGAACACAGACCACTTCGAGGTGTAGAGCCGTCTGGTAGACGGGGCTCTAGCCTGCGCGATCGTGTTTAACACTCCCTCTGGGAGGTCAGCGGGTACCCGTTGATGGCCCCTGCGTGCAGGGACCACAAATCCGGGCGAGGATGCCAAATCGAGCCTCCCGCCTGAGAGAGGAGGTCTCTCCTCAACGGTAAAGGCCATGGGGCAGCGCTGGTCAGCTGCATCAGGACAGGGAACCACGACTGGTTTGTCCAGAGCGGAGCTATGAGTAGCACTGGGCATCCCTCCCTCCTGATTCGCTCCAACACCTGAGGCAGGAGTGAGACAGGGGGAAAAGCATATAGGGGGCGGCGGGGCCAAACATGGGCCAGCGCCTCCCGGCATTTCGAGAAGAATCTCGGGCAGTGAGCGTTTTCTTGGGACGCGAACAGGTCCACCTGCGCTTTGCCAAACGTTTCCCACAGCAGCTGGATCGTCTGCGGGTGCAGAGACCATTCTCCTGCTGGGACGTTGTTTCTGGACAGCCTGTCTGGCCCCACATTTAGGTGACCAGGCACATGCGCCGCTCTCAGCGAGAGCAGGTTGTGCTGAGCCCAGACCAGGAGGCGTTCCGTCAGCCTGTAAAGGTTTCGGGACCTGACGCCGCCCTGGTGATTTATGTACGCCACCACTGACATGTTGTCCGACCGGACCAATACGTGGTGGCCTTTTATCTGGGGACAGAAGCGCCGTAGCGCTTTGTCGACTGCTATTAATTCCAAGCAGTTTATGTGAAGGAGCTTCTCCCGTACTGACCATAGGCCAGCTAGCGGTCTGCCTTCGAGCAGCGCTCCCTGCCCCGAAGTGGAGGCGTCCGTAGACACCACCTTCACACTCGAGGGGATCCCCAGACTCACACCTGACTGATACCAGTCGGTTGCTTTCCATGGTTTCAGAGCCGAAATGCACTGAAGGTCAACCCTGAGGCGAAATAGACCTGCGGTCCACGCCCTGGGGGGAACTCGTGCTTTTAGCCATAGCTGCAGTGGGCGCATGCGGAGCAGGCCCAACTGGAGTACGGAGGCTGCTGAGGCCATCATACCCAGCATTTTCTGAAACCTTCTGAGCGGGACTATAGAGCCGTGGCGGAAGGATCTCGCGACGTGCTGAATATTCAATCCGCGCTCCGGTGACAGGCGTGCTGTCATGGATAGCGAGTCTAACACTGTTCCCAGAAAGGAAATTCTCCGACTGGGGAGCAGTGAGCTTTTCGCCCAACTGACTGTAAGGCCCAGCTCCTCGAGGTGCTCGAGTAATGCGGCCCTGTGTTCTATGAGCTCCGTTCGTGAACGAGCTAGAATCAGCCAATCGTCCAAGTAGTTCAAAAACTCGCATGCCCCGAAGTCTCAGGGGGGGCGAGGGCCGCGTCCATGCACTTCGTGAACGTACGGGGTGCTAGGGACAGGCTGAACGGCAGGACTGTGTATTGATATGCCTGGCCCTCGAAGGCGAATCTCAAGAATCGCCTGTGATGGGACGCTATTTGTATTTGAAAATAGGCGTCTTTCAGATCTATTGACATGAACCAGTCTCCTTGGCGCACTTGCGCGAGGATTTTCCTGGTCGTAAGCATTCTGAACTGGCGCTTCACAAGCGTTCTGTTCAGCAGTCGCAGATCTAGAATGGGTCTGAGCCCACCATCTTTTTTCGGTACCAGAAAATATCTGCTGTATAAGCCCCCTTCGCCCTGAGATAGAGGTTCTATAGCCCCTTCTCTCAGTAGTTTCGCTATCTCGGCTCGAAGTAGATGAAACACTTCGCTTTACACCGTAGTTTCGACTCGCGCCGTATAACGGCGGGGGCGTCGAGCGAACTGTAGCGAACAGCCTCTCGTTATAGTGTTCAACACCCATTCTGATACCCCGGGAAGCTTTGACCACGCATCTGCGTGAATAGCTAGGGGTAGAATGAAATCTGGGCTCTGGCCGCGGCAGGACGGCGGCTCGAGAGCCCCTGTGTACTGGGAACACAACACCGTGTTTACAGCGTTCGAGGCGGGGGGCGCGCTGATCACAGCGGGCAGCCTGGCCGCGCTCAGCTTCTCTATGGCGGGACGCGCAGAGAAAGCGAGCGGGGCGAATCCCGTGGGATTCGGCGCGTGTGAGGGAATGTGGGCACATTTACTACATGCGGGCACATTTACTACACTGAGAATACTGTCAGCTCGCGCCGACTAAATCACTGCTGTGTTTACAGCGTGCGAGGCGCGCGCTGATCACAGCTGGCAGCCTGGCCGCGCTCAGCTTCTCTGTGACGGGTTGTGCAGAGAAAACGAGCGGGGGCGAATCCCGTGAGATTCGGAGTGTCTGTGAGAAATGCGGGCGCGAGACAGCGGGCACATTTTCAGCACGGAGAACACTCGGCTCGCGCCGACTGAATCAACGCTGTGTTCACAGCGTGCGAGGTGCGCGCTAATCACAGCGGGCAGCCTGGCCGCGCTCAGCTTCTCTGTGACGGGTTGTGCATAGAAAGCGAGCGGGGGTGAATCCCGTGGGATTCGGCGTGTCAGTGAGGAAATGCGGGACAGCGGGCACATTTACTGCACTGAGAACACTGTCGGCTCGCGCCGACTAAATGTGTGTTAGTTTCGTTTTTACAGAAACCAAGGGACACGCATCATGTAGTGTAAGCGGGCATTGTATGGGCGCGTTCACTACATTTTCTGCACAACCAACATGAGTTGGTTTTATTTGTGCTAGCCCTGCACCATGGCGGGCTGTGTCTGGGTGTGGGAATGGGCACTGGGACGTGGGCATTCTTACAACACTCGTAACACCATCGGCCGTGGCCGGGACACCAGAAAATGCACTCTTTATTGGATTTATCTGGGTAGCCATAGAAACGGCTTTTGTGCGCAGGCAAGCGGGCTGAGACACCGGCTGCTTCACTGCGAAATACACTGGGACAGTCACAACGCATGGAACTGAACGAGCGAGAAGTTTTGGTGGAAATCCGGCCGCAGCGGGATCTGAACACCGTCACTTTCCTAGAGAGACTAGGAAGGCCTTGAGACCTCGGGCTTTACCTCAATCCTCGGCCGGGGCCCGCGCTGAGGGGGGCGGCGTCCAGCAGAGCGAGAGCGCGGTGTTTGATCTCGGGCCTGGCGGCGCTGCTAGTTAGCCGAAACGACGGCCTTTGTGCGCAGGCAAGCGGGCTGTGGAACCAGCTTGCTCACTGCGAAATACACTGGAACAGTCACATTGCTTGGAACTGAACGAGCGAGAAGTTTTGGTGGAAATCCGGCCGCAGCGGGAACTGAACACCGTCACTTTCCTAGAGAGACTAGGAAGGCCTTGAGACCTCGGGCTTTATCTCAATCCTCGGCCGGGGCCCGCGCTGAGGGGGGCGGCGTCCAGCAGAGCGAGAACGTCGAGGAACACGGAGCGCTCAGCTTCCGTCATCTCGGATAGTTAGCCACAAATGTTCTCACCATTCAGGGGGGAAAGGCGCGGGTCTCGACTGTGACGGAGCTTCGTCTTTCCCGAGAAAGCGTCCGTCCAGCCTATTGCGCGTTAGTTGCGCGAGCGCCTTTCAGTCGAGGCCGATGTAATCCACGGCTTGAGAGAGCGGACGCATCGGCTCAGTTTCAATGCCGTCTCCGGTAAGTTCGTCGAGCTCAAGTGCGGACGCGGCGGCAGACGGCGGCCACTGTCCGCCCGTGGGCGACTCGAGCGAAGCCGGCGAAGCTGGCGGGCGAACCGGCGAGCTTTGGCGGGCTGGAAATAGCTCGGGCGCGCGCTGGGCGCGGCGCTTCTTGCGGCGCGGCGTCACGGCAGGCTGGGATGCGGGCTCGGATAACACAGCTAGGCGAGTCCGCAGAGTCACCATAGGCAAATGTTCACAATGATGGCATCCGCCGTCAGCGAGCGCGATGGCCACGTGATCCTCACCCAGGCAGGACACGCAGATGACATGGCGGTCCTCATCGCTGAGTGGGGCTCGGCAAGAACCACAGGAAGGCATCTTTAAAAAGACGCCGCTCTTTTAGAGGGGTGGGAAAAAAAGGCAGATAATGCAATCACACACACTCTAAGCAGAGGAAAGGATATGTACGCCGGAAAGCGCAGCAGGTACGGCGGCTGAAGGCGGCGAGGCCAGCGACTCCAGGCTCGATGGCACGTCCCGCTGAAGGCTACAGGTCGACGGCGCGGCTTCTCACTCTGGATCCAGCGATGCGGGAGGCTTCGCTGAAGAGATGAAAATCAACGTAAGAGCAGCTATCGAGCCTAGATATGGGGCGAGACCACGCCCTTTCTGGCGGGACGTGACGATATGGGCGCGAAAGGCCCCCATTCGTCGTGACGTCACGCAGAGCCTCTCTCGATAGGCTGCTGCTATTGCCGCAGGGCAGCCAATAGGCGCGCGAGC
Organism: Chrosomus eos; assembly: GCA_036326025.1. NCBI lineage: Eukaryota > Metazoa > Chordata > Actinopteri > Cypriniformes > Leuciscidae > Chrosomus > Chrosomus eos. Next base: position 35,151,130 of record CM070823.1, on the reverse strand, counting down.
TGTCTCGCCTATGTCTGCTTGCTGCTGCAAAGCGTTTTACATTAATAAAAAATTAAGGATAATTTTTGGCTTCAATATCTCGTGGAAAAGAGTTTTCCCCATAGCGTAAGATATTACGCAGTACGAGAGATACTCTCGTAAGAGAACTAGTACACACTCAAGTACGCATGGTGCTCATGGTTTTTAAAGCATCTGCTGTCCCACCCACTTTGTGAAGACATGAACACATGAACATATCCAGACAGCGAACACTTAATGAGCATTTTATAATTGTTTTTTAAAAGAATAATCATCAAATACACTGACTGAAACTCATAGGTGTTCAGTACAACCTGTAAAAAAAAGTTTGGTTTAGCCTGAAGAAATAATGACTAAAATATATTACTATTGTGTATAGTTTTTATGTCCATGTTTTAATCTAGTAAACCTCTTGTGTAGACAAACAAAAGTTGTTACATTTTATCTGATTGCATTTTCAAAAATACATTTTACATTCAATCACACAGAATCCAGACCAGTTATATCAGACAACCCAGAATTTCTGAGGAAATAAATATACATTTCATAAAAACTTAAATAATAATTAATAAATTAAAAATGTTTTTAAATACAATTTATTAGACATGTTTCAGTATTTTAAAATTTTGAATTAGTTTGCTCCATCCAAGTGATTTAAATTTCCTGTTTAAATCCATGTTGTTGGTTTATTATGTGTGTATTAAACCATGTTCAACCAAATCCATATCTGTTTTTATTCATTTAAGGGTCATTGTAGCTGATGATGATTATAACAATAATGATAGTTTAATATCGTATACCGTGAAACCGTGATATTTTCGGAGACGATTATCATACCGTGAAAATCTCATACCGTTACAACCCTAGTGGGGCCAACGCGACGACAAAGTGTTTAAATGCAGCATATGTGTTATTATATCTGCAAGTGTGTTGATGTTGATTATATTGCTGTTTCTGTTTGAATTTCCTCCAGGATGTGACGTGGTTGCGAATTGCGGGGGGGTTTCGTCGGAACGTATTTCATGTGATACAGGGTTGCAAAAATGTGGTGTTCTGTGATGTTCTTCCAGAAGCAATAATGTGATGTTTATTGATGTTTTATTTGGTTCGATCAAACTGTAGGACCGAGAATTGATATAGGGTTGAAATTTGAACAAATTACTGATTAATTTGAAAATATTTCAGGTACACGTAAATTGAGAAGAGTAAAATCTTATAAATTCTGTAGAGTATATAGGGACTCTAACTAGGTACATTACTGTAAAAATAATAAAATAATCTAGGGACTATTATTGAAGAAACTTGAAGGTTTTAAAAGTCTAAGACTGATATCATAGATGCTAAAATGTAATAGCAATAGTTGTTAACTAATGAGAGAGAATAGGTGATAAGTTACTTTCCCAGACTAGGTCTTAATAGATAATTGGGTAAACTTCTATAGTGATGAATTAATGACTACATTAAATATATTTTGGGTGTTTCAAATTGCTGAAATAGCTAAAGAAAACTTTTTAAAATGGGATTGATTTTGGGAAACCTTTAATTTATGGATTATTATTAGTTGAAGAAGTTACCAGTGTGATTACCGAAGTGTTCCTTTCATGTATTGTCTAATGTCTGTATTTGATATCTGAGAGGTGACTGCGGGTCTAGCTAGCTAGGAATACAGCAACAGTGCTTGCTTATTTAGCCCGGCTTTCCAGAAATTAAATATTGTTTTGTTATTGTATTGTTGAGAAAGGTCTTCAACGTATTAAAACAAATTATGTAGGGGACAGAGTTAAAACCTAGACATATTTAAACTAAAAAATTAGTCTAATCAGTTTAGACGATTTAGAGAAATAGAGTATTTGCTAATATAGAAAAAAAAAAATTCTGAAAAGCTTTATAAATTCACAATTAAGTTACAGATTTAATGATCTGGATCAATGGATCCATTATGAGCTATTCCGCATTGCAAAAACTTAGAGGTGGTATAAGTTATGTCCGTCAGTTAATTCTGGAAAGTAGAATTGTAGGAAGATACTTAATTAAAGATTAAATGGCATGTCATCAGCTAAGGCTATTATCGTGGCAAGAGCTGTGTTAAACAGAGTTAATTTTAAAATAATGACATTGTTTGAAACAAGATAATAAAATTATTGATATTAGTGTTAAGGATAAAAATTAAAGATTATAGAACCTTTTTGGTTAGATTTTATTACACAGATCCTTAAATAGATCTGACTAAGTAAAACAATCGCCTGCTTGAATTAAAAGCTAACAAAATAAGATTAAGGAAAATAGTTAACAACAGTATCGGCATGTTAAGGCCTAATAGATCAATGTGATTTGAAAGATAGCTAAAAGATGATGAAACTTGACTCAAGGTCTAAAGTTAAAAAGCAATGTACTATGGTATGTTTAGTTTTTTACTACAGATAGAATGTTGGCAAACAGATGAATAGATGAGAAGATGGTATGTGTATGTGAAACATTGGAAATTGGTTGTATTACAGCTTAGGATGTTGATTGAAGGAATATCTTAAAGGTATTATGAAGTAAAAGATGAAACAAGGAAATGGTTAGAGATAACAGGTGGTATTAAAGTCACTGACTTAAAATAGGATGATTCGGTGGAGCAGGTAAGTCATGCAGGTATAGAAAATTGATTAGAATAATTAAATTTAATATTGGCCATGTTTGATTATGGCCAGAGAGGGGAATGTGGTGGAAAATTTAAACTGAATATTAAGCTAAACGTGTTTTACCATTTGACCTTATTTGACATGCTAAATCTCTGAAACAATGTTCTAAGACATTCTGTATTTTAGGTGAATGTGTGTGTGTGTCGAACCATGATGTGTGTATAAATAACATAATATGGGAAATGAGACTAGACAGAGATGACTAAGTTAGAACTTGTGATCAATGAAGTAATGGTTAAAACTACCCAGTAACAGAAGAAGACTGAAAATGAATAACCAATCAAATTAATGTCATTATGCCATACCCCCTATTGTATAAAAACTGTTGTTTCCATGTTTTCGGTGGGATTCTCAATGGAAATTGTCTGAGATCCACCGGCCTTGTTTTTACTTGGGAGATTCTCTGAGTATTGCTCGAGAACTCTCCTGGCCGTAATTAAAAGCATTTAAAGGACATTTACTGAAGTCTGTCTGTCATTTTAAGCTGCGCAGCAAAGAAGTTAGGGTAAGAAAAACTCGAAGCTAAAGATGTCGATGGACACTTTGGGAGCTTGAGTAGAGTAGTTCAGGAAACTCGAAGCTAAAGATGTTGATGGACACTTTGGGAGCTTGAGTAGAGTAGTTCAGGAAACTCGAAGCTAAAGATGTCGATGGACACTTTGGGAGCTTGAGTAGAGTAGTTCAGGAAACTCGAAGCTAAAGATGTCGATGGACACTTTGGGAGCTTGAGTAGAGTAGTTCAGAAAACTCGAAGCTAAAGATGTCGGTAGACGCTTTGGGAGCTTGAGTAGAGTAGTTCAGGAAACTCGAAGCTAAAGATGTCGATGGACACTTTGGGAGCTTGAGTAGAGTAGTTCAGGAAACTCGAAGCTAAAGATGTCGATGGACACTTTGGGAGCTTGAGTAGTGTAGTTCAGGAAACTCGAAGCTAAAGATGTCGATGGACACTTTGGGAGCTTGAGTAGAGTAGTTTAGGAAACTCGAAGCTAAAGATGTCGATGGACACTTTGGGAGCTTGAGTAGAGTAGTTCAGGAAACTCGAAGCTAAAGATGTCGGTAGACACTTTGGGAGCTTGAGTAGTGTAGGATTGAAAAATCAGCGTTTGTCTGAAGTATCGTTAAGAGAAGACTTATAGGAAAGCAGATAGTCAGATTTTAGGTTAGATTTTAGGAAAGAAAAATCCATCACAGTCCCCAAGATTGAAAACCACTCCATTTGAGCCTTTTACTGCTGTGGTTCCCAAACTGCAATAGATGTCTTTAAGATGTCCTTCCAGTGATCCATGATTTGAATACTGATGAGGGGATATTGATCACTTCTCACATGTATTAGGCGAGGTGTACAGTAAGGTCTGATTTGATAGGCATGTGAATCAGAAATGGAGTTTTGATCTAGGTCTTGAGACCACTGTTCCATTGTTTCCAGGGGTTTGAGCTTTGCATGTTATTTGCATGTTATTTGTACAGTGTTTGCTTTTATTACTTGCAAAGTACATGTTATGCAACACTAAAATTAATAGTTTGCAATTATTATGTTTCTTATTTAAATAATTGTTTTAAATTCACAGAATACATTTCACAGATAGATTTTTTTAGTATCGGTGTCTTTGTCGGACTACTCTATTGCTGATGCAACAGAAGAAGTCTATGAGATTGTAAATAATGTGTTCAATGAGTAAAATATGGACTACTTTCTGGCTGTTGTTACATAACAGAAGTAGTCTATGAGTATGTATAGTTCAAGTTCAAGGACTCTTTGGCCAGAAATATGTGCATTGGGTCAAATTTGAATGTCTTTGACTGAATGTCTCCATTTCCACAAGTTACTGCACATATGAAGAACACTTGGGATAACTTTGGCAAAATATGCTGTTGATCTGGCTATTTGTACATTCGTAAGGTTGCACTTTATTTTACCTACGTGTATTTACAGTGTACTTACCTAAGAAAGTACTGGTTAATATAAGGTAACTACATGTGTTAAGGGTAGGTTCAGGGTTAGTACCTATGTAATAACTGTAATAAGTAGCCTAGCCTACATAAAATGTGCATGGGCAACAGGACTGTAAAATTAAGTGCTAGGGGCGTAATTTGCGGGTGGGACGGGTGGTACATGTCCCCACCACTTTTTGCCAGGGTCGATATTGTCCCCACCACTTTTTAAAACCTCTCGTGGCATGGATAGCTACCAGTAGAAATACATAAAACATCTCCAACTGGCAGACCATTCATTTCGTTCGATTGTAAAATAAAAGAAGCGATCTAGCCCTGAAATATGTTGTTTTTTTAAATCAAGTGATAAGTGCTCCTTGCCGCCTGCGATCGATGGCGGTTACAGTGTATCTTGTGGCTCACGCATAGTCTTCACAGGCATGCGCGCTTCAATCGTTTCGGAGACTATTTGTTCGTTCCGGTGCAGAGCATGTGAGCGGAGTGGAGCGGGAGCGAGCGGGGAGCGCGAGCGGGCGGATCTTGGACAGAGGCAGAGCGGCATTTTTAAAAGGACGGAGCGTCGCCCTATTTCTTGCTCCAATTTCGCTCCGCTCACACCACGAGTCTGACTCCACGTCTTTTCCCCGCCTGGCTAAAGAAGCTCGCATTGTGTTCAGCATCCCAGGCGGGTCTGCAAGGGCAGAGAGGGTTTTCTCCGCAACCACCACATGAGTCTGAAGCCTCAGACATTGTTCAAACTTGTGTTCATGAAGGTGAACTCAAAAGAACTGTAGATAAGGAAAGCAATTCATTTTTTTTTTTAAAGTTAAAATAATCCATTTAAATTGTAATCCATGTGCACTCTGCACAAAAGTTCAGTTATACGAATTTTGGCCTAATAGTTAATTTAGTATACTTTTAAAACGTTGATGTAGCCTACAGTAGGCATATAGCCTGTATATTTTTATTTATATAATTAGGCCCATTGATTCGTTTAATTTTACAGCATTTTTTTGTACAATATTTTTATTTTAATTGTGCGCGCTGTGCAAAAGTTTAGTTATCAAAATGTTGGCCTAATAGTTAATTTACTTTTAAAATGTTTATGTAGGCCTATATTTTTTTACATTTTTGTTTATATACTTATTTATATTTTTTTATCTTTATTTATATTATTAGATCCATTTATTCGTTTAATTGTACAGCAGTTTGTGTGTACAATGGATAGGCTATAAGCCAATTTAAATTTTAATCGTGTGCATTGCCCAAAAAATCAGTTATCAAAATTCTGGCCTAGTTAATTTACTTTTAAAACTTGTATGTATATTTTTTTCTATATAATTTTATTCATATTATTAGGTCAATTTATTCGTTTAATTTTACAGGACTTTTTGTATAGGCTATATAGGGAATATTCCTTTTTAGGCTATAGGCCTAATTTCTAATTTGAAATAAAACATTTCTATTTGGAAAATGTTGTTGTTGCTCTAGTAAGTTCTTTGGGAGGTAAGCCTGTGGTCTAAGCTAAAAGTGAAGCAGGCCCACCACATGTAGATTTGTTTCCTTTTTTGGGCGATTTGAGTGGAGCGCGAAGAAAACTGTGTTGAGCTCTGTGCGGCGGAGCGGAGCGGTGAACAGTTCCGTGAGCGATGCTGAGATTCTCACCGCTCCACTCCGCTCATATGCTCTGTTCAGGTGAAATCACAAAACAAAAATGCACACAAATGTTTCCCTGCTTGATGTAATACAACCACTGATGAACATATTCGGTTTTGATGAGAAAAAAAATCTGTTTTTATTCACGTGTCACGTGATTCATTTATTTATACACACATGTCCCACCCACTTTTTAAAACAAAGTTACGCCACTGAGTGCTACATTACATTTTCAAACAGTATAGGGTATCTGTAGGAAAGAGAACTGGGCCTAGTAGTAGCTACTGATCTTGTTGCTGGTAAAAGATCCACGTGTTGGGAATGCACAGAAATAACATCACACAACCAGAATATTCAGATTTAGAAACGTGTTATTATTAATGTCATGACTACTTTTAGAATTGTAAACCGATGTGTAGACTATATCATATCAAACACGCAAGGTTACACACGCCAGAATGTCATATACAAATGGCAAAATGAAACACAATTAGGCCTACATAAAGCACAGCCGGCACAATTAACCTAGTTTTTTTTGTTCACCTAAATAAACAGAAAAACATTTCCCCCCATTTGTTTCTTTTTTCTAGCGCATCTCTTCTCTAGAGCATCTCGATAATGCGGCAGGTGAGGCGAGACTCTACAGCTGTCTCGAAAGCTGGTGAGCTGACTACATAGTCAACATGGGCACATGCTCATAATCATATGATGACCAGCAGAACTGTTCTAGGTAGGCAGCTCACTAGCTTTGAGACGCAGCCCGTTGCATCCAAAAGGAGAGAGTGATACAAAGCTTTGTGCATCATTTACGTGTGCATGGATTGATTTCAGCATCAGACTCACCGGAAACGTGGCGAATCTTTCAGGCATTCCTCAAAATCCACCGTCACTTTCATTTTGATGAAATAATGATAGGCTATTATTAATCGCACTGATGTCTGGAGGTGATCCCAAGAGCGCACAGATAATACAAAAAATACAATGATTTTCAATACTTTTGCGTTTAACGCACGAAATGCAACTCATTTATAGTGCACACGGTGACATTTATTGCTGATTTGGTCATGGTATTTATTTGTGTATGTATCCTATGATAAAGCATCCGACATGCGGTGCGCCCCATCCGACTAGCGAGATACCAGTCTTACTACAGTGAACACTTCTCTCTCCCGAATACAATCTCATAGGCTACATGCTAATTAGGCAACGTGACGTTAGCCTATGGCAAGCCGTTTTAGCATCAAATGCCCCTGACTCTACTAGTCGTAATTTAGTTTGTCAAAATTCCAATTCCAGATATCTATTCAGCATTTTACATCGTCTTAATTGGATTTAAGATAGCCTACCTACAAAGAGATTATTGTCAAGTCAAGTCAAGTCAAGTCTCCTTTATTTATATAGGCCTAGTGCTTTTCACAATACAGATTTTTTTAAAGCAGCTTTACAGTGATTACAGGAAAATAATCCAATAAGATTGTTTCGGCTGTACAGCAGCAGATCTAGAAGAAAATAGTGTCACTGTCCAGCTTAAGTTCAGTGTTGATTCATTCACGCAGAAAAACAGCGTATTCATACCGGTCCTATACATGCAAATCATAGAGGGCACCCTTTAGGCCCAGTTAGCCTACAGCATTAAATAATATTTAGGCCTATAACTAGAAAACATTTACATACATCTATAGCAGCAGTAGTTCTAGTGTTTTACATTGTTCTAACATACATTAAACAAGGAAAATGAGTTAATACTAACCCAGCCATGCAAGTGAAGTACGCCATCAGTATTGTTTGACTTGTTTACAATATCCACATCTTGTATAGCTGGGTTTTGTCCAGCTGGCTAGGCAGCACGTCGGTCCATAATACACAAAAATCATTCGACAAATCTCGATATTCAATGTCCTGCACATGACAGCAATGGGCTAAAACGCTTAACATGGCTTACTGTACTAAGAAGACAGTGGTATTAAAAGACCAAATGTACACATGCAAATCACAGTTAGCTAAAAATGTATTAATTTAAACAATGTAATAATTTCAGGGCAGAAACAATGAGCTCCTTGAATTAATGAATACTTGTTATGACATCTAGCCTAGAAATCTATCCTAAAATTATTTTGCAGCAAAGTGTGGTCTAGCAACTCTCCATAGGCTTTTGAGCTGGAAAAAACAAAAACTGGTCAGGCCAATCACATCGTGTATAGAGTCGGCGGGCTTAACACAATAGGCTTGTTTGAGATGAGCAAAATCTGCGCAGAACCGATCACCGGTGATCAGCGCGTAATGCATGCCGGTTAGAAATGTGTCCGAGAGCGGTCCGCCTTGCTCTGATGTCATGCTGACATGTGTCAAAAAGCTCTCGCGAGCGCAAGGCGCACGTGCCGGATTCTGCAGTCGCGCGCAGTTGCTCTCCACCGACTGCGCTGATCAAAAGCATGATGGGAAACGACTTGCTGACGACACAGCTTAATGCTCATTGGTTTAAACAACCGTGATGTATTGTTCTCTATTAAAATGTTTGATTTTAAAACTCGGATATCATGTTTTATGTGTATATGTTATGTGTGAATATTCCCAAACTCTCGGACAGTGCGATCTCTATGGGTTATGCAATGCCATTTTATTATATATATAAAAAACACATAGCCTATGTCTGTATTAAAGAATAAATGATTGATAAACACTCATTTGGAATGGAATTAAATAACAAGTACTTTGGGTGTCTTGTTCATTATATTTATTTTCATATAAAAGCAACAGAACTTAAATTACATCCAGTTTATTAGCAACACTGTGCACGAGCGTGAATCCCGCGATATCCATCATTGATCTCACAGGTGTCTGATCCACTGCGAGAAGAGAGATCTGTCCGTCTTGCCTGCGCTTTTTTCACTCCTCCCCTCACTGCAGCCGCCTACTCTCGCCTACATTTCAGGCGAGGCGAGGCGCATCTCAAACAAGCCTATTGACGGCACAGTTCTGACGTTCCGCGTGATTTCCATAGGTGATTTCCCTGCTACTTGAAAACAATGAAGATGCAGCGGTCTTTCGAATCGGCTTTGGCCGCGACTCTGGAGGACTTGGAGTTAAGAGAACGTCACTTAAGTCTTAAAAAAGGAAGATGTGTTCGGAGTTTTGACGACCGGATACGGCAAAAGTTTAATATATCAACTAGCTCCGCTGGTGGAAAAATGCATGGTACTCACTCAGCCACAGCCGTTCGTTGCTCTGGTTGGTTGTAGCGCTGTCCTATTGCATGCAGAGGGATTTTGAAAGACAACCGTTTATCCCGCCCCTCGGATTGAGGTATGTCAATGGAGAGTTCCCAGACCTCATGGACGCGGGAAGTAGGGGTGCTGGGGGTGCTGCAGCACCCCCTGTTGGCAAACTGATGACAATAAAATGATAGCTTATAAATATATCTCTGGTTGTTGTTTCTGTTCCACAAAATTTTGTATGTCATGTTTGGGGTGTGGGATGAAGAGAGGGATATTTTTTGTGATTATTTAATTAAAAATTATTTAATTTATCTTCAGTGTGTAGTATTAGCCAATCAGGTGTCTTGACGCGAATCACGCGATTACGATTCAGCCTACACAGCACAAAAAAAAAAAACTAGTCTAAAAAACTGCTGCTAGTGAGATAACGTTACGTTAGTCTATATCAATATCAGCGCTATAGCAATATAATTATAGCTCATGGCAGAGTTTATCAGCCGAACTCCAGAGCGGGAATCTAACGTTACCTTTGGTGTACCAAAATCATCGTAAGGTAGAGACACGGTGTCTTACATCTACGTCTTTTTCCTGCCGCTGTGCAGGCCCAGATGGTAGCCTATATGATTGTGATTAGCATGCCTATTATAAAGAAACGAACCTTTTACTATCATGTCTATTGACTTTGATTAATATACGCGAGGGAGAGAGAGAGAGCAAGACAGCGCTTGTGTTGTGTGAAGACGTGAGATTGCGCGTGCGCGGCCGGGCGCGCTCTCTCTCTCTCTCTCTCTCTCTCTCTCTCTCTCTCTCTCTCTCTCTCTCTCTCTCTCTCTCTCTCTCTGTCAAAGCAACACTCACCGATCAAAAAAGGCTTTGGCGGCCGCCAAAAAGCGGACGATCCGACGTATTTTACAACCCGAAACTAAAAAAAAAACAGACCGGCTATTTGAGACCGGCCTTTATTTACCCAAACCTGTCGCCACACCAGGCGTGTAAAAGAGACAGGCGTCTATTTGGGACTCGGCTATTATTTTAAGTTTTACGGACGGTATAAAGAAGATCGTTGCCGTGCTTGCATCAATGCAAATGGGAAAAAAGGTTTTGAGGTTAGAGTAGTAATAATTCGTTGCATTTGCATTTATATAGCGCTTTTCTATGTACTAGTAATTCATAGATCTGTATAGAAGTGGACTTTTCCACGTTCCTGTAATTGCTTGGTCGACAACCGCCAACCCCAACCCCCCCACCCCCCCCCCCCCCCCCCGCGCAACAAAGCACCCCGCACCCCCTGTCGAAAATGACTTCCCGCGTCTCTGCCAGACCTAACATCTTGATAGGTCTGGCTTGCCAGGCTATATGACATCTGAAGTCTTCACTGAGTTGGCACTGTCTCTTCACAAGTATTGGGCATCTGAAGTCGTCACTGAGTTGGCACTGTCTCTTCACAGGTATTGGGCATCTGAAGTCTTCACTGAGTTGGCACTGTCTCTTCACAAGTATTGGGCATCTGAAGTCTTCACTGAGTTGGCACTGTCTCTTCACAAGTATTGGGCATCTGAAGTCTTCACTGAGTTGGCACTGTCTCTTCACAAGTATTGGGCAACTGAAGTCTTCACTGAGTTGGCACTGTCTCTTCACAGGTATTGGGCATCTGAAGTCTTCACTGAGTTGGCACTGTCTCTTCACAAGTATTGGGCATCTGAAGTCTTCACTGAGTTGGCACTGTCTCTTCACAAGTATAGACTATGTGCACGTTAGCATATGCTACTTCCGGCTGCGAAACCGATATGGGGTGTCTAGTTTCCGGTAGCCTGATGGACAACGCAGATTATGTATATTTCTCCAGATGTCTTGGACATTAACCGAAGATTTCAGTCGATATTATAATATAATATTAGAGTCGATGATGTTCATCGACTGGTTAGTGATTTTTCTCCAGCTCCCCAGAGCAAGAGAGAGAAAGGGGTTTAAATATTACATCTCTCAGTATGTCATACAGGGAGTACACATGTAATACAGGGAGTAAAGGTATCCGACGTTGGGAAAGGGAACTAAAAAAAGTCCTCGCTCTATACTAGGTACTAAAGAGTTATAGGAACTTAGTCCGGTCGGAACACGCGAAAAAATGGTTATAGGAAGGTTCTAGGCACTGCAAAAGTCCCTCCGGGCGGAAAGCGGCTATAGACACCGTGAGTAGTGACTTTTCCCTTGTCAGTGGTTTTAAAATATGTAGTTGGATTGTTTCATGTAACTTAGTTCTTCTCCCTCGCTGTGTTATGGCTTTGCTATGTGTGGATACATGTGCTGGTTACGTTCGTGAGACAGCTGATTAGTACTCTTGTCATTGACCGGAAAACAGTAACGTTACAGGAATCACCAACCCGTCGATCGCGGTCGACAAGTCGATCTTGGAAGCATTTTAAGTCGATCACGAAGAGTTTTCAAAATCAGAGAAAAAAGCCTATTGTGTGTAGTAAATGGTGTTCTAATCCATGTTGCTGTTACAATCACGTCATTTTTGCGGCGCGCACCTTTGGGCTCATGCGGACCCGTCGAGTTAAACAAGGCTTTACGCTTTAACCATTAAACCAGCTCAGCCACAGTAAGTTTTTTTATGTTTTAGGTCCATTGCGAACGATTAAACTAAGTTAACGCCGGTCCACTGATGTAAACAAGACGGCAACCGGAAACGAAGTACCCAACATCCGCCCTCAAGCCGGAAGTTAGCATTTTTCTCGTGCACAGAGCGAATTGGGCATCTGAAGTCTTCACTGAGTTGGCACTGTCTCTTCACAGGTATTGGGCATCTGAAGTCTTCACTGAGTTGGCACTGTCTCTTTACAGGTATTGGGCATCTGAAGTCTTCACTGAGTTGGCACTGTCTCTTCACAAGTATTGGGCATCTGAAGTCTTGGTTCCAAACTGGAGCTGACATACTTTTTAGTTACCTCAGGATGGGCATCCCGAGATAAAACAGAGAAGCAAATGCTGTTCATAACATTAATCAAGGATAATAATGTGCATTTGATCTGATAACTGTATAAGGTTTTGAGATGCATTATATGAATGCTAGGCTAAAGAGATGCGTCTTTAATCTAGATTTAAACTGAGAGAGTGAGTCTGAGCCCTGGACATTATCAGGATGGCTGTTCCAGAGTTTAGGAGCAAAATGTGAAAACGCTCTCACTCCTTTAGTGGACTTAGGTACTATCAGAAGCCCGGAGTTTGTGACCTTAAAGAGCAGTTAAATACAGGAGCTAAACCATTTAGGGCCTCATAGGTCAGTATCTAATATATATGTACTAGTCACAATTGGAATACATACTAGTCAGAACTGAATAGTTGATATCTGAATGACAGATCCCCATAGAAGTCAATGGCAAAAAATTAAATTTGTTACTAGTAATAAAAGAATAGTTACTAGTCACTATCGAAATAAGTACTAGTATCTAATGAATAAGTACTAGTATCTATTTAATTAGTACTAGTATCTAAAAAAGAAGTACTAGTAGCTTGAAAATAGAGACTAGATTAAAATGATTAAATGTTAAAACGGCTTGCCATATCATCCATTTTGTATTGGGAATTGTAATTGTAATTTTAAACGGATTTATACAGAAGTAATTCAAAAGTATATGAATATAAAAATGTAGCTGGGGCATGTGTAAAAGTGACATAAGGTATGCAGAGAAGACTCAAGGGGTTTGTTCTATTCTATATCCTAAAGTAGGATAATGTTGAGATGTGCATGCTGTGGATTAAATGGTTTTTGCCTTCATTCTCAAGCGAACACACATAAAGTCAGTAAGGATTTGTACTGTTGCGTATATCTGGTGCAACATTTGCCATATTTTTGAAAGAACTACTGACCGCAGGTGATCCACACTGAAAATAGCAGATTATCACCATCACGGATCTCTTGCTATAATACAAACTTGTGGGTTATTACCTTAATGACATGAGTAAACCTGCATTTATTGCAAGCCGCAAATGTTCTCAGTGTTACACGTCATAATTATGAAAACAATTATGATTAGAGAGCTCTCTAATTGATTTCAAGGGATTTATGTGATGAATATGTTTCCATCGTAGTTTATGCATGTCTTCTTTTTGGATACATTATACACTATCTGCCTAAATTGAGCACATACAGGGTTTTTTTGTGCACATTTTTATATGCACATCTTGGCATTTCCATCTCAAAATTCACATAAAATACTGAAGGTGGATGGCAACATTGCTAGTTTAAAATACAATATAAAGTTTTTTGTCACTTCAAATTGCTCACTTTATTTAAAACTGTTGGTCATCAATAAAGTTTTTGCATAAATTAGATATGGATCTTATTTCAGCAAATTACCTCTCATTATCGCCAGCTACAACTCACCGCAGTGGATGGTAGGTATTTGACATTAACTCACATAACCTGTGATTATACATGTCCAAGTGAGTTTGATTTGTATTAGACAAAGTTTGAGAGATCTAGCAAAAACAACCACTGAGTTACTGATGCTTAAACAAAAACTGTTACTTCCATCCCCAGTCTCCCCTAAGAGGAAATGTCACTCATCTTAAGGGGGTCTTGCAGTGTTGATTTGGAGAAGGAGGGGTAAAAAAAAAGTTGAGAACCACTGATTTACAGGGTTTCTTTTACTGGCACAAATCAAAGTAGAAACGAACGACATTAATTTGGAATGATTTAGATGACATGGGGTGAGTGACGTACATTCCTAAAAAAGTTCCACTGCGCTATTTTTCCATTGTTTTCAACGCAAACGCAATGGATGGACGTCTTTAACCGTCTCTTAACACTGGTTAGACATGTATAATACACCAACCAATTGTGATGTGGCAACAAGCTCAAATTTTGTGTGTGTGGAGTGGTAATTTCCCGGTCTTATGGAGCTCTGTCTGTTTTCAGTTTAGAAAAGCATAGTATTATTCTTTAGAGGCTTAATGGACAGGAAGACCAATCTTTAACCTAGCATACACGTAACATGCTCATATTTCTATCATTTAAATCCAGGATTACACTGCATAGGTCAACAGCTAGTTGCGTGTTCCGGGAACACTTCCCAGAACATCCATATCCAGAACGTCAGCCGACCCCATGACGACTAGACGAGTCCTGGAGACAGATGCAAAGACCTTGTCGAGCAGACAAGTCCTCTGCACAGACCCCAATGGCCAGCTTCACCTCCTCCCCAACATGCCAGCATGATGTATCCTGATCTTCAAGCAGGAGTTGAAAATGAAATATTCTTGAATGATATCAATCCACAATCAAACTTGTGATGCAGTCAGGAATCATAATCACATCATGCTTGTTGGTTTGACCAGAGAAGAACTGGACTGACTGACTGACTGACCGAGCCTGGTTTCTCCCAAGGTCTCCTTACTGAATGAGAGCTGAACAATGACACTATTTCACTGTAAAGCTGCTTTGAACAATCTTTATTGTATAAAGCGCTATATAAATAAAGGTGACTGTAAATAAATGGAACTTTGTGGAAGTGGTTTTTATTAGTTTTGCAGTCAGTATCACACTTAACCATATTCATTTGCCAAACACCACAGGTTTTTCCCTATTACTGACATTGCATATATATATTTCAGGACTACATTTTTAGACCAATGTTACAACAAATGTGCACATACATCAAATTGCACGTACATACAACACAAGTCTCTAATTAAATACCATATGCAGATTTTACAAACATTTTACACATGGATGGCATGTTTCAACCGGGCAACTTTTTCCCTCTACTTCATTTACACAGCAGTGCTTGAAAAAATAAACAAAATGCCACAATTTGTTTTGTCATATCATATGACTGCTTTCTTGCTAACTGTAGAGATTCTTCAACTGAACACAATAGTTTAAATGAAGTTAAGCCCAGATGTCTTTTTGGAATCTTTATGACGTGTTATATAGTCATTATCAGTTTTAGAGTTTTATACTGGTCTCAACGGTGACATATCACACTATACAGTAGAGAAGACATTGTTTGCAAGATCAATAGTAAATAGTTGATATAACTGAAACAATTACTGAAATTCCATGTGCAAAAATAAGCATGTGAAAACATTAAATGAAATGCATAAGATGAGACAAGTGACACTTTAAAACATTTCTTAAAGACATCATATAGACGTTCAGTGTATGTAAAACAGTATTCAAGTGTATGGGGTATTTTGGGCAGTACCTTTACATACATAAGAAGCAAGCAATGGAGTGACTGTAAAGTAAAATTCTCTGCCAGATTTTCTTCAAAGGGTGGGTCCCAAAAGTTGAGATGCTTTACAACTAATTCTTGAAAATAATTAAAAAGCATCCATCAATAGTTAACAGAAGATTCACCCAAAGGTCCTATTTAAAAACATAACAGGTCCAGTATTTGCAACAAAACAAAGCAATTGTCAGCCAAGCTAATATAGATTCCAAAAATCACTTAATAAAATGGTATGTTTGTTAAGGGCTCAATGCTTCCCATTGGGAAAACAGATCTGCAACTTCTAAAGTTGACAAACGCACATTTCTGAAGTGATTATCTCTCATTCAAAGGCTGCATATACTAAAAGGTTTAAAGCAGAAAGAAAAGAAAAAAAGAAGCTCAAATGTTACAAAGCACACAATGGTCGAAGTGTTAAAATACTGGCATTAAAAAAAAGTAAGTAAAATTCACTTTGGAAACTATTCTCTGCATGAGGGTGAATTTCATGATGTTTCAATCTAGAGATATTTAAACTTATGGCACAATCCCTGAAAACCAAACCTTCACTCAACACTTCCTGAGGCTAAAGCGAAATATTTGAAATATTTCAACTTGAACACTTAACATTCGCAAATTAAAAGAAATGTGCGTTTGGCAGATTACAGAACAAAATCCTATAAAAGTCAAATAAAATCACATAAAACTGAGTTCATGGTTTACTGGTGTGGAGGAGAAGCCTTTATCACCATTGATACTTCTGTTTGGTTAAGAATAAACCTGCGGAAATAAAAATTGTGTTGGGATAATTCAAACAAGTGCCGAGGGTCTCTTGAGCACAGCACTGTATTTCATAGGAGCTCTATCTGCCTTCAGCTGAACATTCAACAGGGTGAAGATGGAGATCTCCTGCAGAAGAAGACATCACACCATTATCCACTGGAAGAAATAAGCATGGCGTGGGATTTCTAGGATTTTCAGAGATGTAGCTAAGGTGTTGATACGGAGCATCTCTGATATACTGGTTTTGGCTCAGCGTCAAAACAGACTTTGTTGGTTCACTGGGAGAGATTTTAGATTGGCGTCACTGAAACACTGGCAACACTAAATTGGATTCAAATTTTATTTGTATAAATGAAAAAGTGTTGTTTTTTTGACAAACAACCAGTTCCAAATTACTTTTTAAATATTTAAAAAAGAAATGTACACAAGAGTTACATGAACCATTATTCAGTACTATTCAGTAAATATTAAAGGACGACGTAAATAATATTTCTGGATATAGTTGACTACCTCACAATACAATATGTCTCATGTAAGAAAGTGAAACTGTGTGACAGTCACCTTTCAAGTCACCTTTGTTTATACAGCACTTTATTCAATATATACTGTTTTAATGTGCTGCACTGAACCAAAATGCTTTCATAGTGTAGACGCTCATGTAGGGCTGTGCGATTAATCGTATTTCGATTTTGGATTCTCCAACCATTATGAAAACAAGATAATCAAGCTAAAACGATTATTGTGCCGCTGCTGCTGTGTGCTTTCGTTTCTCCCTAAGCCAAATTTCACATCCAGGGGCGTGCTTGATATTAAAGTGTAATTAAAAGTGCATTAAGCTGCGAAAGAGATGCTGTTCCCTAGGCGACGCTCCGAGATGGGGAACGGGCATAAGCAAACTTTCCTGTGGGCTAAAGGGTCAAATAGCCTACACATAAATATGTTGAAATGCCGTTTTTGTAAGTATCCTCATAAACACAGTTGGTTATATCTTAAGTGAAACATTTTGAGAAAGCGTGTTTGAAATGCGTTGGATCTGTGCAGCTCTTGAAGTCATTAATGTTAATCAAACAACAGACGACAAAGATAAAATCACTCACTGCTCTTGAATGAATAACTTTTGTAGTTTCAAATGTATAACTTTTGATTTGATTACTTTATTCAATTCCTGTTGTAGGCTAATATCTGAATACTACTGTACATCTTCCTGAAAAACCTAAAGCACTTGATTTAATTTGTATTTTTGTTGTTGTATTTTTTGTCGGTTTTGTTTGCAATTAGTTTCTTTGTTCTTACTGTATTGCTGACTGTTTACTTGTCTTCTGTAACTGTTTTGAGGACTTTTTACTTGCATTAACTGACCTAGTATTAGTTTTAGCTGAAGTGTCGATACTTGTGAAATAAAAAAATTGAAAATTACTTGTATCATGAAATAAGACTTTGATCATATCACCCAGCAATAATTGTGCTAAATAATTGCAATTTCAATATTGACCAAAATAACCCTACGCTCATGTGGGGGCTAATGCGTTCAAACAGGCCACAAAAGACCGCCTACTCTCATAAAGAGTAAACATTATGGGAAGCTCACTAGCCAGACAGGATTTAAACTGGAGACACAAGTGTTTTCCGGTTTGAAGACGAAAAACGTACCAAGCACAATGTTCTCTCACCATTCCTGATTTCTAAAACGCACTTACAGTGTTCGGCCTGGTCTTGCGGCTGTCAGAGCAGAAATGAAAGCTGCTGCTCACCATATGTTTTTACGTTGTCTTCGGGCACTCCACTATCTTTTTGCACCACAGGGTACCTGCGTTGCCTATGCCACGGTCCGGCCTCGTTTTAGCTCTTGTTAACTGGGTTTTCTGAGAACACTGCTATTTCGTTACTAGTAGGGGGTTCTAAGCAGCTGCCAGGGCGTTGCTAGGTCCTGAGTGCTTTTAAGTGATACACTGATACACTATATGGAGAAAAGTATTGGGACACAACTCTTAAATTGTTAAATTCAGGTGTTTGAATTCGTGTTAATGGGTATAATCCCTCCTAGATATATCATGGTCAAATGTGAGTGATATTATTGGAAATTGGAAACATTTAGGAATGGCATCAACTCAGCCACGAAGTGCAAGACCATGTAAAGTCATAGAGCAGAGTCACCAAGTGCTGAGGAGCATGGTACATAAACGTCACCAAAGCTCTTCTCATTCCATAGCCGAAGAGTTCCAAACTTCCACTGCCATGACATTCAATTGACCGTTCGCAGGCCCCTCCCCCAAAACGGCCATTGTCCAATCACACATCATAGCAACCGTTACTATGTGAGCAGCTCCGTCAAACATTGACTCCAAGCAAGCTGGTGAAGCGGTGCGCCCACTGCGTTTGTAAACCGGACACTAGATACTCCGAGAGATTGTCTGGAGGAGTTGTGTTCTTTTCGTTCCCAAAGCCGAAAACACAACGTGAACGGTGCCTACGATGGATAAAACAGTGTGGACGGCCCCACTCCCAGTTACATGTGTCGAACATGGTTCACTCGCGAACAGCGTGCATGAGACTGACACACTGAGATTAGTCAAAGAAACATGGAGAGAGCAGATCAAGAGGATCCACAAAGGAAGTACGTTTTCTAAAGGGTTGTTGTTAACGTGATATTTTCGGGGGGAAATGAGCAGCAGTCACTAGCAGTGCAGGACCTGTAGACTACAGTTTAGAAGAGTGCACGCTCGCAACGGGGAACGCATGAAGCTTAGGCTACTTGACAACATCAGTTCATATAACGTAATCAATATCGCAATGAATAGAAATAACCTTAAATGTATGGTTATCTGCATCTTTCCGTCTCTTATGTATAGTTACTTTTTAAACACGAAAATCGGATTCAGCATGACACGCAAGCGGTTGCCGTGGTAATGAAAAACCTGCTTGTTAAAGCGAATGTTAATCCTGTATCTGAGGCAAAATTACTAAATATGCAGCGCGAATTATATATTTCTAACTCCAAACAATTAGCGACTGAACCAGCGTATTAAATCTTCTTCAAGGCTGTAATTTACTGGTTGCATTTGAGGTACAGGTCATGGGGTTTCTCAGATTTCGCTTGAGACCGGTATATTAGCCTCAATAGTAGTCATGTCTCCTTCATTGCGTATTTTTATATTTTGAATATATCCCTCCACTGCATACTGTAACCCATTTTGCCTCGATCTGGAGGATATCGCAGAGGTAATTGCTCGAAAAAAGGTCACTGACACGCACGGGTATACCTCTTCCATTCATGGCAATCTGTGGCGCTGGTCGTGTTTGACCATTTGTTTGACGGGCGTAGCAACAATAACTAGGGGGCGTGGCTTTTGCGAACGGTCAATTGGATGAATGGGAAAAAATTCCCACAGAAACACTCTAAAATCTTGTGGAAAGACTTACCAGAAGAGTGAAGGCAGTTTTAGCTGCAAAGGGGGGACCAACTCCATTTTAATGTCTATTTATTTAGAATGCAATGACACTACAGTCATTGTTGGTGTAATGGTCAGATGTCCCAATACTTTTGTCTATATAGTGTATATGCAGTGGGTACGGTGTCCCATGCTGTTTCTTGGGTGTTGCTAAGCGGTTGTTGGGATGTTCTGAGTGTTTTTATGCATTTTCTATGTGGTTTTATGCAAAATTGCTATGTGGTTGTTAGATTCTGAGTGGTTTAGAACATTGTTATGTGGATTGGTGCTTCTGTTATAAATGTAAAAGCATATCTTTACGATTAAACAATATTAAGTTTTTTTTTAAACATTTCAAAATTGTGTGTTTGCAACTGCACTAATTATAAACCCACCAATATAACATATATTGAGAAAATTAGGCTTTAAGCAAACAGAAGAAAGCTGCATGGAGTAGCGCACCTGTTGTATCTCCTTGCTTGGGTCACCTGTTTCCCAGAAAAGCGTCATCTCTGGTCTTTTTCCCACTTTACGGAAGTTGACCTCCTTTAGTCCCTCTAATGACTTCAAGAGAAACAAAGCATGTTATTTATTATTCATTATTTCATGCTTTTTATTTATTAAAAAACAATGAATGTTTTTTTCTGTTGTGGCCATTTATAGAGTGCTGGTTTATAGCTCTGCTGCTTACCACATTACATTCAATGGATTTAAAGGGGTTTTCACAGCAGGCAAAATGGGCTTTTAATTAAAATTGGCTGCCTATATGGTAGAAAGGTGAATCACCGGAATCATCAAAATCAACAATCATGGGGTTGGTGGATCGTTGTTAGCTCATCGTTGATTACTCAATATATCATGGGACTATTACATTGAAGACATCCTGGCTATACAGTTATTCTAAGAGTTTCTTAGTTTAAAGGGAAAAAAAACGAAAGTGAATGATTGTCTAAAACTAAGTGGCAGATTTACTAACAGCTTGCGCCAGGATAAACCCTCTTCTCTATGCAATGTGTAACAGGGTGGATGTTTCAAGCTTATGAAGCCCATTATTAGCTAGAAAAAAAACAACAACATGCTAGCAGAAGATTTTGATCACTGTTCATTTTTTCTCTTTATTTTACTGCGGATTTGTTTTTAAACAACACACTTTACTTACACTGAAAATTATGAATATAAAAACGACAGTGCGACAAATGACGGTACATAATTCATTTGTTTACACATATACAGGGTTTTATAAATACGGAGGTCCGAAAAGTGATCTTGCTAGGGGGTTCGGGGGCATTTGCCCACCCAGACAAGTGAAGTAATACAAACAGTGAAAAGTCCCAGTGCTGATTGTAAGGACTGGATCTAAGGGTGAATCTGAATAATTAAATATATCCTGAATAACTAAAATCCCAAAAGCCTTCATTTAGAGATCAGAAGGCCGCAATATAAATTACCACACACACACACATCCCCCCACAAGTAAGAACCACTACGGACATAGCGTGGTGTCAGCTTTCAAGACAATTTTATGGCTGATCAGAATGTTTCCACAGGAAGTGGATCCTAAAGAGAAAAGAAACTTCTCTTTGTTTAAAGACATTTAAACAAATATATTCAATGTGTTCTATGTGTGTTTGTTTGTCATAGCAAAGCCAGCTACAAGGGACATTCAAACAAGCACGCGCTCGCTTTGAAAGGAGGAACACACGCACGTGACCACGTGATGCGCCGTACTGAGAGATGCACACGCGCTTCTCTGGGATCTCCCTTCGGAGATTTTTCGTTCCTGTTAGTCAAAGTTTGTTTTCGTAGTCGACTCTGTTCACTTCCACGAAGTGAAACGGACTCAGTCAAACTATTTTCCGTTGGTAATGTTACCTCAAAGACTTCTAACCTCTGTTCCGCGCCACGTGACGCTTACACACCATGGACTCTGCTCACGCACGCGGCCGAGACCGGACCGTTCAGGAATGCAGCGCTACAGAGAGACCATTACATTTGTGCAAGTATATCCTTTTATAGAGCTTCTGAGAAGCATTAAGATGATGTTTTCCGTGTTGTTTCAGAAGGTGAATGTCTGGGGAATCGTACCAATGGTACCAATGCTCTCTCTCTCCCCCTCCCTCTCTCTTCTCTCTATATCTCACACACTCACTCGTTCATTGATGTCTTATTGTGTTTTGTATGCATATTATGTTTGTAAATGCATATATATTTACTACTGTTACATGGGATATATATATAAGTAGTTCTGCCTTATTAAATTCATTATATTCATGTGATTGATTCATTCTCTTTGCTCAATTTCAAGTCCCTTAAAGTGCCAAAGGTCCAACTTAAGCTACAAGCTTTACAAATTAAAGATACTTTAAAGGAGTCATAATGTGCAATTTTCACTTTTCCATGAGAATCAATGTATGTTATGATTGACTAACGATTATACATTGGCCGGGATGCCGATATTCAAAAGTGAAGCGTTTGTTTACCCCAGGGTTCTTAAACTAGCCAACGTGCACGCGCACTCAAATACGAGATTTCAATTTCTCCCCCGACTTGACGTCAAGACGGGGCCGGATATACCATATATGGACACCGCAGAGGAGGCCCGCCCTGCCCCTCTCCCCATCCATCATATTCAGTCAAGAAAGATGCAGAAACGTAGTGCACACGCGAGTTGCTCTGTGGTTGACTGTCATAATCCACATTCTAATGTTTTTTCTTTACCCAAAACTGGCCAAACTACAAGGGACCAGTGGATGAAATTTATTTTTAATGACGCTGTTCCAACAATCATCTCAACTTGCTCAACGTTAGGTGTCTGCGCTAAACATTTCACAAAAGAATCTTTTACAGGGTTTCCGCGGGGCATTAAAAAGCATTAAAAGTCATTAAATAGATTTTGCGAAAATTAAGGCCTTAAAAGGCATTAAAAAGCATTAAATTTGATTCTTACAGGCATTAAATTTTTTTTATAGTTTTGAAGAGAATTTTATATAAATTTATTTGAATATAGCCTTCATAATTAATAATTTGTATTTGCTGTCGCAAAATATGTAAGTTCGTGTGATAAATACGCGGAACCAGTTTAGTAATTGCTTCCGGCCGGAGCAAAAGTGCCGTGATGCGGAGGTGACGCACGTCTGTTGTACAGCGGTGGACAGGTCTGAACCTTGTAAATAGTACATTGTGTTTAATTTGTCGTTTAATGAGATCTAATATATGTTGCTAGTAGCGAGAATAGACCCGACTGTTACACGCATGCACTTAAATGGTCCAGTAGCAGAACTTTTGCCAAGCATGTCAGAGGTTTTGGGTTCTAATCCGCAGTAAGAAGTATAAATTTTTCCCCTCGTCAAAACCGATTGTTTATTAGTGGTTGTATATCAAGCAATGACATGTTTGTGTGCAGGGTTCGAAATGACTTCTGACTCTTGGGGGTCCCAAGAGATGTAGACTATCTTGCTACACTGTACGCAAAATTATATGGATCAATGTCAGGGTTTTCTTCTTTACTCAAAATGAGGCAGAGGTGGCAAAATCGTAACACTAGGGGGGTCCGGGGGCATGCCCCCCCGGAGAAAATTTTGTACATTTTAAAGATAAATTCATTAATCTGGTGCACTTTGAGTCACTCGAATCTGTTGTTAAAAATAAATAATAATCCATCCGCCAACCACTCATATTCTTTGATTTAGATATCTGCATCTGATCATCACATTACAAATATTCAATCAAGCATGATAATATGGTAACATATCACACTGAAGAAGGCAGATTTTTTAAAAGCAACATTTATTTAAAATAAAAGTTCTTCTTTTGGCAAAATTAAATTTCCTTTATAGCCTAAACAGACGCTTTACTCCCTTTAAACTTAAATAGTCAATGTTTCATTTTTGTAAACACTCTTATCTGAATAATTTTTTGTACCTTTAAAAAGGGCACTTTTCCCCTAATTTTATTTAGTGTATGCTCTAAATTTAATTTCAAATTCTTACATTGTATTAATAGGCTACATTCAATTAAAATAATAAGACAGCCTAGCGGCTGTTACCAAACAAATTAAATAATTTACATTGAAAAATTATAACCGTATTAAATGAGATTCTGAGATTGTTTTAAATATTTTTTGAATATACAATTAAGGAATGTTGAAAAGAATGATGCTTTGAAACTAAACCGCCAGTAGGAGGTGGCAGGCGACCGTCTTGAATGAGCGAGTCATTGAGTCATTCATTTAAGCGATTCGTTCAAACGGCTGATTTATTCAGAATGAGGAGTTTTAATAATGGGTAATTGAATCTTTGACTCGAGCGAATAGTTCAAAACGCTGAATTATTCAGTAATGAATCATGAGTGTTGCTCTGAGATGCGCTGTGGTTCTGTTGTTTGGAACTATTTTCGCTGCTGAAACAGAACAAAAACAGCCATTGCGTCTAAAAATGTAAGTAACTTAATTTTAATTATTTTAACTATTTGTTTATTGAACTGTTATGAAATCAATATCTCGGTTTCAATCGTGATGGCATTCAGGAAAACAGCACTTTGGTCGTGTGTAGGCTATATATTGTTTCTTAACTACAAATGAATATGGTATAACTGCGCGAGCCCCAACAGCGCAACTTTGTTACCGTCCGTACATTAGCGGGAGCACCACAACAACTCACTCGGCTAATAGCTGCCCTATAGCTGCCTCGCGCTGTAATTAAATAATTACTGGTATAAATATAAAGTGTCACTAAAGACCTATAATTTTCACAATCATTTTTAATGTTAAAATATATTTGTCGGGGACCCCCCAAAATCCAAAAATAAATTCTTATGGGGGGTCCTTAATGACTTATGGAGGGTCCGGGACCCCCCCAGACCCCCCTCATTTCGAACCCTGTTTGTGTGCATTGTTTTGTGATTTCACCGTAACAAAAAGAGAGTCTCTCCGCAACGGATTGAAGCGCGCGTCTGTTGTGCACGAGCCGCAACAGAACGCAGGCAAACAACGTGTATTGTTCTTCTATACTCTTAGACGCAGGGCTCTCAAGTGTCACGCTCACATTGTATTTCTCACGCTGAAAAACTATTTATAATATATTGAATATGCCGCAGCGCCCCAAATGTCTCTGGCCTCGCCGCTCTCACTACGAAACCGACAGGAATCAAGCGCGTCTCCCCTGCAGTTCTTACTATTCAAGCCTGCCACTTATCAGCCAATCAAAAAAAAAGAAAGGGTCTACACATTAGCCAATTAGAAAAAAGCACTATTGTATCTGGGTAAGATTGAAGATAAGTCATGATCTCCTGTTTTAATGTTACAAAAAATTCACAACTTGTTTGACACAATGGCAACTTGACTGCTGTTAGAGAAACGTTTCCCAGATAATTATCATCAGTTTTAATGAGTGTCTGTAACTTAGTCAACAGTTTTACAGCCTGTTCCCTAACCCTAACCCAGCCTGTTCACTGACAACACCTGCTCAGAACAAGTAGTCTAGGCCTAGTCATATTTTCGTCATCGCACGATGACTGACATATTGTCACATTATAAACATTTCTCTCTCCAAATAGGCTTAATAATTTTGCATAGTCGATGTTATAGGTCACTTTTAACATCATGTCATATTTTATAATTATATCCGGGCCCATTAGAGGAGGAGACGGTGCCGGTAGAAGAGGAAGAGAATAAATACTTTGTATTTGGTTGAATTGTCAGTGCCATGTGTCAAATCTTCTCTTTTGCAAGTGTGAGCAATTATTAATAACAACAACAAAAACACTAATAATAATATTACTAATGAAACACCACCATTCCTGCGACCCGTCCTATACGCCGCGAGATGTTTAAAAAATGGTTGGGACAATCGACATGTCCCACCCGCAAATTACACCAGAAAAAAAGAGAAAAAAAAAACATTTTATATGCATATACATGGTTAGTCATGGGTCGTATATGGCATTAAAAATTTTAAAAATGGCATTAAAAAGGCATTAAATTTCATTTGAAGATACCTGTAGAAACCCTGTTTTACAAATTTGGGGCAATATCAGGCGAAGTTGGCATCGAAGCTACGTTTGGAAAAAGGTGCCATTCCAACAATCAGGGACTTGCCTGAATTTGAAACGGTAAGACTGTGTTTTTATTACTATATTTTGTGTAACAAACCGCAGCTAACTACTAATGCGGTTAATGTATGTGATGTAAACACGGGGAATGGACTCTACGAATGCTAGCCACATCTTTCCACTTTGTTTTACTCTACACATTATAGCAAACGTTAATCTCTATAACCACTGTAAACTGAAAATAAAGTAGACTACATCTCCGTTAATGTAATCTACATTAAATTAAAGCTAAACTTATGTGGGAGAAAATAGCAACAAACGTTTTAGCTCGTTACTGATGTTAATGTATGTCTCAGTCAAAAAAAATGTCTTTACCATTCAGAGACATGTTGATGTAGACGTCCTTCCATTGACTGTTGTTCATCTTCCGTTTCCAGCTCTGGTTCAGAGTCTGGCTCAAACATATACGGTTGAATCCCGTAGGTCGCGGCCAGGTCGGGTTCATTCACAACTTGCGCCATGATCTCTTTTTGGAATGATATGCTGAAGTTACCTGCGGTGTCAAGCCCCCTCCTTCCTGCCACCAATCAACGCGCCCCTCATTTGCATTATTAAAATGACCGTCCACGACAGCCAAAACCTTGCATCAGATCTCGCGAGACAATAATGCATTCAGAAATAAGGGTCAAACGAGCTCTGTGTTTATTTTTTTCCAATTTTTCTTTTTTAGAAAGGCATGAAATGACTATAGTAGAGCGTGGGTATCAAAGTTAATACCACATTATGACTCCTTTAAAGAGTAACGTTATGTGTTTATAGGGCGGGAAACCCAATTCTTCTGGCCAGAGAATTGCGTTTCCTGAAATCCTATAAAGTAAGATGATATTGTGGATCCCCACAATATTATGCTGGCAATTGAGCTAAATTAATTTTGCCTGTTTTGTAAGACGTCATTCAGTGTAATTAACTGCAATCAACTTGTAGTTACAATGCAAGAATACACATGTATGCATGCAGGTAAAATGACATCCTCCCTTAGAGGGAGATTTATTAACATGTAAGACTGATCTAATCAAAACATGTATGAATAATTATTAATTATCAATTATTAATTATGATATGCAAATTCCCCACGGATTAGATCCGCCCCATAGTCTTTACATGATACTGGGGAAATATAAACACATTTGAGGTACACATATATATATTTATACAATAATAATGGCAATATATTATGGTGATTGTGTTGTTAAATTGAGCTTATTTTTACACTGATGTATTGGCAAAGAACATATGTATATCTGTGTTAAATAGGAATCCATTGTAATAAAGTTGTTCTCATTCTGGGAACAGTATGCAATAGGTTATTCCTCTACCTGCTCTCATCTCTCATCTCTCATCTCCATCTCCTCTCATTTTTCTTCTCTCAGTCTCTTTATCTTTAGATTACCTGTAAATCTCCCCTTCCCGACGAAGCTGAGCTTTGATTGATACAGTCCTCACAAACTGATTATTTCTGTCGGTCGTTTAAAACTTCTTTCGCAATTAAAACAGCTGTTTAGTTTAGCCCCTTGCATCTTATCTTGTGAAGCGTCACGTTGGGATTCACGCGCGGCCGCGGCTCGCGCTTCTGTGAACATAAATCCTGCTTGCTTTGATTGGTCATCTCAAACATTTTGCCATTGCCGACGAGCGTTTTTTGCCGACGTGTTTGAGAAAAAATATACACTCAGAAAGCTGTGACTGAAGCCTATATAAAGCATTCAACCGGCCCTCCGGGCCAATAAAACAGACCGGCTCACCGGGAATTCTCCCAGTGCTCCCGATTAGCCAATGCGGGCCTGTTAAACACTAATATAATGTAATAACTACCTCACAAATACATAAGGAATAAATATAAGTAAAAATGATTACGCAGACTGGAGTATGTTTGATAAATGAGGTGTATGGCTGAATTTCACTGGTTTACTATTAAGAAGGAAAAGCTGTGAAAACAAATAGTTTAACAAGTCATACGTACATTACAGTAGATTCGTTTCTGCACTCCATAGCGAAGCACCAGCACATCAAAGGACTGGTCCAGAACCCCCATGACCATAGCTTCTGAATCCAGAGGACCACACTCCTACCAGCAACATCACACTCATTAATAAATGCTTTGTTTACCAACAACATTTCTGCCTTTGCAGATCAAGAACAACTATGCTAACGTTATATCAAGGGCAAAATCTATTTGCTCAAATTTGTTTAAAGTTTACTTTATTAGAATTACTATTTACATACAGAAGACTTTTACTCTATGTGCAAGCTGTGCAAATGATAAATAAAACCTGACCTCTTAAGAGCATCTTTGCTATGATAAATACCTTCACAAAGACAGCAAAGAAAAGTTCAGAGCTCAGCTCTTGAACTCTCTTTGAAGCAGTCTTCCTGTCATTGCAGTGGGATGACTGTTTGTGTACTTCCTCTCCTGAGACACTCAAACGTGGCCCGCAGTCTGTAATGACACAGATAAAATAAATATGAGGCTCCAGATAAAACAGCACTTAACTTAAAGTCTGCATGAACCAGAAGTTGTGCATTTCAAAATCAAATGCAATACAGAAAGATAAAAAAATAGAGGTCGGGGCTTGATTTTAGCACACATCCTCGCCATCTCTAGCTCACAGCAGACTGACAGTCAGAGAGGAACACACTCTAAAGGGGAAGCACATTTTAAGATTTTGACTACAGATTACGAAGATAATATTTTAATTCGGTGGATTAACTTGCACAGATTAATTGTTCACCACAATACTAGTAATGGTCAAATAGCCCTATTTCTGTGTAGTAAATAGGGTCAATTTAGTTTTACTGAGACTTTTATAAAACACTTCAGATGCAACTGAAGCATCAAGGTCAAAATATATGACAACTGAATGATAATTTTACACTTTCAAATGTGTTTTAGTAAATGTTGACTAAAACTTGGCATGTTCATGTAACCTAATTTGTGATCAATTACAGTGGGTTTTATTAGCATCTTCTTGGTCGACTTTACAAAGGATGTGTTTGGATATCTTTGTAAAGAGTTACCAATGTGTCATGGAATACTGTGAAGGCCATCATCAACAAGGGGAGACAACCAGGGCACCGTAATGACATTCCAAATGAAAGGGCACCCGTCCAAAATTGATGGATGCTAGGACTTACAGTAGCATTAATTGAGCTGTAGGGATATCTGGGAAGTATTGGTCACATGCTGCATGTTACAACAACATCCTGTATTCCTCATATGTCTGGGCTATTGGGTAGGGTGGTAAGATGGAAGCAATTACTCACAAAAATAAAAAAAATAAAAAACACGTGGTCCAAAATGCAGCCGCTAGAATTCTTGCCAAAGCTAGGAAGTATGACCATATTAGTCCAGTTCTGTCAACACTGCATTGGCTCCCTATTAAACATTGTATACATTTTAAAATATTGCTTATTACTTACAAAGCACTAAATGGTTTAGCTCTGCAGTACTTGAGCAACCTCTTAACGCATTATAGTTCTTCACGTCTATTGCAATCTCAAAATTCTGGCCAGTTGATAATACCTAGAATATCAAAATCGACTGCTGGCGGTAGATCCTTTTCCTATTTAGCACCAAAACTTTGGAGTGGTCTTCCTAACATTGTCCGGGAAGCAGACACACTCTGTCAGTTTAAATCTAAACTAAAAACACATC
The DNA here is from genome assembly GCA_036326025.1 of Chrosomus eos. Classification (NCBI taxonomy): domain Eukaryota; kingdom Metazoa; phylum Chordata; class Actinopteri; order Cypriniformes; family Leuciscidae; genus Chrosomus; species Chrosomus eos. The sequence continues at coordinate 35,121,436 of CM070823.1, read as the reverse complement.
TCTTTAGCCTGGCATACACAAATTATACATTTATATTATTCAAATCAGTTAAATGATTGTAAGGCTGCATAAACTAGGTCAGCCGGAACGCGGAACATTTCCTATAAAATCCAATGTACTCGTTACATCATAAGAAGAATGTAATCTACGCTAATATTAGTCTCTCTGTTTATCCCAACTTTTACTGTAGTCAGCCGGACCCGGGCTGTATCCAGATCTGATGGTTGACCTGCGCCTGGACACGACCACAACGCATCCCTGAAGAGTCAGCAGAGATTGTATCAACTAGACTCTCCCCTGTGAAGGCCTCATCGATACGACAGCCATCGGCACTGATCCTCAACAAACCTGTATCATCAACAAACCGGCGTGACTCCGATCTTCAACTAAATGAACTGGAAAAATATTCTGAATGTTCCGATCCAATCTGACTTCTGACCTGTAATGCTGCCTGAATCATAATCAATCGTTCCCCCCCGCCCCCCCTCTATTTGTTTTGGTTCCTTACAACTGTCACCTTTGGCTTGCTTAGTTGGGGACACTTAATATTCAACAATATAATTGATCCGTTATCACTGTAAAGCTGCTTTGAAACAATCTGTATTGTAAAAAGAGCTATATAAATAAAGGTGACTTGACTTAAAATAATCATGGTTTAATGAAACCAAATTGGTTTGAACTTTTGGGCCATGATTTTAAAAGGTATGTTTGGCTCAAAAACAAGACCGCTCATCACCCAAATAACACCATACCCACAATGAAGCTAGGTGGTGCAAGCATCATGCTATAGGGCTCCTTCTCCTCAGCTGGACTGGGGCAGTGAACTATTCCAGTTCTTGTTCAAACACACTAGACATGCTTATTTCTGTGCATTTTGATCACTTTTTGTGGGAAATCATATTTGCTTTCTCCATCTAAAGTGTGCTTCACTTTAACTGAGCGTGAGTAGTGCAGCAAAAACAGAAACCCCTGATTCACTGCTGCTCTATTAAATGTTGCATTGCATACTAAAGGAACATTTCCCTCACTAGTGAGCAGGCAGCAGGACGTTGAGAAACTCTAGTGGAGCTGGAGCACATTACAGAAAGCCGTCAGTCAAGCAATAGTCACATGCACCCTGACTTTTGAACACGAGTAACTTACCAATGGAGGCGGCCAGTAGACGGTGCACTATGACATCAGCATAGCGTCGTATAGGTGAAGTGAAGTGTGTGTAAAGAGGCACATTAAGAGCATAATGACGGAAGAACTTCTCATCCTTCAGAGCTCCAGAACAGAAATACACCGCCATCTAAACAGGAAAACAATATCAAACAATTCTGATTAGATCACAAGACATTCAACAGTCACCATTGCTTCAGTTCTAATAATCTGACACATAAGCAGAGTAAGCTGCACAACAAGGATGGAATTGATGCATCTTATACACACACAGGCTGTTCCAAACAGCAGGTAGAAAATGATGCTGCTTTGTAAGAAAAACCTAAAGTGTTGCCAAAATAGTGGACTACAGGAATGGCTTAGTTACGAATAGAGTTATTGATACTGGATAAAATACATATTAGTACTGAATAAAATGCAATTATATAATATTCCGTAATATTATTGATTTGACTGCACTGAACAAAACTTGAAAAGAATTGAGCCGGATGACAATCACTGTAATGCTGCATTATAGCCATTTCGACTTGGTTTCATAATTGATTAATTTAGCAACATCAACAATGTTTTTGAACTTAATTCTTAAAGTGGATAACCTGCTTTACCGCAGAATTCTGATGCATCATTGATCATTATTTTTCTGGTTATTATTGCACAGATGTTTGAAACAATCTGTATTGTTTAAAGCACTATACAAATAAAGGTGACTGTACACTTAAATAAAGGGCATTATCATTCCCTTTTAATTATGTATTTTTAATAATGTTTAAATGTTGTAATATTTGTGAATTTGATTATGTAGCCTACTTATCCATTTTCTTGCGAGTGCAATCAAGACTACTCTCTGGTGCTGTGCACTCGAGACTCCGCCCACACGCTGTTCTGATTGACTGTGGGTTTTGATTGATTTTGACGCATCTCGCATTGTGTCTAGTGTGGACAGACAAATTATTTGGTAGTATAATTATCTATGGCAGAATACCATAGCAAGTGCTTGGGAGCACTTCGACTCGGCGCAGTAATATCATCTCTCGTGAAAAGTCCGCTCCCGTTGAAATGAGAGGGAGGAGGAGAGGGAGCGGGGGAGCGGACTTTTCACGAGAGATGATATTACTGCGCCAAGTCGAAGTGCTCCCAAGCACTTGCTATGGTATTCTGCCATACAATATAGTTATCCATTTTACACGCTTAGAAAAGCACAACGTTTTATTTTGTTTCACCGTTCTTGGTCGAGTTACACTACTCTAGTAACTGTATTTAAATAGGGAAAACGTGGAGGTGTTTGGTCGCTTCTCTTCTTGGCACGTATTGAATGAACAGGGCTGAGATAAGATCTAACAAAGGTTCGCGGCAAGACAGCGATTTAGTGCACGCACTGAGATGAGAGAGGTATGTATCAACTCGTCTTAGTTAAGGGAATAACATAGTTTAATATGAAAAACCAGTAGAGTATCCCTTTAATGTAATGTTAACCAATAAAGCTAAGTAATTTCTTAAAGCTGCAGTCCGTAGCAATTTCCCTTTTTGTCGCCATCTCTGTTCGAAATCTGTAATTGCATTGATTCGCGGAATTATCATCTTGACGTGGGTTGTAAATCGGCATGAAACAGCGCGGATGAACACAGTGTTTTGAGGCGAGTGCTGCTGTCAATCACAGCGCTGTGTGGATACTGTCATTTAGAATCACAGATTCACTTTTTGAAAGCTTGACCAACATACGAATTTTCACCGCAAAATGTCTTCTGAACAAGTAACATCCTTTTTTGTTCTGATCAACTAAGGGGGGAAAAGCATTCGACATGACAAGCGATCGTTAGATTTAATCAGCGCGATTTACAGCAACCGTGCAAATGCATAGCCTACTTAAATTTGTTCTTAAATTGTTCATGTTAACAACATCAGCATTGCGTGACTAACGTTATTTAATGTGTTTTATGATTACCTGTGTAGTTCAGAATTCATATTCTCCATAATAGCTAAACGAGAAAGGCACAACAAAGGAAACTCCATAACTGTGTGGATTAAGAAAACGTACTGTTACACGATTGAACTATTGAAATGTCTTACTTGTTCAGCAGAAAAAGCCGTCTCTTCTTCCGTTTCGAACCCCTTCGGGAGTTCACGCATCTTTCAAAAGCCCCCCGATGTGTAATCCTTGTGTTCGCATGAGACGGTTTCTTTCTCTTTCCACCTTAAATCCGAAGTACGAAGTCTTTTGAGTTTTATAACTGGTTAATCTCCAGTTGACACAGATGATTGTTGTTTGGATCTTTCTGGATCGGATCCGCCATGAGTTTAATCATGTAAAGTGCTGCGAGAAAAGCCCATGTCTACATCTCCTCACGCGCAGTAGCCGGCTAGCCGAAACTCCTTTATGTGTACGGATGTGACGTAATGACGCAAAGACATGCTCGAATTTCCCGCGAAAACCCACCAGTACCACTGGAATTAAAATCATTACAAGCTAACCGTTTTGAATCTAGCTACGGCAAGCAGATAGTTTTGAACACTGGCTGAAGATGTTTTTTTTTAAATAATTAATTTGGATTATTTTTAACTTAAAAATGTTACGGACAGCAGCTTTAAGTTTGAAAAATAATATGCTATGTCATGTTTATGACAGGTTGTGTTGTCTTCGTAATGTCACGTTGTCATGACAAAGACAATCATGTTATGATGTATTGGTTTATGTCAAGGTGTCATAACAAAGACATCTCAAACAATGTCATATTTGCATTAAAAATGTCATAATTGAGCGAATGACACTTAATGACAGTTGTCATAAACATGCATAAAACTTCCTTCATATTCATAACGTGTCATGTCATGATTATGAAGGTGTTATGTTAGTCTTATGCACACCCCTTCAAGTAAAGTGTTACCAAATAACTTTTAAATTTGCAAATTTATGTGCATTTTGGCGTTTCCATCCAGCGTTATTTAATGCAAATTAAAATAGATGGATGGAAACCTAGCTAATGTAAACAGTGAAGCAGCTCACTAGGGTGTGAAAGAGACAACATCCTCTTCCTACTAAACATGGTGTGGACATATACATCAGAATGAATGAACAGAAAGTGGATTTAAACTGTTAATAACAGGAGCACATCTTCACCTGCATTGGCCTGGAGCACATGTGAGTGAGTACTTCTTTCCTGGCAGCTGTATACTCGTCATCCCCAAAGCTTTCATTCAGACTCCTCTGTCATAACAATAGACACAGATTAGTATGCGCACACAATTGTGCTAAACACTATTTTTTTGTTTCATGAGCACTCTCCATTAACAATTATAATGATATAATGAATTTTATAGTGAACAAACTTTACACTATTTCCTAATCTTAACCTTTTCAAAAACATTTAACATTTTTATTTATTCATTTTAAAACATCTGGGTTACACATAGTATAAGCCCAAGTCCTTGAGTAGGAAACAATACAATGTGTCAGTAGCTGATGCTAGGGGAACACCTTTGGGTTGTGCTAATTGTCTAAAGACCATATAGAATCACGCCAAGCTATGGGAACGCTTCACAGATAGAAGAGGGAAAATCTCCTCAACCACCACCAATGTGCAGCATCCACCTGGATGATGAGACGGCAGCCATATTGCGTCAGAATGCCACCACATATCATCGTATTGTCGCAAAGTCATGAAGCTAATCAGTATATTAGTGCTGTCAATAGCAGGGTATATGCAGGAATCTTGAAGTTAATTTTAATACCTTTTCAAGACTTTTTCAAGACCTTCTCAATATTTTTTAATACCTCACCGCCACTTCAAGCTGTAACCATTTCCATCAGTGCTTTTAACTTAACAGTTCTAGTTCGTTGTAATACGCGTGATTTTTTTTTCCCGCCCTGGGAAAATCCCGCCCTGCAACCGATTTCAATGGTTTAGGTTACAGTGACGGGTAGGTTTAGGGATCAGTGTTTGGTGTAGGCAATCAGTACAGTGGTTGACATGACAGAGAGGCAATTTACGAACGCACCCAAAATAGCCTAGTTTTTTATGTACCTGTTCGTTTTTTTAATAAAAATGACTAAATTCACACTCTTTTACGATGTTTTTGGGACTCAAACTGTTGGACAGCTAATTCAGAAAAAATACTTTCAAAATTTAAGACTTTATAAACCCGTGATAAGACTTTTTAATACTTTTTAAGGGTCTTAATTTTCCCAAAATTGATTTATCACCTTTTAATACTTTTCAAGACCCCGCGGATACCCTAAAAACAACAACCAATTAATCAATTTTTTTCAGTGATTAATCACGATTAGAAACACTTCTAACGTTTTGTAATATATTTTATAATGTAATACCGTAATTCCTCAAATAAAAACCGGTATTCAAATAAACGCCGGGCCTCTGATAGTGGCCGGGTACGTGGTCAACGCGGACAAATAAAGGCCGGTCTCAAATTAAGGCCGGGGAAAAATTAGTGTACACTCAAAGACGGACGCGTGCTGTGCTTGTCATATATCACAACTACTATTCAGTGTTTTTAACCACGTTTATTTTAGGTTTCAGACATTTAAATAGATAAGATTTATAGCAAAACAATACATTTATAGTTTGTAAAATACACAATGGTGTCTATGGAAGCAGCAATAATCCATTCAAATATATTTGGCGACGTGTTTTATTCATATCAGATACACAGTGTAAGTATAAAGTTTACTCTATTCTTCTCCCAGTTCACCGGCCACTTACTTTCATGCATTTCGGGAGAAACTGAAGAATGCACGCGCTGTGTAACGTACAAATCCAACAGACAGGAATCTCTGAACTGCGGTGCCGATCTCACGTTACAGATCAGGATCAATTATAAAGGGTTTTAAACGACAAAACAAACTCACTTAACTGAATTGAGAGTCAGAATAGAAGATAGTTGATGACACGGTAAGCAAGTTTGTTAATATTTAGAAATAAAAGCGCTACATCTGTCATACAGCGCTATTTTGGCTGTGGTGAACAGTGCCAAGGATGACGCGTCACCATGGAAACTTGGCTGACGGGCGGGCGGGGATCGCGAATTAGAAATAAAGGCCTGCCTCTAATAAAAGCCTGCTTCAAATAAAAGCCGGCTACCATCTGCAGTTCAGGTAAATAAAGGCCCCGGTCTTTATTTGAGGAATTACGGTAATTTCACAGTTAATCTCAGAATTAATGTAGAAACAACATAAAGACAGCATATTTTAAATATTATATCATCTTTTCATGAATGAAGGACATTATCACTGATACTAATACAGCTACCGATGTTTTGATGAAAATGACTGGCACGTGCGCATGGGCACTGGCGCGAGTCTTTCTGTGGTCACTGGCAGTATATTCACAGGGTACAGGGTGAGAGCTGCTGGCTTAACTGATTAGATTTATGCCACTGGCAAGTGTGGTCAGTAGTCTAGATAGATCAAGACACAGATGCTACTGAGTGTCAAGGGTGCCATACCAGCACACATGCACTTTGAGAAAGTTTGAGGTGCTAAAGCCAGACTGAAAGGAAGAACCCGATATCAGTATGCTTTGCCCCTGAACATGAACCTGATGAACTTCCTGTGTATCGGGATGATAATAAAATTCAAAATGAAATTACACGAGTAGATCAGACGGACATGGTTCTCGAAAACGAGCGCAGTTTATGTTCAGCTCGTGCCCTAAAACTGAGCAAGAAGCGGAAGGGTTAGGCTTGTTCAGTTCGTCTGACTTCCCAGACCTGGTTTTCTCAGCATCCCACCGTGTTTAGTGCCTCTGACGCGATCAGCAAGTACATCTCCTCTGAGGGAGGAACCTCCTCTCAAGGGGGTCGCACACCGGACGCGCAGCTCGGCGCAGCGCCAGGTCTTTTAAATTCGAACACATTATTCTCTATGAGAGTACACACACCGGCGGCGTCTGTCCGCGGCGCCCAGCAACGGCTCTGGACCGTGTTCAAAATCCTGCAGCGCCACACGGCGCCATTTACATAGTTATATATTAAATGTACATTTATGTGTCTCAAATAGTAGTAATGTATATACGGACTTAGCCCTGTGCTGGAATATACATTTAGTTTTATATTTATTTAAAGAAATCAGAAAATTGCTGATGTTATCAGATTTTCAGGTGAGAGTTGTCCTAGACGTGGCGTGGCGTGGCGCTGAGCTGCGCGTTCGGTGTGCGACCAGCTTCAGGGAGTACACATTTGGAATGTTTGGACTGAGACCGCTGAAAAGTTTTTAAACGAACTCTGGTGCGGTTCAAATGATATATGAAAGCAACACATACCAAAGACAAACAAACCAAAAACAGGTAGATGAGACCCTAAAAAGGATAGTGCGCTCACGCATATCATTTTTTTCCATTCATAGTCGTGATGTTGTCATTACAGTTCGGTACAGGAATCAGAACCGAGTCTCCTCGCGGTAGATCTTCATATGTGTGTGACGAAGGGATTCCTGATGCTGTTTTGACTCCTTTACACATTTTATAAGCTCTTTACAAGTTCTCAACTCTAAGCGGACCAGGACTAAGGACTTTTTTTTGGGGTCGAACCAAGCGAACTGGACTACAAGTGTGAACACACCCTCAGAGTCCTGTTCGGGTCATGTTTGGTAACCCTGCACGTGTCTTGAGCTGATGGGTCTTGCTCATCAAAGACAGCGAGACATGAACGAAGCACTTTCATCTTAAACTTGTCACAGAAGTGCCTGAAGTGCAGCACAGTTTGAGCATGAGGCACTTTACGTACCATGAGTGTCGTTGCTCAAAATAGCGGTCAGCGGCACACACTTGCGATAACTCTCCATAGTACTTTCACAGCGAGGGGAAAATAGTATTTTGTTGCTGAAGAACAATCATGCCAGCTCAGTGTGTTGCTTATTCAAAGACTGTCAGCACCACCCAAAGGTTTTCCACAACCATATTGTTGCATTCCGACAAGCCATGAAGTAAAAATCCCAATTTTTCTAATAATTTAACAATTGGGCATCCACTTTTAAGTAGGATTTTTAATTGTGAAGAGGAGACTGAATGTCAAGGTTTCCTTTAACAGTACTTTAACGTCTATCTCAATGTTCCTGGTTTGTATCTGGAAGTCAATTTGCCAATGTTGGTTTTTAATGCTGTTAAGATAGTTTGGGATACCCACATGGAGTGCCCCAGATGAGGAGAAGTCAACGTCAAGGCCCATTTGGTCACAAAATTCCTGCAGGTCATCCACCATCTTGCTCTGGGGTGGCGGGTGTCTCCGCAATAGGGCTAATTCTGGGTATGTGCGGTAGATCTGATGGGCGACAGCCATGTTTGCCAGCAACATGAACTCCTCCACCAGTCTGTATGACACAGGGCATGCGATTCATTGTTCAGAAGGTCAATATGAAGGTGTTCAGGGCCACATGTTGTGCAATACCAGAACAGGAGGTGACCAGTTCAGTTTCACTAAGAAATTACAACTAGCAAAAGGACAGAACCGAACAAAGCTGGCTTTAGATGACAAAGCATGAATGCCCACTTACACCGTTTAGTGGTGAGCATTTTATCACACAAACCAGTTAGTGTCACATCAACAGTTTTTGTGTGCATTCTTACTTGTTGCTGTCCCGATACTGATAGATGTAACAGCCCTGAGGCATGCTGGACTCCTTATCGAGGGTGAAAGATAGCTTAAGCTGTAACCAGAAAATGTCAACAAATGAATTAGAAAAACATTACATAAAAAAAAGATCATTAAAACATTCAGTTGCCAATCACTCCAGTAGGCCTTTCCTATCATTTAGAATATAAATGAATTAGCACTAATCCAACGGTATGTAATACAGTTCTAATACAGTAGGTATCAAATATTACATGAATCTAGACACTCATGTTTTATCATAAACTGACAAATTTAAAATTTACTTTTTAAATTAAAAACAAGAAAAGCATAGAGTGGGCTTAAAAAAGTGCATGTGTCTCAACCTTATAAGCTCACCGGTCTTCCAAATAAGCCCAATGTTTTTTAATGTCATCTGACCTTACTTCTAAACATCTTTTTAAAAACCACCAAAAGTCCCTCAAAATATGCTTCAAAGATATTAGACTTATCCAATAGCAAAAACTTGAAGTCCATCTGGACTCTGGAGTGGCCTATTTGACAGTGTTTATTTCGAAAATCGCAGGACTATATTATCTACACCCAATGTTCTCTACCAACTACAAGATAGATTCCGTAAGGTTCATTTGTGCCACACTGATTGGCATTCAGCTTGCCATTTTTTAAAGAAAAAAGCCCTGATAGGAATTATGGTTTTAACAATCTTCAGCATAATTTCAATAATAACCAGACAAAACAATTCTCAAACATTATATTCTTGTGGTTGGCTCTTGGCCAAAATTACTAGTAAAGCTGATCAATAAGTGAGATGATCTGAGAAGATATATTTTGGATGAAACTCAAAGCTTTGCCTCTAGTACTGGTGATCGCTCATAGCACATGAACTACATGATTGGCAGAAAGAAAAACAGCATGAGAACAGCTTTGTGCTGGAAGTGCCGTGCCAAATTATCCCTGAATAACTTGAATGAATTCTACACCCTGAGGGAATCACCACCCAAAGAGATCCATCACCGAGACACATCAACCAAAAGTACTCATATCTTTATGAAACTTACTCATAATAACAACATCGATTATGTAAGGGAAAGATTTTTGGAGAGCCTAATGAAAAACATTATGATACAACACATTACAAGTGTGTTCATGAAGTCTGCAATTGAGTATGTGGTGTTGAAAGACACTCCTATGTTACATAAACTAACTGCTTGTTACTGTAAACCGATCTATGTTTATCCAAAATTCATCTGTCAATCCAACTTTTATCCATCTATCTGAACAAAAAAAAAAAATGTTTAGGTCACATTTGCCCTAAAATCCACAGGAAAACAATCCTTCTATCTTTCCCACTAAGCATTCATCCACTATGGGGTTCGAATCGTTCCTTTATTCCAAATAAATAAATTATGATCCAAAAATAAATGTAAAGTGATTCAAACATTTTTTTATTTACAAATAAATACAAGTAGTTTTCCCAATAAAAAAAAAACCACTCATAAATATGTTATGTCAAACAGAACTATGCCTGGCATTCATTTGTGAAACACATCCTCTGTATTAATGGATGGCTGGCTATGCATTTGTGGATCACCGGACGCATTAGTGGATTTCAAATCATTTCAGATAACAGCTCCAGTGTACGGACCAATTATAGCATGTTCTCACTACAACCAATCACAGTGTTTCCCATTAATTGATTTATTGTGGCCATCCGCCACAATATCAGCATTGACCGCCACAAAGAGATTTCAGTGCTTCCTATATTCATTAACTAGACTGTGGTGGTCTGAAAATATATTTAAACTTCTCATAATAACACAGGTCTTTAAATGTCGTGTTTTGCTCCGTGGGTTCGAATCTCAATACCGGTTCACAGAGAATGAATGCGGTGAACTCCACCTGTGCATGTGCGGAGTTTAGCATGAATTTGGGAATGTAGCGAGCACCAGTTATTTTCACAGTCCATTATTTCCATTATTTGCATAGTTGATTACAGCATTTCACTAGATTTGTAATGAGACACATTTGTAAACTTGTTTTCTGCCAAACTGAATATGGATTGGAGCTCTTCATTTTGAACTCTCAAAGTGCACTAGATTGATGAATTTAACTTTAAAGTGCCCCTATTATGCTATTTTAACCCTTTAGCTGTCACCCCCCTTTTGATAATTGACATTAAAATGCACTATACAAACTTAAATGGTTGTAATTCAAGAATGCTTTGGAATATAGACCTTAGTTTGGTCTTGTTTTAAAGAAAACAATCAGCAGATTATTTCTGAAGTGAAAGCACTTCAAAAAATTAAAGTATGAAAAAGTTATGGAAGTTAAAATTTACAGTAAATTAAATATACTTTATTAATATATTTTTTTTAATATAAAATAAATATTTTACAAAATATGTTTTACTATAAAATTACTATAAAATGAAAGCTATATATCTAACCAAGTTGTGTTCCAAATATAAAGTTGATATCACAAAAATTGAAGTACCCATGAGATTTTGTTTAGGCGTTATACCAAAAATAGCCACCGGGTGCCATTGAATTCCATTGAATATAATTGTATGCATTCTGCCATAACAAATTAATACATTTCTATCCAAATATCACTTCTGTCACTGAATATGCTATGAATATGCTATGCTATATGAACCTTGAGATTCAGACCTTTCTGACAATATGTGTTTTGTCAAGATTAGAAAAGGTTTTAATAATAAATTATGAAAGATGATGCCCAAAAGGGGAGGGGCCTAATAAAAAAATACCGTTTCTATGGTAACGCAACGTCCAATTTCAAAACGGTTTTCACAGGATGAATTCTGAGTTCGTAAGCTTTCAAATGATACCTATATTATGATAACTACTAAAATATGTGATGATATAATAATAATAATAAAAAAAAATATATATATAATATATATTATACTTTTTAGAGGACTTCTTACTTTACTTTTTAATATATAATTTTATCTTTTTTTTATTGACAAATACTAGATTATGTTTTATTATGAACTGTTAGCACTAAAAACCAAAGTTTCAATTATTAAAAGTGTGTGTGTTGACTTTTTGTGACAAAGGTCAGAAACTCCTGTAATGACATCGATTTTTTGAGGCGCACTCTTGTCATAAATTCATATTTTACTGTTCATTTGTAATTTGTAAGAAAAAACAACGCTAAAATATCTATTTAGGAGTCTTAGACCCTTCCAACGATATATAGTTTGTCATGACTAGATTAGGATTTAATAGAAATAATATAGCTGCGAGCAGCGATTACGGGCCCAAGCCGGTGGCACCGCAACCCCGGTTCCTTTAGTACTAAAGGCACGGTGGCGGTGCCGCCGCTTTGGCCTCATCGCTGATCGCAGCTATAATATTATAATATATATATAAAAAGCGTGCATCGCCACCTGGTGCCTTAGTACTAAGGAACCGGGTTGCGGTCCCACCGCTTGGCCCGTATCGCTGCTCGCAGCTATATTATTTCTATAATCCTAATCAAAATATCTGCTTGCTATCTGCCGAACGGCTCTGGTAGTCGCTCAGCACTGATGATGTTGTAGAAATAGTGCGCTCTGGTTGGTCTGGATTATTCGGGATTTTTTATTTTATACAGAAATTATTTATTTATAATTCAGATGAGAATAAAGTTAGTCTTGATTAAAATGAAGGAAAACAAATATATTGATCTGAAATATAGCACATTAATTTTAAATGTATTTAGGTTCAATTACCAAACATACAATCTTAATTTAATTTAAAGCAAACAATGCATTTAAAATATATGGGTTGTAATATGCACATTTTCTTTTTTTTTTTTTTTTTAAAAAAGATATATATCCAAAAAGACAAGGCCTTAAAGGGTTAAACTCTTGTAACAGACACAATCTCTCTCCCTTTCTCTCTCTCACACACACACACACACACACACACACACACACACACACACACCACAACACACACACACACACACACACACACCACACGCACGCACACCACATGCACACACACACTGTTTAAAAGCAAGAAATATTTATCTAACCTGTTTAAAACAGTCTGTCGGTGCCATCTTTTAAACATTCATCATATTGCATTGGTTTTAATTTCTTGACCTCAAACAGAGCACTAATCTGTTTATTTTTAAGTTATTGATTAAAAAAGAAAAGAAACATCAAATGCGTTTTTAGTCATATAGTATTATTTTATACAGAAATAAATTATTTGTAATTCAGATGAGAATAATTTTAAGGAAAACAAATATATTGATCTGAATTATAGCACATGTTTTTGTCAAATAAATTCAAGCAATTGACTTTCATTAAAAGTAATACATTTCATTATTTAAAGGTTCCATTTTCTTAAGAGTAACAAACTGAAGGCTCCCTTTTTCTAAGTATCAATAACACAGGAACAACACTTAACAATTATCACGATAATATATCAGTCAATATCGATAATTATGACCATAAATGTCAAATCTTTTTTTCTTTCAACTTTAAAGGCAGATTTTTGTTTCTAACTGAAAGTTGTAGAAACCAGAGCGTTAATTGTGTTTTTAAGCTACTCTTTACTGTCAGAACATATCATGACAAACACTTGCCAAACAGGAGAACATTTCACAAATCTGAGGTAGAACATTCAAACATTTGTAATTTTTCCTTAACAAAAATAATATCTTAATTTCAAAATTAATTTCTTAGTTTCTGCATGTGCTAATGGGGGATATTGTTTCAAGTCTTGAAAGAGGTTTGTGTTGCCTGACTTTGATGGCACGTATCTTTATGAAATGTATGAAAAACAGTAGGCTATAGCCTAAATACATAAATACTGTAATTATTCCATTAGTCCTTTAATACATTGTCTACATTAATAATATAATACAATTCAATATGTATATCCCACATTTCATGGTGCAGTTCATATTACTAGGCTAACGTTACAGTAAAACCATGGTAAATGATGGGAATTTGTTGATGGAAAATCTTTCTGACTGTATAGTTGCGCACAGTGTTTCTCCTGTGCCTCAGCGCTGTTTCATCTGCCTTTAAACTGGTTTAAATCACTGAGACATTTGTGTTCTTCGCTGAATTCAAGTGCTTCTCACTGGATCCTGTGATCGAGACTGATCAGAGTTAACCATAGACAGTAAAAGAACTGCTCTAGTGAGCTCGCGCTGCGCTGCCGTTTGGACTTTGAGCCGAGCGGATAAACAGTCCGTGAGGCGCGCGCGGTTCAAATGAGTTTCGTTCCGCTTTTCGCGCATAAACATGATCTAACATTTATAGAACTCTTGATATCGTTTTATAGAGAAAAAAATATATCGCGATAATGAATGAATGAGCATATCAATTTAAGACGTGGCTAAATGTAATTTATGACCTTGTATGGAAAAGCCGGACCTTTTTATGACTTTTTATGGCCTAAAATTTATTATTAAATTTAAGACGTTTTATGACTTTTTATGACCCCGCGGAAACCCTGTTCATAGGAATTCATTCGAGCGCACTGCGAGCGCCACCATAATGTCTGTGCAGACATTCGTACTTACTTTCACTTTTATATTAGCGATTTAAAAGCCCTCGCTGGTGTCACACGTCGGTTAAGTGGTCAGAAAATATCCTCACAGCTACATACCTAATATATTTATATATAAATACAATAGGCATACCTGATAAAATAGTTTTATGTACTATGATGATACCATTTTGGACACAAGAGGGCAGTATAGCCCTATGAATGATTTTTTGTTGACCAGATAGCACTAAATAGCCTGTTTTAAACTTTTTCATACTTCTTGAATTGAAAAAAAAAGATTAAAATGGGTTTGGTTCTAATATTTGTATAATTTTATATAAAACTAAATGGTGTATAATTACATTTGAAAAAGATATGAGACGTTTCCTGATTCTTTTTGACATTACTTTAATCCCTCACCATAGCAAAACCATTTGAGATATTCAATATCCGTTCACAATTTAGCATCTTTAATGTATTTTCATCATTTTGAAAAAGTTTGGTGGGAATAAAATAAACCACTTAAGAGAAGTGAGTAAAAATGTAGAAGCTGGTTTGCAAAACATCCACATTCAGACCAAAATAGCCGACTTCCTGTTGGGCTGGGGTAAAAAGTAAAAGTACAAAGGATATATGAATCGATGAGATCTACATGTGTATCGAGTTTCATATTATTACATGCAAGCGTGTTTGATTTATGGACCAAGAATTCGGACCCCGTTCCAGGGGGTGCTGTCGAGCCCCCCTGCCACGCCCGGTTACCAGCTTCAGCCCAGCCCTGATGGACCCAGGTTCTGACTCGTGTGCAAAGTTTCAAGAGTTTTTGAGCACGTTAAGGGCCCCAAAAGTGCGTTAAGAGTCTCAAAAGCATCCAAAAAGAATATTTAAGTTTGATGCGTTGTCACGGCAACAGCATATACGATATCAATAATCCTTTCACAGGTCTACATCTGGCTTGTGTCTACATTATACACATGAAGTTTGAAGCAAATCGGGTAAAAATAAGAGGGTGATTTAAAAGCATTTTGAAAGTAACACACTTCCTGCTGCCAGTTGGTGGCGCTATAACTTTGACTCACAATAGTCACATCCATGAAATCGGGCTCTTACAACGAACACACTGCTGAAGTTTCATCAAGATCAGTTAATGTATGCAGAAGTTATAACACACTTCCTGTTTCACGTTTCTCGCCATGATTTCGTTTCCACGCCACGGCCAAACCGTTCGAGATATCAAAAATCCCCTGGCAATTTTTCATCCTCAATGTCTTGACTTCACGCTGACCGAGTTTCGTGCCGTGTGTTTGAATATTCTAGGAGGAGTGTTTCACATTCCATTGCATGCGTTTTCCAAACAACCCTAAATAGCCGACTTCCTGTTGGGCTGGGGTAAAAAAGTAAAAGTACAAAGGATATATGAACCGATGAGATCTATATGTGTACCGAGTTTCATATTATTACATGCAAGTGTGTTTGATTTATGGACCAAGTATTCGGACCCCGTTCCAGGGGGCGCTGTCGAGCCCCCTGCCACGCCCGGGTACCAGCTTCAGCCCGGCCCTGATGGACCCAGGTTCTGACTCGTGTGCAAAGTTTCAAGAGTTTTTGAGCATGTTAAGGCCTCCAAAAGTGTCCAAAAGGTAGTAAAAAAATAATTAGAAGAAAAAGAATAAAATATAGCTGCGAGCAGCAATTACGGGCCCAAGCCGGTGGCACCGCAACCCTGGTGCACCAGGGTGGCGGTACCGCCGGCTTTGGCCCTTCATCGCTGCTCGCAGCTATATTTATATATATATATTAGTGGTGGGGGAAAAAATCGATTCTGTTCAGTATCGCGATATTTTGCGCCCGCAATTATATCGATACAGTAGCGCAAAGAATCGCAATATTTAATTATAAAATTATCTGTTTTACTTCCGGGTTTTCTCGGAGTTTACTCTGATAATTTACATTCGCGTATTACATCCACAAGGAAGCGCTTGTTGCGGTGCTTTGTTGTCGTGCATTCAACCGGAAATTCAAATGAAAATGTAGATGCCAAGTGCAAGTTTAGCATAGATATATTTCCACTCGCTGGACTGAGCGCTTGAGACGTTCGCTCTCCGTCAAGCGATCATTCTGTGTGTGTGACCAGACGGGCTCTGGTGTGACGTACCCAGCACCTACTCTAGTGTGAAGGCGCGCGACTCGCCGGCCCGTTTCTCTCACGCACGCAAAGAGAGCGAGAGGGAGTTACATTATACCACGCAAAATCGACGCGCTACATGTAAACGATTTCTTGTTTGTATTTTCCTGTCAAAATAACTGAGTTCATCTGGTATTATTCAGCTTTTAAGAACAAGCAGAAGAGATGCCGGTTTCTCCGGTAGTGGGTGGAAGTGGAACTAATGCGCAAACGGCAATCTTATTGGATGGCACCCATGCCTGTTTTAATTTCAGCAAATCAGAGCAAACGAATGCTGTCAAATGATTTACATTCATGAACCAAGCAGCTCATGTGTTGTAGGCCTATATTATATTTTTTATAGACTATAGTTGTATATTGTCATTATTATTAGTAGAATTAGTAGTAGGAGATTATCTTTTAATAATAATTACTATTATCTTCCTTTTTTTTTATAGAAACACTGAATGACCAACAATATCTTAAGCACCTCTAGTTCAGTTTAAGTTCAGTTAAAATTAAAAATATGCATTCATGCATGATTATCAAGTTTTAGTTCTAATTACTGAAGTTCTATCATTAAATAGGCTAATGCTTGATTATCATAATATAATGCTTGATTGACTGATTTTAAGAGTGTACATTTAGATATTTATAAAGCTGTGCCATTCAATGATAAGCTGATTTGGTGGAATTATATATAAAAGTTTTTTGCAGTTCAGTTAATGTGTGGAAGATAATATTCACAGAATTAAATGTGACATTTGAAGTGAGTTGAGTCTTATTTTCCTCTATTTTTTGTAATGCCTTTGAATAATATGGGGGGCATGAATCGCAATATATTGCAGAATCGAATCGCAATACTTGCTGTATCGCAATATGTTAAGAATCGTAATAATATTGAATCGTGGCCCAAATATCGCAATACTATCGGATCGTCACATTTTTGCCAATTCCCATCCCTAATATATATATATATATATATATATATATATATATATATATATATATATATATATATATATATATATATATATATATATATATTTGTATATATATATACACTTTGTATATATATATACTTTGTATATATATATACAAAGCCGGTGGCATCGCCACCCTGGTGCCTTTAGGGTTATTGTGCACGACGTGACACAAAATATCTGCTCGCTATCTGCCGAACGGCTCTGGTAGTCCCGCTTCAGCACTGATGATGTTGTAGAAATAGTCGTTTAAAAAACAGTTTCTCCCGAAATACATGGCCGGTGAACTGGGAGAAGAATAGAGTTAACTTTATAGTTACTTACACTGTGTGTCTGATATGAATAAAATCCGTCGGCAAATATATTTGAATGGGTTGTTATGGCTGCTTCCATAGACACCATTGTGTATTTTACAAACTATAAATGTATTGTTTTGCTATAAGTTATATGCATTTAAATGTCTGAAACCTAAAATAAACATTATGTGGTTAAAAACACTGAATAGTTGTGATATAATATGACAAGCACTGAACGCGTCTGTCTCTGGCTCAGCGCCAGCCACAGCGCGAAAGCACAGTCTGGATCTGGCTGCTCTGTCACGTGTACATTGTACATCATGTACATTCGCTCCTAGTGGTCAGCTGCTGCAGACTCAGAGCGTGCCGAAATCAAAATGGCTGATGAGATGTAGAGGAAAATATCTCCGCGTTGTGCCTACGCCCCTTAGCTGTTCTAAATCCACTGTAAAACACGGCTTTGCGGGGCTTATTGCTTAAGTGAAAAATTAAAACGTTAGCCCCGACCCTCCTCCGATATCATCGTCCATCGCGATGTTTCACTGTACACATCGTCTGATGCCAAATTGGTAGACATCGCAAACCCTAGATTCAATGACCAATCCATACCTGTCTCATTCATGAATGACTCAGTCGTTCGAACGAATCGTTTGAACGAAAGAATCAATGACTCGCTCATTAAGACGGTAGCCTGGCGACACCTAGTGACGGTTCAGTGTTATGTTTAAAAGTATCATTCTTTCCAACGATTTTTAATTGACTCATATTTAAAACAATCTCATAACATCATTTAATGCATTGTTATTTTTCAATGTAAATGATGTAATTTGATCAGCCCTACCTAGGGTAACAGCCATATAGTATCTTATTATTCTAAATAATTGAATTTATTGATCAAATTTACAAATTAAAATGAAAGATGAAGCATACATTTAATAAGATTGGACTAGGGGTGCCTTGCAGATATTACAATTATGCACTTTTAAATATACCATTGCCACCCACCGTCAATTTGGTGTGTGTGTGTGTGTGTGTGTGTGTGTGTGGGTTGGTTTGTGTGGGTTGGTTTATGTGATTTATGAGGACACAAATTTGTATAATGACGTGTATTACACTGGTATTACAACTTATGGGTGGTTTATGAGGACATTTCAAAAGTCCTCATAAATCAAATGGCTTGAAAAACATAAAAAACAATGTTTTATTAAAAAAATTTAAATGCAGCATGTCTGTTATATGCCTTTATTAAAAAAACGTATTTAAAAAATACAAGGCTTAAGACATTTATTTTCTTTTTTAATGAAGGCCAAACCACACAGCAGTGAAATGGTTAATCTAGCCCCACTCCCCCTCCCCCTCCCCACACTCACAGACACACACACACAGAGAGCAGGCACATAGCCCCACTCCCCCTCCCCCTCCCCACACTCACAGACACACACACACAGAGAGCAGGCACATAGCCCCACTCCCCCTCCCCCTCCCCACACTCACAGACACACACACAGACAGCAGTCACAGAGACGGCTCAGAGAGAAATGACCATATTCAAACCAAAATATCTGACTTCCTCTTGGTTGTTACTAATGACTGTAAATTAGAAAGTTGTCTGGCTGGAGGAGAACTATATAAATACAGATTTTTGTAACTCTAGATGAAACTAACCCCCCCACTTTTGTCAAAAGGTGGCGCTACTGAGTCCCTGCACCACGCCCGTTTCTGAAACTATGCACATGTCACCTGGCTAATAAATGTGATCTGTCTGTCGAGTTTCATGCAATTTTAAGCAATTTCAGGCATGCTAAGAGTCTCAAAAGCATCCAAAAAGAATATTAAAGTTTGATGGATTGCCACAGCAACAGTTTCAAAGATATCAAGAATCCATTCACAGGTCTTCATCTGCCGTGTATTTACATTATACAAATGAAGTTTGAAGCAAATCGGGTAAAAATAAGAGGGTGATTTCAAAGCATTTTGAAAGTGACACACTTCCTGCTGCCAGTTGGTGGCGCTATAACTTTGACTCACAATAGTCACATCCATATGATCGGGCTCTTACAACGAACACACTGCTGAAGTTTCATCAAGATTAGTTAATGTATGCTGAAGTTATGACACACTTCCTGTTTCACGTTTCTCGCCATAATTTTGTTTCCTCGCCACGGCCAAACCGTTCGAGATATCAAAAATCCCCTCGCAAACTTTCATCCTCAATGTCTTGACTTCACGCTGACCGAGTTTCGTGCCGTGTGTTTGAATTCTCTAGGAGGAGTACTTCAAATTCCTTTGCGTGTGTTTTACCAACAACCCTAAATAGCCCACTTCCTGTTGGGCTGGGGTAAAAAGTAAGAGTGCGAAGTATATATGAAACGATGAGATCTACATGTGTACCGAGTTTCATATTATTACATGCAAGCGTATTTGATTTATGGACCATGTTTTCGGACCCCGTTCCAGGGGGCGCTGTCGAGCCCCCCTGCCACGCCCGGGTACCATCTTCAGCCCGGCCCTGATGGCCGCGGGTTCTGACATGTGTGCAAAGTTTCAGGAGTTTTTGAGCATGTTAAGGCCTCCAAAAGTGTCCAAAAGGTAGTAAAATAATAATAATAATAATAATAATAATAATAATAATAATAATAATAATAATAAATAATCCTTAGGAAAACAATAGGGCCTTCGCCCTTTGGGCTTGGGCCCTAATAAATAATCCTTAGGAAAACAATAGGGCCTTCGCCCTTTGGGCTTGGGCCCTAATAATCCATAGGAAAACAATAGGGCCTTCGCCCTTTGGGCTTGGGCCCTAATAAATAATCCTTAGGAAAACAATAGGGCCTTCGCCCTTAGGGCTTGGGCCCTAATAAAGCTTGATTAAAAAAGTCAAAAAAACACATTTTCATTGATTCTCAAACTGATGGATGAATTAGTCTCTAAATTCCTCCTTTGCGAGAGCGTGCTCTGCTCTGATTGGCCAGATGGCCCAGTCTGTTGCGAGTGGTCGACACTGGAAGCAGTGCAACACGACGAGTCACAGGCAGGAAATGGATGATCCTTTCTACATCTACATACACAAATATAGGACATAATACCATTTATAATACCAAATAACTATCAGTGATGTAACAGCCGAGCTTCAGCATCACTTCAGCGTGTACTGGGGTTTTGTGAGTGGATAATACAAAACTTTGCAATGCTGAAAAATACATCTTTGCAATGCTGAAAAATACATCTTTGCATTTATTTTTGATATTGTAAGTAACATTTAAAATCAAAAACGATTAAGTCTGATTCATGTTAAATATTACTCGTGTGTGATCAAGTGTTTTAACCAATAAAAAATAAATAAAAATGAATGAATAAATAAATAAATAAATAAATAAATAAATAAATAAATAAATAAATATCGCTTTGTCTGCTGAGCATTTTACTGTTAAATGAAATGCATGTCTTTGGAATTCAACAACCCGTCACGTGTTTAAAAGCATACAAACAAAGGGAATTATTTTGTAATAAATTTAAATAATGTTTTAAAATAATACTTAATGTTTAATAGATCGTTAGATCCATGAAACTGCTTATATCATTTATCAAAATGCTTGATTGAAGAACTGGGAAACGCTGTTGGCTGTTGTGTGACAGTAATTTCATCTATTACATGATCTCGCATGTTTATCACGAGGTTGAATCCAGTAATTTATTAGTCAGCAAGTTATGGAGGATAGTGTTGTTCCCAAAGCAGAGAGTGCTGTTTCTCTGGCATTTTCAAAGGCACATTAAAAATAAAACTGTGGCTTGGCTTGATACTCGGTCTTGTCTAATGAAATCTAAATTTTAAACATCTTTTACGGCAACCGTTTTTATGGCCCTATTACTTCCCATTTGAGCAATGCAGATCAATGTTGTGATCAAACACAGATTCAACAGATTCAAATGTGATTCACAGATTCAATGTGACAGCACATTTTGATTTAGTTTTAGTCATAGTCTTGAATAAAATGCCATTTAGTTTTAGTCATTATATTTAGTCGACTAAAACAAAAACAAACCAGAAAACTAAAATATAAGATTTAAGTCGATTGAATCTACAATAGAAAACATTTAATTGTATAAATTAAGTATAATAAATCCTTATCAAAGTTATTAAAGAGCAGTGAATGCATTTCTCTTTTTCTTTTGTTGTTTGATTAATATTAAAGGGATAGTTCACCCAAAAATGAAAATTAGCCAATGATTTACACACCCTCAATTAATCCTAGGTGTATATGACATTTACCTTTCAGACGAATACAATCGGAGTTATATTAAACAATGTCCTGGCTCTTCCAAGCTGTATAATGGCAGTCCATTAATAAAGGGTTAATAAAGGCCTTTGAAGCGAAACCATGCGTTTGTGTAAGAATAATATTCATATTTAACACGTTACAAAGTAAAATTCAAGCTTAAGCAGTCTACTTGCGCCTAAATCACAACAGCTTGGAAGAGCCAGGACATTTTTTTATACAATTTTACTCGTCTGAAAGAAGAATGTCATATACAGTCATGGTCAGAATTAATGGCACCCCTGGTAAATATGATCAAAACTGTCTGTAAAAAATAAATTGCATTGTTTATCCCTTTGATCTTTCATTCAAAAAATTTGCAAAATTCTAACCTTTCATTGAAGTAAAAGAATTGAAAGTGGGGGGGGGGGGGGGGGGGGGGGGGGGGGTGTCACATTATGAATATAATGTTTTTCTCCAAAACACGTTGGCCACAATTATTGGCACCCTTTTATTAAATACTTTTTGCAATCTTTTTGACAAGATACCAGCTCTGAGTCTTCTCCTATAATGCCTGATGAGTTTGGAGAACACCTGACAAGAGATCAGAGACCATTCCTCCATACAGAATCTCTCCAGATCCTTCAGATTCCCAGATGCATGTTTGTGCTTCTTCTCTTCAGTTCAGCCCACTGTGTGACGGTCATGGCAGAAGCTTCATTTTGTTCTCCATAACACATTTTTGTGTTGATTTTGATGTTTGTTTTGGATAGTTGTCCTGATGGAAGATCCAACCACGGCCCATTATAAGATTTCTAGCAGAAGGCGTCAGGTTTTGATTTTTTATCTGTAGATATTTGATAAAATCCACGACGCCATGTTTCTGAACAAGAAGTTCAGGACCTCCAGCAGAAAAATAGGCCCACAACATTAAAGATCCAACTATTTTAGAGTTGGATCTTTTTTCCAACTCTAGAGTTGGAGAGTTCAGACTTTACTTTTGGGGAAGTGGCGTGATGACGTATTGACGT
The DNA here is from genome assembly GCA_036326025.1 of Chrosomus eos. Taxonomy (NCBI): domain Eukaryota; kingdom Metazoa; phylum Chordata; class Actinopteri; order Cypriniformes; family Leuciscidae; genus Chrosomus; species Chrosomus eos. The sequence continues at coordinate 35,098,451 of CM070823.1, read as the reverse complement.
AGTGTGTGTGTGTGTGTGCGTTGGGTGCGAAAATTCAACATGGCAGCGCGCCGCTGCTAGAAAAAGATAAACTTTTTTTTTATTTTTTCTTCTCTCTCTCTCGCTTTTTTTCCGTAACAACATCACCCGCTTTAAACCTAACTCAAAACCTGGATTTCAACTCGGACCTGGACCAACTGGAGGATTACATAGACCATCACTTCAACAAACTTTGTACAATGGGCCGATCACGCAAAGCCAAAAAACCACGCACTTCGGATTCTCCCTTATCAACCGATTCTCCGCCGTCATCACCAACATCACCAGCATCCACTCCTACCAAAACAAACTGCTGTTCCGACATACTTTTATCAATCAACGAGCGCTTATCTCACTTGGATTCTAGACTCTCACTAATCGAAGTACTGCACAAAGAATTTCAAAACCTCCGCCATAGCCTGGAATACAGTCAACAACAAGTCGATTCGCTCACAGAAGAAAACAAATCACTGAAAAGCTCCGTGGACACACTCACTGCAAAATTTTCCACTGTAAACACTCAACTTACCTCCGTCATCGCTGAGAACAAAGCCATGCAAGAAACCATCCTGGATATACAGTCACGAAGTATGAGAGACAATCTAATCTTCTCCGGCATTCCCGAATCATCCACCGAAGATCCCGAAAAATCTGTTAAGGACTTCATGGTTAACCAGCTCAAACTTACACCAGAGACTGTAGAGCACATCACTTTCCATCGCGTTCACCGTTTAGGACAGAAACCCATCAACTCCACCCGTTCCCGGCCCATCATCGCCAAATTTGAACATTTCAAGCAAAAAGTACTGGTTCAGCGACAAGGACGGCAGCTCAAAGGGACTCATTACGGACTCAACGACCAATATCCACAAGAGATCATCCGCAGACGTAAGCTACTTTTCCCCATCCGTAAGACAATGATCAATCAAGGTAAAAAAGCAATCATCACAGTGGACAAATTATATATTGATGGACAATTGTTTAGAGACAAAGACACTACTCCCTGGCTTTACTGATTATTGAAACTAGCAATGTAACATTTCCAATCCGTTTATGCTCAATTTATATTCAATTCATAATCTTCATATTCTTTAATTAAACCACTCGCACCACGCACACACATTGTATTCTAAATGCACCTAAATAGCCTTGCTCACTGTTTATATGTTCTGTTGTTGGTTGTATGTATGTTTTCCCTGTTTTATTTGTCATTTGGTGTTATAGATTTACACACACACACACACACACACACACACACACACACACACACACACACACACACACACACACACACACACACACACACACACACACACACACACACACACACACACACACACACACAGACTTATACTCACACAAGGTAACTATGAAATGTACATTATAGGTTCATGCAATTGAAATTCTTAACTTGGAATATTCGTGGAGTTGGTTCACAAACAAAAAAGCATAAAGTTTTAAATTACCTGAAAAATACACAAGCAGATATATGTCTAATACAGGAAACACACCTCTCACAATATACACAAAACAGTTTAAAAACTACACATTTTAACCACTGTTTTTCCTCCTACTATAATTCAAAACAAAGAGGAGTATGCATCTTAATAAACAAAAAAATACAGTTTAACCACCATACAACCATTTCAGACCCTGAAGGCCGTTTTATCATTATTAACATTTCAATCAACAATAATCCAATTACAATTGGCAACATTTATGGACCAAACTCTGATGATTCATCCTTCTTTGTAAATTTTTTTTCCTCTCTTTCAAACATTTCCAACGGTCCAATAATTATAGGGGGAGACTATAACACTGTAATCAATCCATCATTTGACAGGTCAAAACATACAGGAAAATCTTGGCAGTCCTCTAAAACTATAAAACAGTTCATGAGTGATTTTGGTCTTGGTGATGGTTGGAGGCTACAACACCCACTCGCCAGAGAATACACCTTTTATTCTAATGTCCACCAAACCTACTCTCGCATTGATTTCTTTCTAACCAGTAATTCAATCATACCAAATATCTTAGAAACCAAAATACATCCGATCATTATTAGTGACCATTCTCCAGTAACTATTACATGGAATCTATCGACAGTACCAAAGCACCGCACCAGATGGCGTTTTAATACATCACTCTTGAAAGATCCAGAATTTGACAGTTACTTCAAGAGAGAGTGGACATCCTTCCTTGAAATAAAGGACTCTCCAAAGTCGTCCGCATCACTGCTCTGGGAAACATGGAAAGCAGTTTTACGGGGAAAAATTATATCATATTCAGTACATAAAAAAAAAAAGGACAGAGAAAAAGAAGTCCAACTGGAAGAAAGAATAAAAGAATTAGAGATTTTACACGCAAATAATCAATCAGAAAGCACCTATAAAGAAATTAGAGAAAAAACATTTTTGCTTAATGAAATAATAAACAAAAGAAACCAGTTTCTGATTCACAGGCTCCGTCAAGAAACTTTTCACCATAGCAATAAATCCGGAAAATATTTAGCCAGTCAAATTAAAAGAAATAAAGAAAGAACAGCAATAACCTCCATCAGAAACTCGTCAGGGAAGCTAACCAATTCACCAGTTGAGATAAACAAGATATTTCAAGAATATTATGCAAAATTATACTCATCTGATCTGGACCCAAACCAAGAAAACATAACCCAATTCCTCGATAACACCATTCTACCAAAACTCAACATGGAACAAGTAAACACATTAGAATTACCAATCACAGAAAAAGAACTTCACTCCGCATTGAAAAGCATGCAAAATAATAAAGCACCAGGTCCAGATGGCTTCCCTGCTGAGTTCTACGAACATTTTTGGTCAACCTTATACCCATTATTTAGCAGAACAATAACAGAAATAAAACATAACGCGAAGTTCCCTTCCCATATGAATACAGCACTTATATCACTCATTCCTAAACCTAACAAAGACCACACCTTCACATCTAACTATCGTCCTATCTCACTTATAAATGTCGACATAAAAATTATTAGCAAAGCACTAGCCCATAGAATTGAACAAATTATACCATATATAATCCACCCTGATCAGACCGGCTTTATAAAGGGTAGACACGCATCCAATAATACCCGCAGATTATACAATTTAATGCACTACTCATCAGTACAACAGAAAGATACTCTCATTGCCACATTAGACGCCGAAAAAGCTTTTGATAGGGTCAACTGGAAATTTTTATTCACCACGTTACAAAAATTCGGCTTTGGAGAGTCATTTATTAACTGGATCAAGATTTTATACACATCACCATCGGCCACGGTCACAACCAATGGACTAACATCACAAAGCTTCACACTGCACAGGGGGACGAGACAGGGATGTCCACTCTCTCCATCCCTATTCACGATTTTTATTGAACCTTTAGCAGCAGCTATCCGTCAAAACCCAGCAATCAAAGGTATTGAAACACCACAACAAACACATAAAATCTCACTTTATGCAGATGATATCCTACTATATATACAAGAACCCCTAGCATCTACTCAAGAAATAATTAAAACAATCCAGTCCTTCTCAAAAATATCAGATTATGCAATAAACTGGAATAAATCTTTCATCCTCCCTTTACATAAAACCAAATGGGATGTGGCACCCAATCAATCACCGATACCTATATGTCATGATCACATCACTTACTTAGGCATTAAGATTTCCTCCAGACTGTCAGAGTTGGTAACACTTAACTTCACACCACTGCTAAAAAAAATAGAAGAAGATTTGCTCAGGTGGCTCAACCTTCCAATCTCCATAATCGGCAGGATAGCAGCAATAAAAATGACAATTTTACCGAAAATTAATTACCTGTTCTCAATGATTCCAACCCACCCCACACTCACCTGGTTTAAATCACTAGACTCCATTATAACTCGCTTCTACTGGAAAAATAAAACACCAAGGATTAAACTCACTACACTACAAAAAAGTAAGGTTCAAGGAGGACTAGAAGCACCAAATTTCCAATATTATTCAATGGCTAACCAACTGCAATACATATACAAATGGATTCACCCCACCCAATCTGATATTATATGGCTAGATATAGAACAATCACTATGCAAAGAATTAAATATAGCTGACATACCGTTCCTCACCAAATCAATTAAACAACACACATGTTTTAATGCAGTAACTATATCTGCCACTCTGACAGCCTGGTGGAAATTTCACCAAATCACAAATTCTACATTAGCTCCATCTAACCTCACCCCACTGTGGAACAACCGTGACTTTATAAGCAATAAAAAAACATTGAATTTTCACACATGGGCGGAAAAGGGTATCACCCACATTAAGCATATTCTCAAATCTAACACATTTACACCATTTCCGCAACTGGCCCAGGAGTATGGCATCGGGAGCAACGAATTTTTAAAATACCTACAACTCAAATCTTCTGTTCTGACAAAAATAAACATCAGAGACACAAATTTAGAACTTCCACCGGCAATATCAGACTTGGTCAACATTTCCTCCCCAAAGAAACTTCTCTCTAAAATATACAAAATCATTTCAAACCAACTTCAGACCATACACTTACCAACAATAAAATGGGGAAAACGATCTTTCAATAGCTCCTGATGCCAACTTCTGGACCCAAATCTGTAAAAACATCTATCTCATGTCCAAAAATGCGAATCTTCAGTTAATACAATACAAAATACTTCACAGAACACATTACACGGGCAGCAGATTAGCTAAAATGGGTTTCACATCAGAAGTTTGCACACACTGCAATCAAAATTCTACAGATACATACATCCATGCAACCTGGCACTGCACTCCAATCAAACACTTTTGGGAAGAGGTCACACAGTCACTATCCACTATAGTCGGCTGCCACATCCCACTGTCGCCTTCTCTTTGCTTGCTGGGGGACCTGACAATAATCACTGATAAAACTATAAACTCTAAAATACTCCTCATAGTTCTAACCATCGCCAAGAAAACTATCCTCATGAACTGGAAAACTAGAAATAAATTACACATTAACATTTGGAAAAATCTTATTACAGACTTCATTGCAATGGAATACGCATCTCCCCTTCATGATTACGCATCTGAAACTAACCTCTGCCGTCCAACACTTTCTGACCTCTTACAGCTATGAATCCTTTCTCTGTTTTCAACTCCGACTCCTCCCACCTTCTTAACCAACCCACGAATATTAATACATTTTAGCTGTTTGAACTTGTTTATGTCATCATTGTTGTTACTATCTTTAATGTTATTGTTAAGATTACTATTTTCACTTTTATTTTTTCATTGTTGTAATTGCTGTTGTTGCTGTCTTTTGCTTTCACCATTGCGGTCACCACTGCCATCATCATTATCATTTATTATTAATATTATTATTATCATTATTATTATAATCATCAATATTGCCATTGTCAATGCTGTATTTGAATTAAGTGTCATTTTCATCACTACTGCAATAATCCCCCCCTTATCTCTTCATGGGTTTTTAATGCACCACAACATAGAATAGAAAAAAAAAAAAAAAAAAAAAAAAAAAGTATGTATATGGAAAACCTCACAAACACCAGGGCAGGCAAGACAGACGAGAAGTGGTTTCAACGGGACAGCATCTCTGTCCCAATTTGAGACACTCTCGCACTGTACTCCCTCTTTTAATGCACCTTAGACATTGCACATACACAAAAAAAAAAAAAAAAAAAAAAAAAATTTTAGGAAAAGATAGGGACCGATGAGATGTGGGGGAAGGTTATCTTATATTATCTTATCATCTTATTATATCATCTTTTATTTTATACAGCATTGACAATGGCAATTGTTACATAGGAGGAAGGATGGAAATAAAAATCGACCAACACAATATTGGCAATATGGTGGTAGTGGGGAGTGGGGTGGTGATGGTAATGACAATGGTAATAAATAATAAATGGTTACTTTGTTTACGCACACACACACATACACATACCCACACTCACACCCGCTCACATGCACACTTTGATCAAACACTTAAATCACTTTTATGTCACTTCTGGAATTATGGATTTACAAGATTGCTCACTTTTATGTCACTTCTGGAATTATGGATTTACAAGATTGCTCACTAATGCACTATGTTGGTTTGTATGTATGTCTGACTGTTAAATAAAAATAAATAAATAAATATAAAAAAAAAAAAAAAAAAAAAAAAAAAAAAAAAGATCCAACTATTAAATTGTACACATGGGGTACTTTTTATTCTTGTGTGCACCAAACCCATCTAGCGTGTAGTGTGCAAAAAGCTCTTTTTTTAGTTTCATCTGACCACAGAAGACTGTGCCATTTGAAGTTCCAGTCGTGTCTGACAACTGAATATGCTGGAGTTTGTTTTTGGAGGAGCGAGGAGGATTTTTCTTGAAACCCTCCCAAACAACATGTGGTGATGTAGTTTTTTTTATTTTTTATTTTTGGCTTTGACCCCAAAACTCAAATAATCTCTGCAATTCTCCATCTGTGATCCTTGAAGAGTCTTTGGCCACTCAAACTTTCATCCTCACCATCCATTAAGGCAATATAGACACTCGTCCTCTTCCAGGCAGATTCGTAACATCTTCAGCTGATTGGAACTTCTTAATTATTGCCCTGATGGTCAAAATGGGGATTTTCAATTCTTACAGCCACTTTCTATTTTGTGATGCTCAACAATCCTTTGATGCACATCAGAACTATATTCTTTGGTTTTACTTATAGTGATGGATGATTAAGGGGATTTGGCATTTGTGTTACCTCATATTTAAACTCCTGTGAAACAAGAAGTCATAGCTAGACAATTTCATGTTCCTAGTCAACCTGGTGTGCTAAAAAAGGTAAATATTAATGGGAATATACTTCAGAGATTTTTTACTTGTAAAAAAATCTAGGGGTGCCAATAATTGTGGCCAACATGTTTGGGAGAAAAACATTTATTTCATAATGTGATTTCTTCCCCAGAGATTTTTGTGAATCTCTTTACATTTATTTGTGGATCATATAATCTATTTACTTGAAAAAAAAAATATTCATCTACTTGAAATTGACTAGCACAATATATTTTCAAAATTGCAAAATAAATGTGCCACTTTAGTATGACGAGAGAATGGTAAAGTATGACGACAGAGATGAGCCAGAGTTTTTAGTATTAGTATTTCACTAAAATGAAAAACAGTGAATGTCCAGACTGAAGTCTGGTCTACCTGACCTGGTCAAGCCGGAGAGCTCCAGACTCAAAGCGCTGGGCCCGGAGTTGTTTGGCAATGTTGTGTAAGTTGAGGACAGCTTCTTGTATCTCGTGGATGCTGTGGTCTGGGGAGCAGGTTGGCAGTTCTTCAGCACTAAAGTGCTTGTCAGGAGCTTTAATCATACTCTGAGCATGATCATAACTCAACTTAATGCAGGAACAGATGACAGTTCGCCCAAACCACTCACTCAGGATCTACAGAGCACAGAGAAAACGGTACTATAGAAAAAAGAAGGCACTGTGACAATAGGGGGGGGCCCTCTAAGAAAAGAGAGGTAACACCCACAAAAAGGTTAGTGTTTTGATATTTGTTCTCAATGAGAGTATAAGAGGTCATATAACAAAGTACCTTTCCCTCTGGAGAAAGCTTCCAAATGACAGAGAATGTCAGTCTATCGGTCAGAGGATTCAAGCTGCATAGCTCTTCACACAGAAGACGAGGCAACATGGGGATCACCTGCAGAAAAAAAAAAGCTCAGTTCGTTTCTCATACAATGGCTACGTTTACATGCAACCAAATAATCCGTTAGTAATCGGATTGACGTCTCCCCGATTGAGCTCGATCCGAATGAAATTTCGAACGGATTGAAAGGGGTGGTTTATTCCTTTTCTAAACCGATCGAGAGAACAATGTAAATACTTAATCAGATTGAAAACCGAAACTGAAAGAACAGCACATGTGCAATGACGTTGAAATAGCGTAAAATGCACGCAGGACGAGCTGTTCTCCTTGTTGAATAAAGTGTCATACAAATGAGTGTCCCGTCATTCTAAAATTCTCATTTCACTCAGTGTCTGTGAAGTGGAGCAGGACAACGTCCCACCAGTCCTCGTTTCAGATTCTCATCCACAGACGACTGGTTTTGGGTACAGTGAGGGGCATTTTTACTCCGTGATAAATATAAGCAGCACGGCACAACAGTTCATATGCTCATTGTCTCCAAATTATTACCAGAAATGGATACATATTAAGTCTGCTGTTTAAAACAAATAAAGAACCAACGTAGGAGAATGGCTATTATGCACAAACAGCAGGAAACTCTGTATATTCGTGCAGTGTGCACATGTCAAAAAATCTATTCCGTTTTGAAGCTTGTGACATATAAACTGCACATTAACCCGATCACGTTTAACATTCATGTAAACACTATGATTCATCAATCGGAATGAATTCAGTCCGATTGAAACTAAAGTTGTGCATGTAAACGTAGCCAATGGTGTAATTTTGTTGTATACTTTAATGTACTTGTGTTGAAATATATAAAACATATCTTCTGCTTTTTTAATAAACAGAACTATTTATTTATTGTGAATTTCACGTATTAGTCATATCATTATATCTATATATAAAAAAAGTCTAAGCAGTGATTCTAGCAGAGCATTTATTGTGATATCTTGTGCATCACACCTACTGTTGCATTTGATGTTGATTTGATTGGAAACATAACTTATCTATTGTCATGGTTCCATTTGAGAATTTATCACAATGATTTTAAATTATTTAATGATTTTAAAAACTTAATAGTTTAATACTTAAAGGAGAAGTTCACTTTTAAAATGAAAATTCTGTCATCATATACTCACCCTCATGTTGTTTCAAACCTGTATGAATTCTTTTCTTCTGCTGAACAGAAAGGAAGATATTTAGAAGAATGTCAGTAACCAGGCAGTTTCTGGTTCCCATTGACTTGCATAGTATATTTTTTTCCTACTATGGAAGTCAATGGGAACCAGAAACTGCCTGGTTACTGACATTCTTCTAAATATCTTCCTTTCTGTTCAGCAGAAGAAATAAATTCACACAGGTTTGAAACAACATGAGGGTGAGTATATGTTGACAGAATTTTCATTTTAAAAGTGAACTTCTCCTTTAATAGTTTATGCCCTCCGCAGGTCTCCTTTCTTTTGGTCCATGATTTTAGGCTGTGTTGTTTTTAGATAAATTGTTTAGAGAGGCTTGACCTGTAATGACTGAACACTGTGATGCAGTTAGAATAGCTTATTTATATAAAAAATCATTCTAGCACCCCATTCCGAGCCATTTCTAAGATACATTTGATAAATAATATTAAATATTATTTAATTGTAAAGAAATTAAAGATCTGTCTTTGATTTTCGAAAGAATTCCAAGTGCAGTCCACTCGCATTTTCATTGGTCAGTCGGAAATTGCCCTAAGCTTCATTTTCGGTGTGGAATCACCTTTGAGAACTTCTAATATTTAACTTGTCTGAAGAATTATTGCAGCCATTATCGCATTCAGGAATCCCTTCATTTTGTAAACAAAGCAAGTTTAAAATAGTCTACAATAAATCAAAGTGTAGCAGTCATTAGTATACCGGGGAGAGGGGGGGGGGGGGGGGGGGTGATGTGGTCCCGGGTGAGGCAGCTGCAGCATGAGTTTGCAAAACACAAGGTGGAATGTGTTTACATACACTATATTGCCAAAAGTTTTGGGACGTCTGCCTTTACATGCACATGAACTTTAATGACATCCCATTCTTAATCCATAGGGTTTAATATGGAGTTGGCCCACCCTTTACAGCTAGAACAGCTTCAACTCTTCTGGCAATGTTTTCCACAAGGTTTAGGAGTGTGTTTATGGGAAGTTTTGACCATTCTTATAGAAGCGCATGTGTGAGGTCAGGCACTGATGTTGGACGAGAAGGCCTGGCTCGCAGTCTCCGCTAATTCATCCCAAAAGTGTTCTATCGGGTTGAGGTCAGGACTCTTTGCAGGCCAGTCAAGTTCACCAAACTCGCTCATCCATGTCTTTATGGACCTTGCTTTGTGCACTGGTGCGCAGTCATGTTGGAACAGAAAGGGCCATTCCCAAAATGTTCCCACAAAGTTGGGAACATGAAATTGTCCAAAATGTCTTGGTATGCTGAAGCATTAAGAGTTCCTTTCACTGGAACTAAGGGGCCAAGCTTAACCCATGAAAAACAACCCCAACCCATAATCCCCCCTCCACCAAACTTTACACTTGGCACAATACAGTCAGGCAAGTATCCGTTCACAGACAAGTACACCATGTTTTGTATCATGGTGGTGACTGGACACATCACAGCTCTCGTACTTAAAATTACAGATCATCTTTCAACTACAGAGCAATTTAAGGTCCATGTCCAAAAAATGTCAATCCATCAAATATATAAATGCTGGTGCCTACAGCAATAAGGCAATTTAATTTGGTGATCTAAAATGACTAGGGCTGTGAATATCTGTGTAGACAGCAAATAGATTCATAATTCATAGGATTTTGAGTAAATTGAAGAACGTTTTTTTTGTGTGCAAATAATGAGATTCGATGTGATTCGATAAACGATTTTCTTTTGCATTTTTTGAGTGCATTCATAGGATTATTTAAATGATTTCCCTAATGTGTCTTATTTAGGGTGCGAATAGCACCCCGACTTTCATGGGGTCAAAGAGCAGGGGCAAAAAAAGCTTTTGTCCACTGTTAAGGCCCTTTCAAACTGATAGCGACGCAATAAAGCTAAGCTAATCGCCAAAAAAACTGTATGCAAAACGATTGATTGGCTTTAGCTAACCTACGCGATAGGTGGGCGCTAACCGAGAAAACATTTTTCCTCATGTATGCATTTTGTAGGTTATTCAGTAAATTAAGATTAATAAAGTTTGGTACTAAACAGAAACCATCATGGAATGCGTGTAATAACTTCCGACTATAATCTAAAGTAGATTTTTATTGAATATCCCATTGGCATCAAGCATTTTTTCAATGGTTTGACTCAAGGCTATAGCGCTATTGTGAGAGAGCTATCATTTGCCATGCTGAAGAGAAATCAAACAATGTCAATGACAGCTACAGATGAAGCACAATACAGTGAAAGCCAGTAAAAAGTGCAGCACGTATCTATGAGGAAGAGCTGTGAGGGTGTGAACAACGCCACACAACGACTCCATAAATTTGTGCATGTAATAATTTAAGGCTTACATATTTAAAGCATTGAATAGCTATCGAAACACGATTCTTTAAATTCTAAGCATTTTAAATTGAATCGAGTGAATTGTTACACCCCGAAAAAAGTAACAATTTTCTGCACTGCAACATTGCTGCAAGAAATTTAAAACACTTCACTTCAAATTGTTTGGAAAATCAAACTTGTACCTTTTGGACTAGATAAACACTCGTGGCTCTTTGGCCAGCGATTTGATCCAAGGCATTTCCTTCCTCCACAAAGTAACTCACGTCAGCTATATGAACACCAACTTCAAAATTGCCTACATGAGGAGAGAAAAGAAAACCATGTTTTAAAATCATAAGTAGTATAATTGTAATGAACTTTTTAAAAGAGCTTAAATGTCAAAGGCAGCACACATACCATCTGAGAGTTGTTTGCAGGACAGTGCATCATCCAGATCTCTGGCTGTAGCTGGGTCGATGGTAAATATGCATTCTTTTCTTAAAAATAAATTAAAATCAAACCGAAAATCAGAACCAAATAATGCATTTTTTTAATTAAAATGACATTTCATATGGACTTTACATACAAATAATGGATACGTGAAAAATTTATAGATCTAATATGGATCCCTGCAGGGACAGGGTTACCTGAGATCTCTTCTTTTAGAGAGCGCATGATCAGGGATGCTCCAGGGCAGAACTTGGGGAAGACAATTCAAGACCTCCTTCGAAAACTCTGAGAAGTCCACATCATATTCAGTCAGGATGCCTTCTGTTTCCGGCTCTATTTCACCTGCTTGCCCTAAAGTTTTTGCAAGCCGCCTTAAAACAGAAAAACAACATTGAGAAACACTGTTATTAATCATAATTGCTGTATGTAAAGCTCATAATTCGGAGGGAATACAGGTTACCCAGATCTCACCCTTCAGCAAAGTTGTTGTCTGCTGGCCACTGTGTTATTCGGCAGATGAAGAGTGTGTTTTCATAGTCTCCAGGTCTGGAGATAAAGTCTGCAGGACAATCTGCGAGAGGCACATTAACTCTTGGGACCCGATGGTCCACAGGAGAGAACATAGCAAAATTCTTGTTGGGAAGAAATTTGAGGAAGCCTGATGCTGCTCTCGAGTGCTTCTTCTCAACAATGAATACAACCTAAAATGACAACATCCATGGACAATTATACGCAAAAGAATAAAGAAAGGCATGCTAATTTTGGACGATCTTCAAACTTTAAAAGTTAAAAAAGTTAAAAAAAATCAGCACATTAGTACTTTCTTTAAGGGGTCCTTGATTATGATTTTCCTTTTTTAACTTTAGGGTACGTTTACACGACAACCATATGCTTAAAAAGAAGTTTTTCCTTTGAGTTTTCTGCGTACAGCAGCCACCATTGTCAAAACTATCCCCATTCCCACGGATCCGCGAAAACGACTAAAAACGCTGTATTCTGATGCCCGGCCCATTAGATGGCGATGATACACTATAGACTAAACACAAAACACGCATGTGCATGATATCATCGTCTTCAGAGATTCACGTTTCTGTTGTTTACTCCGTGTACACGGCACCTAATACGCCGTTTTTATGTAAATGAACGGCCAAAACGCATTTTGCGTTGAAATTTTTATTTGAAAACGTAGTCATGTAAACAGCCCCTTAGTGTGTAATGTTGCTGATGCTTAAAGTTCAATGCAAAGGGAGGTATTTCCTTTTACAGAAATCACTTTTTAAGGACCACAACAAACGTCTGGAAGGGATTACAACGAGCTTCTTTCCGAGTTGGTGACATCACAATCCCTAATTTACATAAACCCATGTTTGGATGCTTTAGTTTAGAGAAAGGAAGAGTTGTCGCAGTTTGTCCTAAGGCTGACGAACTTAGTGTTAAAAATTAATTTTAACCTCTGTTCCTGAAAATTATAACTTAACGTTTGTTTGATGCTGCACATTTTACGGAGAACAGCTTCCAGAAGAGAGTACAGTGACTATGCAGTACTATACGCAAAAAAGCTTCTCCTGAAAGACGTAGCCATTCCCATTTTGTCGGGACAATCTGTTGTTTATGGATCAAAACTTGTAAGTATGTCTTGTTATTTGTAGATGTGTTGTCTATTAACAGTTCCAATTATAAGCTTTATGTAATTGCTATATTAGCTAAGATGTAAAAGGCAAAGCTTTGCCTCCGCTAGCTAACGAACATTACTGTACTGATCGTGTTTACTTTTTTACAGAGTTTACTTGAGCTTTTATAAGCTCTTGCTTTTGTAAGACGTTTCACCGCCCCTTAGGAAAATTATCAATGATTTTGTGATCGATTACTGTTTGTATTACCATAGTTTTCTGACAAATATGATTAAAATGGTGGATAACATCGTATCTATAAGAAAATTACAACAACAAAAAAAACATACCACTCTGAAATGTCCTGTGAAATCAGTGTTTGCAAAGTCCGTGCATGAAATCGTTAAACACAATTCTCTTGTTAGTTAACACTGTCAGGGTCTGAATTGGGCTCGAAATGGTTTGAAATTGACGAAAGGGTTTCCCGAACACGCGGTAAGCGCTGACAATCACAACACATTGGGACAGCTAACCAATCACAGCAAATTTCGGAAGGAGGGGATTCATTGAAAATGACGCGTTCAACCAGACTGGGGAGAGAGGAGCTGTAATAATGTAAAATGCGTTTTCAAGCATAAAAACATGTTCTAGTACACCCCAAATACAAAATCAAGACTTTGTAAAAGGGCATAAAAATGTTTGTAATAAAATGTTTGGCATAAAAATGTCTTTGTAATAAAAAGTGTTTTTGTGCATGATTCATCAGTGATGCACATTATTCCAAAAAGGAAAAAAAAAGACAAAGATAACATTGGGAGAATTTAATTAAACCAGAAAAAAAATGTGCAACATTGTTTTAATCCATTTCAAAAGCCAAGTTTATTAAATGAAAATACTTGTCATCTTAGAAATGGTCTGAATTTCTAAATCTACCATTTTTATTTATAACTGTCATGAATAATACTTAAAAGTAAATTGCATTTCCTTTCAAACAAATGACTTACCTTTCCAGTCCTTTGCATAGCTTTCTCTGAACTTGATCCAGAAGTGAAGCATGCATTAGCATGTTTGACAGAATGTGTTGTGATAGGGGCTAAATCAGAAAAAAGTTATAGCAAGATAAATTTGATTGTAAATTTCTCTTATTTTCTGACACTTGTATGTGCAATTGTTTTTTTTATAAAATGGAAAAGATCTCTACAGATTAGGATTTTTTTAAACCTAAAATGTATTGTTTAAACCGGTCAAAGACATTAAGGTAATTGACATACACAGTTTTATAGAAACAATATATATAATTATTAAACAGTGACTCCCTCATCTTAAATTATATTATACTTATTCTGGAGCAAAGCTTTCCTACTATTACTACACCAATGACATGCAGCTCATGGCATGCCTGCTAACAACTACAAAGTGGCTGAACAAATCTCAGTTTGACTTTTGGGTCTGAATGACAGAATCCATTTTCAAGTAAACAAAGCCAAGCTTATAGTAACCCCAAACCAGCACAGCAAATCAACATTTTAGATGGCTAAACAAACAATACAGTTTATTAATTTAAACCTGTATGTATCAGGCTAAAGGAATAATTTGTTTGCATCATTCCTCATGTGCTAAATCAATGATTTTATGTATTACATTTAAAGCCTTGGAATGATTATGCGAAATTTTAACATCAAAACTTTGACATCAATTGTAAGCACAATTCCATTGTTCCACAACAACACAAGGGTAATTTAAGGACTTAACAATGAGTCATGAAGATCTTGGTTTTTGGAAAGAGGTGAATAGCTCATTCATTCTGCAAACACAATCATGTCTTTCATTGCCCGTTCACCTCAGTCACCACATGCCCTGTATCAAACTTGACACTCTGGAATCTGTTGCCACGTTTTGAGCTACAGATGCTTAATGATTTAATATGTAGACGTCTTGGGTAGGCATGTGCAAACAAAGATATCTGGGCTTGATAAAGATAAAAAAAGATAAAAAAAGATAAAAAAAGATCACAGCTCTTGGCTGTTCAATCATCAATGAGTGACTCAACTTTTTCTGCACTATAAGAGAAAGTACATTGTGTGGTGTGTGTGTGTGTGTGTGGTGTGTGTGTGTGTGTGTGTGTGTGTGTGTATATATATATATATATATATTAATTTAAACTTAAATTAGGGTGAAGACTTAAGCTTAGTATAAATAGCTTGGAGTAAAAATAATAAATACAACTAAATTAGTGCCTATCAGCGAACCCTTGAGTAGGAGGTGAACAGAACATTGTGCCTGCAGGAAAAGCTCATTACCTTTATCATGGAGACTGGCATTCTTCATTTTACTGATCAGCTCATCATCTTCATTGTAATGGGCCTCCACGATGACATCAGGAGCCTTTGGTACATTCTGACTGGAGAGAGTTATCTCACTTATATCTCCATTGACTGCCTGTGTGCAAAATAGATGCAAGCTCAGATTTAATGCACGTATGATTGCCAACTTCAGAAGAAGAAAATGAGGGACATTCCAGCGGAGGTCTTCAACCTTGCTCCTGGGAACCCACTGGCCTGCTAATTTTATTTCCAACCTGCTTCAGCAAACCTGCCTGTCATTTCAAGGCATTAATGTGGACAGTTGCCATGATGACATCTAACCAAGTAGTAGCAGCTACCCACGTTGACCATCCCTCCGCTGAAAATGTGAAATAAGTCTTCTGGGTGTGAAAGGTTAACATACTGAAAAAAAATGTGTTCCTTATGGCTTTAATAATGCAACTTTGACCCTTTACATTTTGGACGTTAAATATCAGCCATTATGAGGACCTAATATTTTGCTTTAATTCCTCTGTTGGCACTTTGAAAGACCAGTCAGGCAGACTCTTGGTTTTGATCCCTTCTCTTATTTGCATTTCAGATGATAGTGATAACCTTACATGACTCTGCAAATCTAAGAAGAAATATGTGCCTTTAGGGTGTAATAGCTACATTTTCTCATGTTTAATTGCTTTCCTATGCAGCAGATTATTTACAAAGCTGATTATTTTCATCTTGACAAAAACTGCCTAGCAGCAGTTTAGATTTCCTGACATACAACTGCCCACACATGCACACATCTACCCTCATTAATGCTTTAGCTTAGTTGCCAATTCCGATATACAGACTGTTTATATAGCTAAAGAATTCAAAAAGCTAACATCTATTTGCTCTACTGTACTAAAAACAACAAGTCATAGAGCATAGACACATAAATAACAAGCATACAGAAGTTGGCATGCAGCATGACATGCATTATGCCACCTAATAACTTTTTAAAGCTTATTGAACCTCTAATTAACTGAGATATGTGTAATATTCTAGTACGTAATATGTCCTCTAAAGCTTGAAGTAAACTGTTCTGACCCTGAACTAATGCTTAGTTGAAGAAC
This sequence comes from Chrosomus eos, assembly GCA_036326025.1. NCBI lineage: Eukaryota > Metazoa > Chordata > Actinopteri > Cypriniformes > Leuciscidae > Chrosomus > Chrosomus eos. The sequence goes on along the minus strand of CM070823.1, from coordinate 35,081,762 downwards.
CCTTTGACTGTATTGCAGCACTCAGTCTGTCTATCAGCTTGGCAAAAATGTTCCAGATCTGATGTTTTGTTTTTGCACCAAACAAATAATTTTTACAATATTGGCTAAAAGATTCAGTCTTGTTCTTGATGATGTCACTGTTGTGTCACACTTCACTGCGTTCCATAGTACATCTAAAGCTTTGGAAATGTTTTATAGCCCTCACAATAGCTATCAACAATGAGTAATACTGTAGCTATCAAAGATGAGATCCCAATGATGCTCCGCAAGCTATTTGTGACCCATGGCTCATGTAGTAGAATGCAACCATAAAGATGGTTCCTACAAGAGCAACTTGTCCCAACGACCCAGGAGCAATCCTGGTGATGATGGGTGCATTTTCAACATGATGGATCACCATGTCACAAGGCAAGAGTGATAATTAAGTGGCTCAGAGAACATTCCCGGGGAGTTGCCTGGCCACCGATCGAAAATTTTTAATGTAATCTTAATCCCATAGAGAACCTGTGGTCAATCCTCAAAAGGCAAGAAGGACAAGCAGAAGCCCACAAATTGTGATCAACTAGAACTAATAAGGCAAGAATAGATCGGCATCCGTCAGGCATGCCATAGTGAATTGCAGAGGTTTTGAAGAAGAAGGGTCAACGCTGTAAATATTGACTTTGACTCTTTGAATATATTGAATGTTTTTGCCAATAAAAGCCTTTAAAACTTATAAAAATGCTTATTGTTTTCAGTATACCATAGAAACATGTGAAAAAATAATCACAAATACTGAAGCAGCAAACTTTGCAAAACACAAAATGTGTCTCACTACCAATACCCAGCTGTACATTTTGATAACGTACCTTCCACTGTTCAGGGGGGAGAACTTTCACCACAACAACATCTCCATTGAGAGCCCTGTTACGAGCTGCAATTCCATCCAGAAATATATCGGCTGACCCATCCTGCAGAGAAAATTCAACTTTACAATTGCTACTTACATCGCAAAAGCGAGTTACACGTAATCAGAATTAGGACAATGACAAAGCAACAACTACTACTATTCAATAGGATTTGGTCAGTTACTTTTGCACGAGAATCATGTTTATTCCAGCAACCATTCGATAGTATGCTCAACTTCAGGTTATACTGTTAATGTAGTATGTGTAAAGGTGAACAAAATACTCACAGGAGATGGGACAAAAGCTTCCTTGTACTTCTTAGGGTTTATCCTCAGTGCTCCCTTAAAGAGAATGACATTTAATATTTTAAATATGATGACTGTTTAAATAGTTTTCTATTTTGAGATTTCACTCTATAAGAATACGTAATAAGCACATGTACAATAAGCCCAATTTTTATTTTAATATTTACGAAAGAAGCCCTCCAAATATTACAGTTGTCAACATTTGAAGTGAATCAAAAAAGTCCATAAAAGTTGTCCTAAGACAAGAACGGGTATTGTCTTTGATGAAAGGTTTTGATCCACTTCAAATGTTGACTACTGTATAATTTATACTATGATAATGAAATTGGCTGGGTAATGATAAGAATTAAAAATGAAGTGATTAAATATGTTTGAAAAAAATATAAGAAAAAAAAATGTTTGAAGCATTTATGAAAATATATTTAATATGTTTAAAAACCATAAATAGTTTTGATTTTTCAGGTTTTTACATCACAACGACCCTTGTGCACACGACGCAGAAGTATAAAGTGGGCTTAAGCTTTAGGGACCTTGGCCTAAGATAATGCTGGAACCTGCGCAATCCTGATCAACCAGGAAGGAAGAAGAGAGGGTTGAGTCTCGCTGTGGCCGGGCCACCCTCAAAAAGGTCTCGAGTGTTCCTATAAACACCCCGTTTAGTTCCGGCTTTTGGAGCAGATGTTGCAATTGCAAACTATGGGTCCATTCGAGTTCAGGCACCCATGCAATTGACTGCTGTTATAGCGAACAAAATAAAAAAACTAAAATAATCGACAAAATGACATTTTTCCTCCCATGGGCATCAGCTCCCTGCACAAATGCAGTGAACTGTCTCCCAAAAATATTCAGCCGTGAAAAGCCATCCACGGCGTGTCAAAATGGGTGCTGCACACGGTGACGGGAGACGGCCATTCAATATGCTAAATTTGAAACAAATCCTCTGGCAAACACGCCCAGGGGATTGGCTTTTCTTAGTGGAAAGATGCATACTTTCATATCTCAAGGGGTTAATCCTCGTAATAAAGATATGTTTATAAATAAATACTTTCATATCCATATAGACCCCCATCACAGACTGTTTTTGAGATTCGCGTTTGAAGGGGTGGCCTACCATCAGTCAGTCAGTCCTACCATCTGGACTGTCTCTGGCACCAAGCACTTTTACGACTGGTGCTTAGCCCGGAGCAAAGACCCTACTTCATGTGAAGTACCGCTGGTTATTTTCTTTCAACATGAGCTATTGGACGCGGGTCGCACCCCCTCCACGCTTAAAAACTATGTGGGGGACATAGCAGCACTCCATGCTCCTGTGGTCGGCCAATCGCTCTCTACTCAGTAAGAGCACAAGTAATTTCGCTTTCCACGTGTGCAGATCGCACGCGTGCTTATTGGCCACCAAAACTCTGTTGTCATGTAAATGAACAGCCAGAACGCATTAAATGTTTTCTGTTTTCAGTTGAAAACGGTGTTGTGTAAGCAGCCCATAACTAATGATTTTTACAATGGAACTAAATCAATAAAATGTTTTACATAAGGGTCAAATGACTTTCTACAGCTGCTGTACAGCCAAAACAATCTGTTGCATTAATTTCCTATTATCTCTGTAAAGCTGCTTTGAAAAGATGCATAATGCACAGTATTCAGTAAGTAGTAAAGGTTAGTTGACAAACAATAACTTTTTTGAAGATTAAAAATTGTTTACCACCAGTTTTTATTAACAACATAATGTTGTTTCACAAATTAATTTTAAAAGTGCAAACATTCCACATATGCTCTCAATTAGGGTTAGTAAGTAATTCAATGCAATAAATTATATTATAATATACAATTTTATATTGTACAATTTATGTATAAAATAAAAAAGCTTAAAAGAACGATATTTTAGATTAAGTTAGGCATGTCACACTGCAGGCTGTTGTCACTGCTCGGCTTGTATGCATTACATTCACCTGAATGAGTTCTCCTCTCTTTAGGCCTGCAGACACATCCTCTGTGAACATGTACTCCTCGAATAGCAGCTTCCGGGAGCCTCTACAATCTTTAGTGTATTTATCTTTGTCCTTTGGATGTAAACTTTCTTTTGGTGCTGTGAAAACAAAGATGAAATTATAGCTCACATGCAAAAAAAAAATTTAAATGATGTTTATTTAGATTTGGAATGAAACAAAATCTGGTCATGTAGGTCACATGATGTTTTTTTAAGACAACATGGATTTTTTGACTTGTTCCACATCTATTAGATTTAAAGCCATGTGTAGCTTCAAAAGATGTCACTTTGAAATGTGTATCCTATTTAGTAAACTAATCTGTAGTAAAATAGATTCTTTAAATTTACAGATATAGGATACGCTTTTGAAAATGTGTCTCTTTTTTACGGGAAAATAGATAAAAAAAAATACTTATAACACACAAGAGAAAGCAGAGGAAGAACAGTCTGTTAAAATCTATGTTTTTCAACTTTTTTTAAAGCTACACATGAACGCATACTTTTTACAACAAATCCAGAAAAGACAAAGGCACCCTCACACACATTGACTGGGTAAAATTACTCCACAATTTGAATCTCAAATTCAGTCTATTACAAAAGTTTATGATCACATGCGCAGTGACAGAGAATCAGAGAGAAATGTCAAACATCCCTCTTCCATTTTCAATGGTGAGTTTGACAGATCATCAACAAAAGAGGGCCACAGCTGGGTATGATAGATCTGACCAAAAAAGTTTTAGTCAAGTTTTAATGGCGCCATAAAGGCTTATAGGCCATTAAACCCTTTGGTATGTCCCACCCCAACCACTTATTTTAACATTAACACTCAAGTCAAGTGATTTCAAGTGTCTTTAAAAGACAAAAAAAAACTCATGTTGTTCTAAACCTGTATGGATTTCTCTTTTTCAACAGAACACAAAAGAAGACATTTTGGAAAATGTCGGTTTGGACAAGTGACCACTGACTTCCACTGTATGGACAAAAAAATCCAAAACATTTCTCAGAATATCTTCTTTTATGTTTCATAGAAGGACAAAAACTGTTTTGGAACAACATGAAGGTGAGTAAATGACAGAATTTTAAATTTTGAATTAACTATCCCTTTAATCAAATTAAAAAATGATTCTTTGATTTTGAACAAACTATAAAGTCAACATGAAACGGCACCGACACACTAAGTCAAATAAATTAAATGCATTTATGGCTTAAATAAGGCTTGGTTTTGAGAGACTGACTCTTCACTTCATTAAATACCTTGAGGAGCTTTGACGGTTTTATTTGGTGATTTCCCAGCAACAATGGCATCAACTTCAGGACCACATGATGCCCCCGTGTCTTTTTTCTCCAAATTTCTTTTTGATCTCCTCTTCTTTGATTTTTTCTTTGCTTTTTCCTCCCCACATGAACCGCTCAACTGTTGAGCGTCACATTCCTCAGATCCCACTAGACTTGTGCTCCCTTTGATGTCTTTTTCACTTCTCTCCAGTTGCTGTTTTGAGGGTACCTTTCTGGGTGCAGCAGCCTTATGTGACTCCGTTGTGGCATGCTTTTCCAGCATGCCAGGCTTCATGTCCTGGTCATCAGCGCATGCTGCCTGATGGATATTTTTGTCCGTGTGCAAATAGTTGGAAGTGTCAGCCATCTGTCTACTCTGCTGAGAGGATAAGCTATCACCAGAATAAGATGATTCCGAATTGCCTTTTTTTCTCCTGTTTACATCATTCACAGATCTGCTAACTGGTGTCCTCATGTTCTCCTCCGCCTGCTGCTTTGCAAACTCTTGCAAGTAAGAACGAAACTTGCCATTCTGATGCTGATTCAGAAGTCTGGCATACGCATCCTTCTGGGATCTGGGGAGATTCTGTGCACCTCTGAGTTTAGTGGTTCTCTTTACTTTAGGAGAAGACGCCATAATCTCTACAAAGAATTAACATGTCGTGGTTACATCAGGTTAACAGAACAGCTTTTGTCTTTACATATCAATAATTAACAAATATAATCAACACTTGACTTACTACGTCTGATAAAAAAAAAAAATGAAAACGTGATGTTTCAGATTCAGATTTCAGACCGATGATTGATGTTTCAGACCATTTTTTATATGCATTTCTACAACTATGAGCACTTTTGGCCCTGTGGACTTAATTCGATGCAGTCCCTTGAAACTTGTAATTATTGGAACCAACCACTTTTTGTTAATGATAACATGCTGTGATGCAAATGACAAATACATGTAAGCAATATTCCATAATCAAAAGTGGGTAACACTTTGTTACAAATGTTAATAACTATAAATTATGCATAATTACATGCAACTAATCCTAAATCAAAGCTAAGCCTACAGTAAATACATGTACTTAATATAACTCTGTACTTAAATGCATAACTACACTGTAATAAGGACACCTGAAAATAAAGTGTAATTGGTCTAAAATTGCGACAAATTGGAATCAAAGTGTTTGATAATGAAGGCCTTGAAGTTGGACAAAACAACTGTTTTTAAAGAACTGTTTATAGTTTGAAACTTAACTGCTGTATAAAATGTATAAAATATATTTTCTTTTTTGGAATGAAATGGAACTCCATTTTGCATTATGTATCCTAAATTCACACAATTATATTATTTTATATTTTAATATTTTCTGCAAATTACAGCTTGAAAATTAGTTTTTGTCGATACGCACTTTACTGACACTGTTGTCTACTGAGTAAACAGGTTAAAAATTCTTGAAAAACAAACAATGCAAAAAATAAAATGGACAATGGAGGACATAAATAACATTTACACAACATTCTAAATGTTTTTGTGATCTTCTTTAAATTTGTTATTTCACTATTTGTTTAGATCTCAGCTTTAAAAACGTAGATTAATAATTACAATTTACGATTTGAACTTTGGGCCTGCCTGGCATAATTGTATTAAAATCTGTAACGTTACATGAAAGATTTGAAAGCAGATACAGTTTTAAATAAATAAAAAATCAACCACGGGATATAAAATGAGTATTTGAAGAAACCTCCTTACATAGCTTATATTTCTCATGTCTTGACAGAACGTTCTGCGTTGACCACAATTATGATATTATAATTTTAGTAGCTAACTTTCACAGGCTGTTTGCACGTATGCTTAAAAGCCTGAATCATGCCATGAACTTAATAGTAATGTCATTCACATAAAAGCTTCCCTTAAAAGGAAACGATCCAGAAAAATGTACTCATAACATATTGCGTTTTAAATAATAAAATATTTTATTTCAAAACGGTTTATTAAAGAAGGGATTTACTCATATCACAGTGTGTGAGGCACACTATTCCTTTACAACGAGCTAAGCTACGTGACCCTCATATACTCTCAGTATCTTTCAATAAAATACACATGTGTCCCAATGGACAACTACATAACTAAACATAAACAAACATAAACATACATAAACAACAACTCACCGTCTATATCTGCTCTGTCTAACGTTATATCGGTTGCTAAATTTCACTGAACAGCTCCGAACAACAACACCAAGTGCGCATCTCTTCCGGGTCCTATAAATAAAGCGGAGTCGTTGCATCATGGGAACTGTAGTTTTGTTGCACACACAGGCTCACAGTGTCCAATGTAGTCGTAAATCAGAATCAATATGTGTGAATACAGATACAAATATAATCTAACTAGTTTTATGTAAGTAATTATGTAAAATAAGTTGCTAATAGTTTTACTTTAATTCAATAATACAACTTAAATAAATAAAAAATATGTGAAAAGTTGGCTTTAGAAAACAAGTTCAAAACTTATAGGGGTCAAGTGACCGACACATCACCAATAAATATTTATTGTGACGGTTCAAGTTTGAGTAGAGTGTGGGATTTATATATTTTTTTCCAACATTAACCCTGAACAACTTTTTATTGGTATTATTATTTATGTTGTTTTTTTTTTTTGTTTTTTTTTGCTTATATATACATTAGTTCGATGAGAAATTTTCTTAAAAAACAACAACAACAAAAAAACATTTAAGATAGCCTAAAGATAGAAATGGCAAAGCATTAAAAGGAAATGACACTATTATTTAAATCACCATGACATCATAGCTGGATTATAAAGCAGTGTGATCCGGACCGTTTGCATTACTGTGATTTGTCGCTGGGATGGATATGATTTACGCACTCATCTGCGGACTGTTCATGGTCAGTCTGTCACTTTACGCAAAACCACTCACCACAGTCCAGAACAAGGTTTGTGGATTTTTATACACGTTATGTTGGTAAAGAAAGTTGCTGCAAATGTTGTTATTTTCCTTCTTTTTGTAGGCCTATATGGCTACGCGATATAAAGAGCTATAAACATTTCCATTGTTCTTTTCTTTTTTGTTCTTTTTTATTTATTGCAGGATGACAGCACACGTATACATTTAAAGCAAACGAATACCACCTGTTTCTTCTGTTAAAAGTAAATGTTCTCTTTCACAGATACTTTCATTTATTTTTTAATTGCAGTCCACAAAAGCTCTCCCGGTAGAGAACAGGAGCGCGCGACCAGCGAGGAATGGAACCGAGGACGCGCGAGCTCTGAACAAGTCGCGCGCAGCGAAAGAGCCGCAAGAGCTGGACACGAGCGTCAAAGGCGCGAGACAGCGGCCGTCATCGGGAGATCAGTCTAATTCACGCAAAAAACAACCCCTCAAAAATAGAGAAAAACGGAAAAACTGCTTCGGTTTCAAGATGGATAGAATAAGTGATGTAAGTGGAATGGGTTGTAAAAGTGACTGAGGGGCACTCGAGCACTAATGGTGCAGGAATTAACAAAATGCAGAATGAACATGAATCAACGAATGAGTTGCTGAGTCAGTGATGATATGTAGCCTATTGCAACAATGGGGATGTTGTAGCCTATCATTCCTGAAGAATTAGGCCTACTGGTTTACTGTAATATACCTATTAATATGTCATATTGCGATGCAATTTGTAAATGTTCCAATCATATTGCATTTGGAATTCCAGAAAACAACCAAAACAATCATAAACAACATTTTGTGTCTCATCACTGTGGATTAAACTGCTGCAGGAATAAGTGATTTCTGCCCTGTTGAATTGTGGGTTGAGAGACATAAGGCTAAGTTTTTCTAATGTCCTTGATAGGCAGCATTGAAGACTACTCCAAAAATGTTACATTGAGAACAAACGTGTTTGAAAACTTGAGGCTATAAGAAAATAATATTTTAATACACTGTATTTTTTGTGTATTTTCTTATTTAACTCATAATGATTTTTTTATTAATTAATACTTTCCTTTTTTCTCAGAAAAACTGCTGAAAGTTTTTACAAAACCATGATTTCCGTCATATTTGTTGAAAAATAAACTATTTCTCTCCACTTTGCTGTAGAGAATACTATGAGGTCTTCGATGGAGATGATCCTTTTTTATAAGATATGGAATTGATTATAAGGGAAATATAAAGGACGGGTTATACCTAACATGAGGATGTGAATTCATATAAATACAAAAACATTAACACTTTACAATCAAATCATGTGTAACATCTAATTAATTTAACTCACACTGGAAAGTTTCCTAGACATTTCCTGAACATGATGAATGCTGGGATACGCTGAACATCAAATACCACTTGGTATAGATATACCCACACTTGTGGTCTTTGCACTTGACAACTTGTCTACTTCCCTCTATTTGGCCCAAGTGTTCAAGCATAAAGACTTCAAGTGTGTGTAGATCTTTTGATTACTCGATGGGACACACTTATAGTCTTGCAAAAAATGCAAGTGTTTACAGAGCTTTTATTTATTATATTTTCAATACTTTGCATTTTAAAATAAACTTCTGCATGTCTGTTCAGTCGCTATGTAATTAACAGAAGACACAAATATAAAACAGTTGCAAATATTGTACCATTAAAATAGGCCATATACCATACTCCTCTGCACCAATAAAATATATGCAAAATTTTATGTTTTTACTACCAAATTATAAGTATACAATTAATTTAAATTACAGTGGAATGTTTTCCTCGACATCTCACGATTTCGGGGCACATGAGTTCCCGAACATAATGCATGATGGGATACGCTTACCCTCGAATACCACTCCGAAGCAGTATTCGAGACAGTGTGGGTTTAGTGTGCATTAAGGGCACTGCACTTTGGCATTTTTGAGACATTGGACAGTCTTGCTCTCTTACTTCATGTCACGTACACGCACTCTCAAGTCAGCAAGTGTGGGTTATTTGTTCAGACCCAAAGTTTTGCTCCAACCCTAATTGATCCTTGAAGGCAGCATATCTGAAGGATGCACTTAGTGTGTTCAATCTCCCACAATCCTTTGCACACACATTCCAATTCACTAAAAAGAAATGACGAAAAACAAGTCAGCAAGTCTCTGAGCTTGTCGGAGATGAAAGCATACATGTTATCTTTTGTTTATTAATCACATAACACTAAACCTCCAATAGACGGTTGTCATTCACTGCATTACATTAATAAAAAGCCAGTTAATATACAGATTTTAAAAGCAAAGTATTTTTTCCAAAATTAAGTTTTATTAATATTTTCGTGCCGTGACCTTGAGGACAGGAAGATGTGTGACGCAGCCACTCGCACTTACTAGACCGTCTCATTCAGTGCTGAGGAGGAGTAGCCAGAGGCCTCATAAGGACTGAAGGACAGCCTATGGCAGGCCGTTTTAGCATTTAATGCCCCTGGCTGTACTAGTCGTAACTTCGTTTTAACTAGTCGGATTTCCCTTTTCCAGATAGTTATTCTGCAATTTTGACTTGTCTTAATAGGATTTAAGATATCTACAACGTGATTATGTCTAGTCATAATATGCATTGAAGATATCTACAATGTTATTTTGACTAGTACATTCGAGATATCTACAATGCTATTTTGACTAGTCATATTCTTTCATTGTCTTGGAAAATTTCTGATTAATTAATTAAAGATATCTCTAACTGATTTTGTACTTGGTATAATTATAATAGGCCTATCTCAAATTCCAATTTTACAAGTGATAATTCAATTAGAGATATCTTCAATTGAATTACCAATAGTAAAAATTATAATTTGAGATATATGCTCACTGGTGTTTGACTATAGTCAACATAAAAAATAAATTAAATGTAGTTAACGAATGAATTAAATAGTGAATCACTTGTTTGGTCCGTTTTGCAACATGATTCAATTAAAATCACAACACTATATATGGCATACCGTAGAACTTTTACATAAATTAATGCATCCAGATATTATTTAATAATTCCTGAAGTAATTCATCCAGTAGCTTTCTCTAGACTCCACTTTTAGACATACACTAAGCACTTCCCCTCGTGGGAATCCCACCGCCATTTTGAAGTGCGTTCAAGTAGACGAATGAAGTTTTAGACAGACTCTCGACCCCTCGATTTTGACCGTGGGACTGAGTCTACTCAACAAGTACAATTCAGACAGATCCATAGACACAATGCAACATGATTGTGAAGTCATAACAGATCATACCTAATTGACCCCCACCCCACACAGCTCTAGTGTGATATCTAGGTATTACTTTGACATTTAACCGCATATTTAAGCTTACTGTTCTCTTAACACAGTTATATTGTATTGTTATCATTTTAGTTTGTGTGTTTTTTAATATTTAATCATTTTAAAATGATTTTGAAACCAATGCAATGGTCTTTAAATATTCTATTCATAATTAATATTTGTTTATATTTAATGTTTTAACAGCCCAAGCATACATACAGGCCTATAGAATGGTGCGTAAAACAAATTCATAAGAAAGAAAATTTTAATATAGCTGCAAGCAGCGATGACGGGCCCAAGCCCCGGCACCACCAACACCCCGAAGGCTTTAGTGAGACAGGCAATATGCATTTAACTGGGTGAATGTAAAGGATTATTTCAAGATATGAGACTCTTCCTGTTACCCTTGTTGTCATAACTTTAATCGTTCGCCATGGCAGCACCGTTTGAGATATCCAATATCCCTTTACAATTTAGCATATTCATTGTCTTGGTATCATGTTGAAAAGGTTTGGTGTGATTCATATTAACTCACTATAGGAGTAGTTAAAAATTCAGAGCCTGATTAAAAAAAAAACACATTTAAACCAGAATAGCCGACTTCCTGTTGATCAGAGCTAATGACTGTAAATCAGAAAGTTGATGAGAAAAATATATGGTATATAGGCTACTGAGGGTTCTGTCATTTAAAGGGATAGTTCACCCAAAAATGAAAATGAAGTCATTAATTACTCACCCTCATGCTGTACCAACCCCGTAAGACCTCCGTTCATCTTCGGAACACAAATGAATATATTTTTGATTAAATCTGAGAGGTGGATCACTCCCCCATAGGCTTCCTAAGGGATTGAAACTTGACTGCCTAGAAAGTCATTGAAGAAAATGTTTAAATATTTCATGTGCCTACAGTGGCTCCACTATAAGTTTATCAGGCGACGAGAATGCTTTTTGAGTGGAAAAACAAAAAAAAATAACGACTTTATTCGACTATTCCATTACTTCCTTGTGAGCCTGAGACGAGAGTTCAAGAGATTTCCAGGACGCATGCGCGAGAACTGAGATGAGGACGTTCTTCTTCTACTATTTACAGCGCGCGTCTTACAAACAGAGGAAGCTGTCCTACAATGGAATAGAGTGAAGGTGCAGTCCATCTTTTTTTTTTTACAGTCTATTGATTTGACTAATTCGAGATATCTCGGATTTAATTTCTTACTAGTGAAGCTAATCTCAGATGTCTCTAATTATCAATCTGACAAGTCAAATCATAAATACAATTGTAACTATCTAAAATATATTTATAGTCAAACCAGTTTTATATGCCAATTCCTCCTGCCATACACATCCTCACTTTACAGCACTTACGTAAAAAAAAGCAGCCTATTGAATTCTTATGGTCAACTTTTGAATATTGATGAACTATTAATTTAAGTGCCATATTTCAGTTAAAGAACATTGTATTGTCATGAATACTGTACTATCAAAATACTATCTCTGTTCAGAAACCATGCACTTGGTGTAACTGGAAGTAAAGCCTCCAAACATTTAAACATTTGATTTAATCATGCTAACCAATCAATTAGATCCCAGATAACAAGGTGACATTGATACAATGGTGAGTTTTGATCCAAATCATTATTTTTGTTTGAGATTGACATTTCAATGTTTAAAGTGGATCTGCATGAAAGCTGACAGCACATTTGCTGCCAGAATATATCATGTGAAAGACATTAGAGCGTTTTTATCTGGATATAGATAATGATACTCTTTTTGTAACTGTGAAAGAGAGTCTATTGTGCATTTAATTTTTTAATGTTCATGTTCATCTTTCTTTCGGCATGAGATGTGCACAATTTCTAAGTATTGTTTCACTTTGTATTCTTTGCAAAATGTAAAACAAAACCTGAAATGTCTCGAGAACTTGCTGAATTTTGTCATTTTGAAAATTCTATCAAAAAACAAAAGCAAAAAGTGGTACAGGGATGATGTCAAAACCCAGAAGATTTTTTTTTTATTGAGTAAACAATAGTTGAAAACAGAGTCATAAAAAACTAAAATATTTTAAATCAAACATACATCGAATAGCCTACATCAAGTATTTTTCAACAGCTTGAGATGTCTTAACAGCTTATGATTGTCCTGTATTGAGGTTAGATAATAGTAAATTATCTTTAAGTCAGTGGAAAACATACCATTTGGTACAGTTGACATGTAGCCTACTTTGCTTTATGTAGGCCTATATGATATTTCCCAAATAAAATAAGAATTTTAACCGGAAGACTTGGTTCCCTCAAGATATGGGGTTTTATAAATGGATTTTTCCAATTTATTCAGTAAAATAAGGTTGTGGAAAACATAGGCTACCTAACTGCACACACTCACACCCCAAACCTTCAAATCTAGTTACTAATTAAAAACATGCGTTTTTAAATAAACATATTAACAGCTTACAAATATGCGTTTTCGATATGGGGGTAAATTTAAATTATAGGCTATAAATAAATATGTTTTACAGTCTGTAAATAATAATTATTTACATATATTATTTATTAGGGCCTAACGTTTTTACATAGGGGGTTTTGGTTCTCATTTTGTGACTCAGAAAATATAACAGCCAGAAAAAAGGAGGAAAAACATGAGCAGACACCTTAGTAAAAATCTTCAGAATATCTATAGATAGGAATAAAACTGAAAAGTTTGGCCACTGTAGATAAAATGCAATAAAATAAACACTTACATTTGTATTTTGGATGTAGCCTACTTTCCATTAGTCTCAAAGAGCACATGTGGAACAAAACTTCAATCTTCAAGAAATGCATCATAGTGTAGGCCCTACCTGAAAACTGACCCTTAAAATTCTATTAAAAAGGGTTCAATTTAATTATTTCTTCCTTTAAATCTAACTAAACAAACTGAACTAAGAGAGAGAGAGAGAGAGAGAGAGAGAGAGAGAGAGAGAGAGAGAGAGAGAGAGAGAGAGAGAGAGAGAGAGAGAGAGCATCCGGGGATTACCACTGACTCCGCCCACATTCCGCTGACCCTCAGCAGCGCTGTAAATATGGCGGAGGTAAGAAGGAAATTATTTTAATTATTTGCCAAAAATAAATAACCGTTTATTAGCAGTTAACCGAATAAATATTTTTGTTAATGCATTTGAAAAATACAGTAAATCGTATATATTTCTTATTAGGTTGTGCGGTAATTTAGGTCGAAAGACGCGTTGAATTCTTTGAAATTTTATTTCTGCAAAGTTAATAGCAGTTAGCTCGCTTTCAGTTAGCCAGATAATCTATTATCACCTTACTTTAATGCATTACCGTACATTAATTAGATCTGATATATTTACATAAACACTGACGAGTGTGTTGATTATTTTTGCTAAATCCTGAAGTTATGGATATTTCAATTCCCAGGTTTGTACTTAAAAGAGTGTTCCTAATCAAGGCTAGACAAAGTATTAGCTAGACATCAGCCTTAACTTCCAAAGTCATATACACAGAGCATCTCTGATTCCTCTGGTTTATCATGGATGTTTTAACCCTGGCCTACTGAAAGATTTAATATAACAGAAGGCATTTTTTGTTAGTGTACAAACTAAATAAAAATAATATGGATAACTGAAAAAAAAAACTGCTGAAGTGCACAGTTCATTTTATTCAGAATTAGGTCTGCTTGGATGCCTGCCATACATAGTCACCCACACAGATATTTATCATAGATCAGATTTCATTGGTCATTTTGATAATTTACTGTTTTTCTTTATGGGAGTTGATTTAACCACAGTCTGCATAAAAAGTTGTACTTTAAGCTGTTATTTTAGTCCAGTGGTTCACAAATGACTTTACATCAGGACCCAGATTTTATATCAGAAATCCAACAGCCACACACCCAACACAGTAACAACACTGTCCTCATAATCAAACCTGATATCTGTTAGTTCTCCAAAAATTAAATTGTTCATCCAAATGTTGCAGCATATATATTTTTTTCGGCTTCTTTTTAACTTAACAGTCTTATTTTTGATTGAATTTGTAGCCCTCTTTGGGGAGTTCAAGCCCAGGTAAGACTTACTATTATTCTTATCATGGTAAAACATGTCTTTATACATACTCACAATTTGATGCCATGAGTTTTGGTTGGTTCTGACAATGTTGATTTTGACGTGTCAACAGAGATGCTGTTGCCTGATTATGATGATGATCAAACTCCTGAAGATGAGGAGCTGCCAGAGGGAGACACTAATTTTGGCAATGAGATTGAAGAACTCGCAAAGGTTTGATCTTATAATGATTCTCAACACTTTTCAGCCGATCTTTTGCTTTACTTTTTTTAAGTAAAAAAACCCCAGCATGTCACAAGGGGTTAGTTTAACTCAATGGTTTTTAATACTTTAAAAAGTTATGTTTATGGAGATGCAGATAGCAGAGAATAAACTGTGTGTGTGTGTGTGTGTGTGTGCGCGCACACATGGTGGTTAGGTAAGTAAGTTTACTATTTGGACCGCCTCTTTCAGTATGCGAGAACAGAATGATGCATTTATTGTGCAATGCCAGTGAGTTGTCCTGACACTTCAGGTATAGTGTGCGACCGGCTTCAATCTCTCTCTGAAATTAGTAAAATAACAATAGCAGGTTAAAAAGTAGGGTATAATACAAACTTTTTTTATTAAGTAAAAGTTCTGCATTAACATTGGCAGCTGTTTTTCCACATGTATTCTCAACTCTTCTCACATACAAAAGCCTATTATGTCCTGGGAGTCACCCACATATTGATACGGAAAAATATGAAGATATTTTTAATAAAATCTGAGTGATTTATGTCCCTCCAATGACAGCTACGCAACTACCACTTTGACGTCACTTTAAAAAAAGTTCATAAAGAGATCGTAAAACGAATCAATATGAGTTGAGTAGTTAAGTCCAAATTTTCTGAAGAGACACAATCACTTCATATGATGATCAGATTTAATTTAGGCTTTTATTCACATATAAACTGAATAAACACATTCAGTTAACTGATGTAAACATTCACATATAAATTGATCAGTGAAAAAAACAAAACAAAAAGAGTTTTTGCAGAGTGGGATGTCTGGGATGCAACTATATGAAAAGAAAAGGAATGTAATTACTTAAAAATGATTTAAATAAATGTTTTTTTTTTAATTTATTTGAATACCATTTAACTTTAATACACTTTTTTCATTATATTATTTAAGTTTAAGGTGCTCTTAAGCGATGTTGGGTGACGTCACTTCTTGTTGACGTTTAAAGTATTGTCAAACAAAATGGAGGCTAGCTCGACCCTCCCTCCTCCTCATCCGCGCACTAACCACCCAAATCCTTCTTGTCGGTTATTGGCTGGAACAGTTTGTTATGTTTCGTGGTGCGTGGTGCAGTTTGTTTTTGTTGCCGTTTGTGGAGCCTGGGGTGTCTGCAGAGACCGCGTCTTTTTACAGTGTGTCCAGGGGACAGGCAGCTAGCGGATATTGAGGAGATGTTTGCTGTATGTGACAAAAAAGTTTTGGCCTAAAAAACGTGTGACATCGCTTAGAGCACTTTTAATTAAAAGCTATAAACAAAACAGATCCATATGACTTGCCAGTACCTACCTAAGCACTACCTCCACTCACATACACTCACATACACAATGTCCCATACGTGGACATTGTGATCTCGTTATAATAAAAGTTTAAATGTTACAAACTGAATTGAATCAACATTGAATTGAGCTGAATAACGATAGTATTGTTTTCCTGTAGAGCTGATTATAGCTGAACTCTTTTAGTAAATGATAAACTTTACACAGTTATTGAACTGAACTGAATCAACATTGAACTCAATGATGCTAATGTTTCTTTACTTCCTACGTTTGATGAAGCTTGCGTCATTGATCGTTATGTTCCTGTTCATTTCTGTTACACTGATTTGAAACTGAATTGCATAAAGTGCTATATAAATAAAGGTGATCATTTGGGATCATTCTGTGAACTTGATTTCTGTGAACTGCAGGAGGGAGAAATGCCCATTCAGGAGCTCCTGAGCCTTTATGGTTATGCAGGCAGTGGATCACCTGAGGAAGAGGATGAGGAATATGAGGAAGAGGATGCGGATGGAGATGAGGAGGAGGAGGAGGAGGAGGATGATGATGAAGGAGAGGATATGGATAATGATGAAAGCAGCAGAAGCACTGGAGAACTGAAGAAGAGCAAGGTCTGTCCCATAAGAAACCTATGCCCAATTATTCATATCACTTAAATGTGAGTATTAAATAATATTATAATATTGTTGTTGAGCTCAGGATGCATACACAGCAAAAACAACCAGAACTTAAAATTGGTTCCCACATGGATTTTTAACTGGGTTCTCACAGCTCTGGAAAACACGAAGTCTGAAAATGACATAGAAGTTAAAAACTTAAATGGTTAAATTTGGGCTGAAATTACTATTTGATCTCTAAGGACCTGTTCACACGCCTGGTTACTTCATGCGCTTTTACTGATTGAATTGCCACCTGATTTGTTAAAACAGTTCCGTTTACACTTAGCCACATTAACGTTTCTGCAAAATGAATATAAATCTGATCTTCAATCCCTGCACTATATGCAAATTTAACACAGTTCACCTCGACAAAAGCAACAGATATGCGCTGCATTTTATTTATAATCAGCTAGTAGGATAGAGAGCAGCATCAGCACTGGAACAATAATTTAGTCTCACTACTTTTAATGTAGATCACTGTGTGTTTAGCTTCAGGATGCAACGGCAAACTTTCAGTTTCATTTGTGGCAGTGTGTGTGTCGGCTTGCTGAAGAGATGCTCAGTACTAACCTGTGGCGAATGCCATGTGTGTTGCCGTAGCCTGTTAGGGGTGTGCAAAAAATCGATTCACATTTGAATCGCGATTCCATCTTTGCCGATTCAGAATCGATTCATAGAATTCCAAAAATCGATTCATATATTTTTTTTAATGGCGTGCACGGGCGAAGTAGCAATCGGGTGAGTGGGGACTTTTCCCGGTGGTCTGGTAGTGTTTCGAGGCCGCGAGGGCCGGTCTGATAAATAGTTATACATGGCAAGTTCTTGCCGCCCGCTAGTCAAACTGTGCAGCCTCTCTGCTCAACCCGTAAATAAATGCATCGATCCGCAGATTATGTTTGAGTTCTTAAATGGTCTGTAGATCTTTTGCCAAGCGTGTCAGTGGTTACGGGTCCTAAACCGCACTCGTATAGTTTTCTCTCTCTCTCATCAAAACCGAAAATGTTCATCAGTGGTTAGGCCATCCTTAAAAATATTCTTGTTTGCCGTAACCCGACCGACCCTGTCAATTTAGGACCGACCCAAATTTTTTTTTTTTTTTCGTTTTAGTCTGACCGACTTGCCGGTTGTAAACTTGCGTTTAGACCGACCAAAAATTGTTTTTACTCTTCAAACAACTAATACAAATGCAATAATATAATATTAATCATATTTTAGTAAGTATTGTGAATATAAAAAGCCTACATAGGCTATGTTCTTTCCTTTAGATATAAACCCGCGGCGTCTATGATTGTTCACCATGGTATAACGTTACGCATCTCACATATCTGGCCTAGACACGTTCGCTTCGTTTCATTCACTGTCAATGGTTCGCGCTTGGTAATGATGCGGCGGGTGTTGTTTTTCGAGAATTTTGTAGTCCTGTTTGTCATTGTGCGCGAAACTTCACGCCAATAAATCATCAGAAATATTGCTGACTTGTGCGCGTCTCGTGCGCGTCTCATGCGCTCTCTTAACGTTCGTCCTAATGCCTGTTACCTGTTAGTTGTCCGTGGATTTGCCTATATGTGGCGTTAATAATGGAAACGTCTTTAGACACGAAAACTTGATTTTACAATCGATTTAAATGAACACTTTTGTCTCAAAAAACAAGCAGGATTTTTTTCACAAAAGTGACAACCCGAAAGCAACGTAACTGGTGTCTGATTTGTAGGTTGCATTGACACCTAGTGGTGGATGCAAGTAAAACAGTATAACCTAACCAGTAACACAATTGAAATTATGTTTTATGGATGTAAACATCCTAAATGTAACACATTAACATGTTTTCTCATAGGTATTACATTGGATAATCTAATTAACTGTTATTTTGTGAATTCTGATATCATTTTAATGTATTTGTTTACCTCTGAAAATCCACTTTCATTGAACTCTAGTGGCTTCTTTTTTCTTGATTTTGCCACAAAAAAAATCAAATAAATGCAGCTGGAATTAATGTAGTAAAACTGTTTTTGACATATCTATATAACCTGCATCAGAATGAGGTTGGCAAAGGTGCGCCAGAAGGCACGGTTTGAAGACACAATCAGTGACGTCACGATATGCAAATTTGTTTAAATTCATGACCAAAAATTTGTACATTTTTTTTTACATTGAATCTTGAAAAAAAAAAAAATTTGCCTACCTACCGACCCCCTTTTTTTTTTTTTTGCTGTTACTGCAAACAAAAATATTTTTAAGGATGGCCTTACAGACAGTCTATATCAAGCAGGGACACGTTTGTATGCATTTTATTTTGTGATCTCACCTGAACGAATAGAGAGTCTCCACAACGGCGATAGATTGAAGAGCGCATCCGAGTGAAGACTGCGCCGAGCCACAGAGAACACTGTATCCATGATATCAGCGGACACGAGCGCTCAGCTTGATTTAAAAAACAACAGATCTCTTATTTAATAGCAAACTAAATTAAAGCAGAACTTGGTAACTTTTTTAACTTAATAAAGCTGTCTAGAAATCATTTGGATGGTTAAACAACCTGTTCTGGTGATATTGGTGACTTTCCTAGCTCCCCCAGCGTTCCCAGGCGGAAAACCAACCTTGCAACATTGGGACTACCGTCCCGGCAGCGATATTTTTTTTCACAGGATGGTAGGGGAAGACTCATTAATATTCATTAGGGAACTCATCCCTGATTGGTCTTAACCCCAGTGACGGGTAGGTTTAGGGGCGGGGTTAGGGGTAGGTCATCAGACCCCCAGTGACGGGTAGGTTTAGGGGCGGGGTTAGGGGGTAGGTCATCAGACCAATCAGGCATGAGTTCCCTAATGAATATTAATGAGTCTTCCCCTACCATCCTGTGAAAAAAAATATCGCGTCCCGGCAAAATGAAAATAGGAAGTCTCGTGAGAAGCGAGACGAGAACGAGATCGAGCGAGAAACACGAACTGCTTTACGGGTTGATAACAGAATACAAAATGTACATGTCAATGTTCTATGATAATGTGTATGATGTATTACCCACCTCGGTAGACAGCTCCGCAAGTAAAGTTGGCCGGCTCCGATAATAACAAATGCACGTGAGCAGCGGTAGAACGGGGGAGAAGGGTGCCGCAAGTGAGTTTTTTTTTACGATAGTGTTGTGAAATATACGGCCCACAGCTGTAGGGGGAGCTCGTGGGGAAAACATGCGACAAAAAAAGGGAAAATCATGCGAAGAAGACTAGATGTTGCCGAATTCTGCTTTAATGCTCTGCTAGTTAACTGGAGATACTCGCAAATTACGCCCATGAACGACTTCACTGGATCTAAACAAATCAATCTAACCATAGATGTTACCAGTAGCGGTGGCTTTTTTAAATCTATTTAAAATAATTTTGCAAGGGTTCTATGACATTAGTATATATATTTTAAGGAATTTTAGGAAGTTCAATGTGTCCAGTCGAGTTCACATTTCAACAGTCAACCTGGTAGCTGAAGTACTCCTTAAACCAAACGTTTAAAACGAACGTTAAGGGTTGTTTTAAGGACATGTTTGTGCATGCCCATAGACAGCCACTCTGAAGCGGTCAGAGGCGATTCTAAAAGAGTCAAAAAGTTGAGACAGGACCCATCGTCAAAATTTCTGTGTCCACCACTCTAGTTCATCCAAAACAAACTAGAAAATAGACTCAAAGTGCTAAATACCGGAATTATCCTTTAAAAATGGACGTAGTCAACCACCTTTATTTATTTAGCACATTTACAAGAACTGAAGTTGACCTTAAGTGCAAACTATTATATTTTAACATATTGAAAGACTCAAAAAACAAACAAAAAAGTTTTTTAATGATTTAAAAACAACTAATGATGGTGCTGATTTCGAAAATGAAAATGTTTGGGCCTTGTAAACAAAAAAAATAATTTTAAAATCACCTGTAAACTTCACAGTTTATCTTTTGTAGAGACACCATTACTGAGGTTAATGTAGTGACTCTTTCTTGACCTGGTTTAAAGCTTGGCTGCAGCTACAGGCATTAAAACGCATCATGAAAATGAACACAAATCTGCTGTGGTGCATTTGTCATCTTCGTATGTATATACTGCTGTGATCACTACCAGATTTTAAAAAATGGAACTCGTGTTACTTTTATCCCAACCCTGTTTTAGCTAGATAATTAAAAAACTGTCTTCAAAGGTATCGGTATCAAGCATGATAAAGTGTTATAAAGCAAACTGTTCTGTTGATTTTTCTCATATCACAGATGTGAAACAACAGACAGTGTATGCATGTTGTGGTCCATTCATTACTCTATTGATCTATACTTAGAATTAGGTATGCTAATGGTTAAATAGTAACGTTAATTGAGTGCTGATTAATCGATTTCAGCACAAGTGATTTTCAGGTTTGCTAGTTAAGCGGCTCAGTGTTGGGGTGTTTCTTCATAAATAAAGCAAACATTCACTGTAAACACTGGTAGTGCGTGTACGTACAAAAGCTAACTAAATAGTTTTAATAAGTTCCATGAGAATAGGAAAGTCCACACCACAACTTTAACAAGGACGCCACAGAGGAAGGATATCTTTAGAATTACTTTCAGAATGATTTTTCCAGCCGATGAACGATAAAAACATTGACAGCTAATTAGAATCTACCTTGAGCTCAAGCATTTAAAGTTATTATATAACTGCTGTGCACAATTAAAAATAAACAGAACGTTATTGTGAGTCGGTGTGGAGTTATTTTTATAGATATCGGTCTTAGTGTGTGAAATTATCCTATTTATTTTTCTGTTTTCTCTTTATTTACAATAAAGCAGAGTGTAGAATCTAAACTGATCGAGAAAAAAACAGTACTGGTATTGGTATCTAACATGAAAAAGTGTTATAAAGCCATTTAACCTTCACTGGACATTTCTAAAGTAAGGACACTCAATAGACCAGATTTGTTTTTTATATCTAAAAATTATGGATAGCATTTAGAATAATTTGGCAAGAAATTTTCAGTTAATTTATCTTTTACTGTGTTTTAATGATTTTTTTCAGGAGGATGGAGCAAATGTATCCACAAGAATGACAAATGAGAGCCACTCCGCTGAGAGTCGAGCTTGTGCAGTAAAAGCCTGTAACACATCTGAACTCATACGATCACAGAACCGTGGCTACTTTCAGAGTAAGAGACAGATAAGCTCCTCATTTGATTTGATGTTTATCAACATAAACTTTGAATTATGCTCAAGTACTGTTTTTACGTAACATTTTTAGATAATGAAGTTGATGAAGAGTCAGAGGAGGATGATGACTATATTCCATCTGAAGACTGGAAGAAAGTAAACACTTTCATTATCATATTTTTCTTTGTTTTTTTTCCCTGTAATTTAACATGAAATGTTTGACAAATGTATGTTCTTAACAGGAAATCATGGTTGGTTCCATGTATCAGGCAGAAACACCATCTGGACTGTGCAAATACAAAGACTGTGAGAAAGGTAGATTTGACATGCTGATCTATTACAATAAAAAATGGGTAAAAGAAACGTTTCAGGAGTTATCAGCAGTAGGACTGTAACGGTTCTCTGTAAAACAAATCTAACTGTACTGTTCTCCACCTGCGGTTCATCTCAAATCTGACGGTGCATCTATATGCTTTGTTGATAATAAATAAAACAGACAGAGTTAGGGTAATGTATGTTTCTGTCGATGGATACGCAATCTGCGTATTCTTTCTAAATTCTTTTAAATGCAATGATGTTTTACATTTGATTACTTTATAAAATTTTTGTACCTGAAAACTACTGTTAGATAGCCTACCTAAATAATCTGAAAAGCACTGTTTATTTGATTTGTTTCTTTGCTCTATTGTATTTATTTGTGTTGTTGCTTGTATGATTATTCATTCTTGTTTTTATTTGACAGTAGTCCTTTTTCCCCTGAGCATAGCACATACCGAAACCGTGACCCTAAAGCCGTGAGACAAACCGAAACGTGCCCTATCATACAGACGGCGCAATGCAGCGCCAGGCTAGTGTTTTTTGCTAGTATCAGGCTTTCAGCCCGACCCAGTTATCATTTTCACGTCCTGCGCCACGTTGTTTAAATAGCAAATGCATTTGTGCGCCCATGGGCATGCTGGTCTGAAAACGAGGTGTGTTCAGGCACATTATTGGCGCGTTGCTATTTTGAGGCAACTGAAATAGTCTCTGCCATTGACCAACAAAAACCTTTTCTAAAGTCAAGTATTTCGAAGTATTTTTTTTGTTATTGAAAGGGCGCGTTAGTAATATGCGACTATAGGCGGGTCTACAATGTGGATCCGTTCCCTCGTTAGAGAAGTGTTCAGTTTTTCTGCTTGCATATTCCGCCATGTAAATAGTGAATCCGCCATGACGCGAGCGCAACTGGCTTTTAAAGGGAATGGGAGATGAGACTCTGGTTTATTGCATGTTACGCCCAAAACACACCCATTACTCATTAAGAAAGTAGAGACAACCCTTTTAGACGATGCGCCGGGCTCGCCAACCATTTTTCCCATCGTTAAACTAGCAAAAGTGGATTCGGACACGACCTAAGTGCACTTGCGCTTTAAAATGCGCTTGGATCTCCAATCTCTGTGTGTGAGTGATGTATTTGTGTGTCCTTTGATTAAACTGACTTGCAACTACCTGTGCATTAAACTGTTTTAATGCACACCTTCAAGCCAATCAGAGACACAATTTGGAGACATCAATATGTTACGCATTCTTGTGATACGCTTTGAATCTTTATCATTCACAGTGTATGAAAATGATGACCAGCTGCTGTGGAATCCTGATATCCTTCCTGAAAACACTGTGGTTGAGTTTCTCACTGAAGCCTGTCGACGGACGGGAGAGGAGACGGGTGTAGATGCTATTCCAGAAGGATCCCACATCAAAGATAACGAGCAGGTACTAAGGACCGCCTCTGTGATTTTAATAAGAATAATGATAATATTGTAATTATTTTATTTGTAATCAAATGCTGAACTGTGACGTAATACACAATACATACAGTGTTTTCTCCCCTCAGGCATTATATGAGCTGGTGAAATGTAATTTTGATACAGATGAAGCTTTACGAAGATTAAGATTTAACGTTAAAGCAGCCAGAGGTGAGCCTTACAAAGCTTTTACATGCCATCGTCGTCTTTCATCTAATGTTTGAGGCAGCACAAAACGTTATGCATTTCAACAGATTAGATTTGTGCTTTCCTTTCACACTGACAGTGCTGCTTAACCGCTGTGGCTCTAGAAAATGATTTCTGGTAGGGATGCACCGAAATAAAAATTCTGGGACAAAACTGAATATTCTGGATGCACTTGGCTAAAAAACTAAAACTGAAAATGACCTTTTTAAAAAATAATGATTAATTTCTCAATTTAAATGACTTTTTTTGTCTAATTGTATTATTATTATACTTTTAATAAAAAAGAAGATTTAAATTAATATTTTTTTTACTGAATCTGAATTTAAAATACACAAGCCAATGAAAAAAAATTAAAGTAACACCAAAATTGGACAGGAACTATATTGAAATTACCTTTTTAAAAATAATTATTCATTTCTTACTTTAAATGTTTTTTTGTATAATTGTATTGTTAGATTTTTAATTAAATTCAATAATTCAATAATTTATCTTAATCTGAATTTTAAAAATACAAGCCAATGAAATAAAATAACCACACTTTTATTTAAAGTAACACACCAAAATTAGAAAGAAAATATATTAAAATAATACAAAATATCAAAAGGTTAATATCAAACTGTATTCATTCAGTTCTATGCAACAGAATCAGATTTCACTAGGGCTGCCCCCACTAAAGATTTTTGTAGTTGACTAGTAGTCGTTAATTTAAGCCATTTGTCGACATATCGCACATTTATATTAATTTATTTACTTAAATATGCGGGGGGCGGAATATATGTCTATTCCGAGCTCAAATGCACGCATAAAGTTTGCGTTTGATTAGTGGTATAAACTTGATTTATGTGAATATCTGTTGAAAGATCACTGTATCCACATTATTCCTACACCCCATGACGCTTTGCGTGAATTATGGGTGTAACTTCCGGTAAGCTGTAAACAATCAGTGAAAGACTAGCTCTATGGACGCAATAATATATATATTTCAAACTGTGTACCATGATATTACATTATTCTACTCATCCTTCAACCATCGAACATTAAAAGGACATTTAAAAGTGTAAAAGCTTCAAGGTACTTTCAACAGACCATTAATAACCTCAAAAGCGCAAATCTTTCCACAGCAAAATCGGACTGTTAAGTATAAGTGGTAATCTGTATTATGTAGGCCTAACATACCTTAATGAAAATAAAAATATTTACTTTAGCATTGCTATTTCAAAGTGATTTCAGTCATTTTGACAGAAAATAAATTGTATGTACCTGTGAAAACAAACCTGGAAAGAGACAGAAAAAAAAGAGAGATTCTTGATAACATATATCGTAAATTAAATCGGAAGAACAGACCACAAACGTGCAGTATATGTTGACCTTTTTCAGACTATTACAGCGGAATGCAAAAGGACAAAATAAAATAATCATTAGGAAAAGAATGCAGTGACTGAAAAGAGCTCTTGCCATAGATATTCTTGTTATAACATGTCACGTTAAAATACCAAGTGTTACGTTATATATATATATAAACATGAAAGAAAACTGATAGCTCGTTGAGTCAAACTGACGGATAGGCTTTATTTTATTTGTTGGACCTTATGATTTAAAATGATTCGTTTCAGTCTTTTTGAATGGAAGTTCCCCAAACCGGAAGTGCAACCCATAATTCAAAACGCAGTAAACACGTCAGGAATAAGGTGGAAAGTGTCTGATAAAATTAAGGTGTACGAGGACTGTGCAAAAAATTCAATATGTATAAGCTGTCTTTTTTTTTTTTTTTTTTTACAAATGTTGGTAACATTTGTTCAATTTTATTTTAATTGATTAATTCTGTAATGACTGACTTCTAAAAACTGATCAGAATATCATTCACAATTAAAGGAGCTGTATGTAAGAAATGTATTTCAATTAATCATAAAATGACCCTGATATGTCCCTAGACATTAAGAAATCATGTTAATTTCAAATACTTATATCACTGACAACAGTAGTCCGGCCAGGATATTGTCATTTAAAAAGTGAAGTTGCAGCCCTCAACTGATGTTGATGTTGTCATGTTGTGTTTTGGTTTGATGCTCCACCCTCCACCTATCTACCAATCACGAAGTCAGTAGTGTTGCGGGATCCGGGTTGCCAGCTCTGCTCTAGTTCCCACAGCTGCAGCTACACACGTTCCTGCTGGATCCTGCAGCCTATCTGGCAACCCCGAGTCAGGGGGAGGGGGAGGGGATGCACCGCTCTACAGTAATTTGAAAGTGATCGCAGTACCAGTTTTGGCCACAATCTTACATACAGCTCCTTTAAAGTTTTAATCCATTGACAGCCTTAATCTTACATGTATTGCTTTGTTTAATCTTTCTTACAGAGGAACTATCTGTTTGGTCAGAGGAAGAATGCAGGAATTTTGAACAAGGATTAAAAGCTTACGGAAAAGACTTTCATTTTATCCAGGCCAACAAGGTAGTCATTTTATGGCACTCATAATAACAAGTTTATTCCAATCGGCAAATAACTTCATTTGCACTTGAGGAATGTCAATCTATATTGGCCACCTTCACATTCCCGTATTTACATTTCAATGCTTATAAATGTTAAAAAAACTAAAAACAAAAAATACCTGTGGGGCTCTTAAATGAGTCTAGCCGTCATCTCTGCTAAATTAGTATGTGGGCCACTAGATGTGGCAATTCAAACCTTGTGTTTAGCAAACCGTATCCAATTTCAGGTCAGAACTCGGTCTGTCGGAGACTGTGTGGCTTTTTATTACATGTGGAAGAAGTCGGAGCGGTATGATTTCTTTGCGCAACAAACTAGACTTGGCAAAAGGAAATACAACCTTCATCCGGGAGTAACGTAAGTATCTCTAACACATTTTTCCAGTCTTGATGCAATAACAAAATGAGTTAGATCATTTGTAATGAACATTTTAGTAGGCTGGATTTATGCAATAGGACTGCACAATAGTGGTTAAACTGATAAATTAATTTAATTTGCTCAAATTATAATTTTTTATTATAAAATCATTTTTTGATTATATTTTATTATAAAAACCTGCTCGCCGACAGGTTTTGCGAGATTTCCGACAAATGCCCGAAATAGGCAAATCGGTGCTCGTTCACGTGAGTGACCAATCAAAATCCTGCTGTGTGAATGTGTTCTGACTGAAAAGTACATCGGCGATGACCTACAGCCAATGAGAGAGCAAGATACAGGGCACCGGGATCTTTGAGGAGGAGTTATAGACCAGAATATCAGTATTTTAATTGATAGATACAGAAACAAAGCACAAACATTTGCTTGACCAGCAGCTCATTGCAAATTTATTTATTCACCCCCAACTCTCTTTGCAGAACACACAATCCTTGCTTCTTGCTCAGGTTCGTTCTTTCAAGGTCGCCTGTCAAGACCGGTCTCCACGAGAATGCAAGTCTTGGAATTGAGAAACAGCCAATGTCTTTGTATCGTGTTGACAAAGTTTGGTGTGTATCGCATGAATCCTCTAGGAGCAGTTTTTAAAAATTCAGAACCTGCAATTTTTCAAACAATTATACATTAAATCCAAAATAGCTGACTTCCTGTTGGTTGGAGCTAATGACTGTAATTTAGATTTGTAATTTGTCCGGCTTGATGAGAAAAGTACAGAGTACAAGTACAGAGTTTGGTGACTATGTAAGACTAACCCCACCACTTTAGTCAAAAGAGGGTACAGATCCCAATGAGAATTGACTGAGAATTTTTGACTGAATTCAAGGGGTAGTGTGGCACAGTGCACAAGACACATGCCTTTGGTGTGTGAGACTCGGGTTCGAATCCACTGTGAGACACCACTGTGTCCCTGAGCAAGACACTTAACCCCTAATTGCTCCAGAAGCGTGCGACCTCTGAAATATAGCAATTGTAAGTCGCTTTGCATAAAAGTGTCAGCTAAATGAATAAATGTAAATGCAAGGGGGGCACTACGTGAGTGCAAAAGATCATAAAAACAATTTAAGCATGCCAAGCACCAGAAAAAGACATAAATAGACATAAACAGCATAATGATGTTTAATGTGTTGACATGGAAACAGAATATGTCAAATAGAATACATAAATAGTAAACTACATACCCACTTACACATAAAAATATAGCTACTACAGCAGCAACCAATATTGAAAGAATGAATGAATGTTATTGAATGAAGTTGATTGTTTTGGATATGCCACATGGTCAGTCAGTGGCTTGTTTACCCTAGATAGCATATTTTAAAAATGAGAAATATAAATTCCAAAAGACCTAAAACTTCATAATTGTAAACAACCTTTATCCAGACGTGCTGTCAATCTCATTTTATTCATTTAGAATTAGTTCTGATTGACTCCACGTGCTTGAGATGACAAGATGAACTTGTATTGTAAAAAGCGCTATATAAATAAAGGTGACTTGACTTGACTTGACTTGAGCTACTCCTCAAGTCAAGTCAAGTCAAGTCAAGTCACCTTTATTTATATAGTGCTTTTTACAATACAGATTGTTTCAAAGCAGCTTTACAGAGATAACAGGAAAATAAAGTTGTAATAATATTGTTAAATATAAAATTAAATGAAGAAAGGTGAAGATAGGCGAAAAAGGCGACAGTGGCAAGGAACCAAAACTCCATCAGGAGAAAAAAAACCTTGTGAGAAACCAGGCTCAGTCGAGGGCCAGTACTCATCTGGCCAACAAACGAACAGTGTATGATTATGATTCAGGCAGAATTACAGGTCAGAGGTCAGAATGGATCAGAACTTTCACAATATTTATCCAGTTCATCTGGATAGGGGTCGGAGTCATCATGCCGGTGTGGAGATGAGTTTGTTGAGGTGTCCATGAGGCCTTCAAAGTGGTGATGAGGCTGGCGCTTCAGGACTATAATGCGTTAAAGATCGCTCAAGTACTGGAGAGCTAAACCATTTAGTGTTTTGTAAGTAATCAGCAATATTTTAAATGTGATGTGATGCTTAATAGGGAGCCAATGTAGTGTTGACAGAACCGGGCCAACAACTGGACAAATGGATGAGGAAAGAAAGTAATATTTTGGTGCGTTCAGTTTAGACAGCTTGTTTGCGTCTCGGTACAGACTTCTAAAGGAAAGGAACGAGTGCTAGGAACGAGTGGATGGTATATCTACTGATGTCCTGGATTGCGTCTGAGGATTATATGCTTGTTTGGAGCATTTCACTCTGGATTGTTTTCTAAATGAGGCACAATGTCATGCAGGGTTCACATAGGCTGTGTTCAGAATGCAGGTAAATGTGGCCCAAATCAGAATTTTTTGTTCATATGTGACTCAGGTCTGTTTTTGTCATGACAGTGTGACCAGTACAAACCACATGGAATCTGATCTTTTTAATACTGATATGGGCCACTTCCATATGTGGTCAGATGTTTTACACTCCAAATAAAGTTGTAATTCCTTACTTTAATAACCTCCAACCTCTGTTTACTTCCATATGTCAATGTGCTGCGTGACATCTTTTATTGTTCTTTTGCTCGTGTGGGTCAGTCCAGGACTATGATCTGTTCACACTGTAATCTGATATGGACCACATTTAAAACAACAATGTGAACAGCTATATAAAAAAATCTGATCTGAGCAATAAATTGGAATTGAGCATTAAGCCTTGCAGTGTGAACGTACCCTAAACTTTTGTTGAAAGATGAAGCAGCAAACCATTCGATAGCATCGTGAGTAATTTATGAATAATGTTTTCAAAACACTTAACTCGCAGACAATAGCGGATGGCATTGATAGTATTGCATTGAGTGTCAAAATGAAAGTTGCAAATAATAATTAATTAAGAATATGTAACTTTTTTTTGTGTACAAAACCCAAAGGAGTCAACATGACAAAGGAAAGGGTCCTACTCATATCCATAGATACTCTGGACCTAGTGCTCACCCATGGGTTTTCTATTTCTGATCTTGAAGTCTCCTGGGAGGTTTTTAATCTCATTTCCCTACAATCCCTTAAATAAATAATTCCCACCCTTAAACCGTTGTCTTTCTGCTCTCATGATGTGACGCACCCTCAGTATTTTAAATCGTTAATAGAGTCTGTTGGCCCAGGTCTGAATTCTTTCCTCAGCAAATGTTTACTAACTGGTTCTGTTCATGCCTGCCGCCTTTACTCAAGAAGCCTTTTCTAGGCACATCCGTTTTAATTAATTTCCGACCTATTTCTGTCATTCCTTTTATCTCTAAGATATTGGAAAAAAGTTGTCCACTTCAGTCATTTTTAAACAATCACATCTTTGAATTTTTTAGTCAGGTTTTAAGTATTTTTTTCACAGCAATGAATCTGTCAGTACTCAGTGATACTTTATTGGTTACTAATGCTGGTGATTCTGTGGTTCGTTCTTTTAGATTTGACTGTTGATTGCACGTTACTTTTATCTAGGTTAGAATATCCTATGTGGGGCGATAAGGTTACGTTCTTAACTGGTTTTTTCTGTCAGGATAGGCAATTCTACCTCCTCTGCTGCTCTCCTTAACTCTGGACTCCCCTCAGGGCTCCGTTCTGGGACCATCGCTCTTTTCTCTTTACATGCTTCCCTTGGGTCCAATTCTATTGATCTTTCCACGTCTATGCGGATGACACTCAGGTTTATCTGCTTAAAAAGAAACGACTGCTCGTTCTCGGCAATACAACCTTTGATTGCATGTCTGGATGAGGTGAAGCTTATGAATCCAAGGCCGAGGTTATAGTTTTTGGCTCATCCGACAAATCTGAGGTCAATAACATCGACTTCTAAGATCTTTCTGTTTTTTTTTTATTCCCAATGAGTACAGATCTTAAATGTTAGTCGACTATCCAAGAAAACACCAAAACGATTCCTCTGTTGTTGCCTCAGTTTTTTTCAGCTTCGTCTACTATCTAAAATTAAACGCTTTGTGTCTGAAAACTCCCATTCTGTGAGCTCTACATTGGTTGCCAGTTAAATTTAGGATTGATTTTGAAAATCTCCTATTTGTGTATAAATACTCACACAATATAGCTCTATATTTATGACTATCTGTCTGAACTACAGTCCTTCGAGAAGTTTTTTGATCTGGTGATCAAAACTAATTAACTGTCCCTTGCTCGAGGCTGAAACGCTGAGGGTATAGAGCTTTTTCGGTGGTGAGTCCAGATTATGGAATAGCTTGCCAGTACAACTTAGAGTAGCTCCTTCCTTGTCGGTTTGTAAATCTCTTTGGAAAACTCATGCTAATGTTGTTCTTTGTAATGTTTTCTATTTTTTTTATTTGTATGTGTGATTGTCATGCTCCAGCTCTTTTATAGGATGAAATTAGACTCATAATGATTAACAATTGTATTCACAATTATCCATGAACTTGATAAATGTTGCAGATATGTTTTACTATCCACAACTAAAAAAGCTTTTCACATTGCATATGCAAAATTCAGAATGAAATGAATATGCAGCATATCAAATGAAATCCTTCTTGTGGGTTATTGGCTGGAACAGTTTGTTATGTTTCGTGGTGGGGGGTTAGCCCAGTTTGTTTTTGTCGCCGTTTGTGGAGCCTGGGGTTGTCTGCAGAGACCGCGTCTTTTTACATTGTGTACAGGGGACAGGCAGCTAGCGGAGAGTGAGGAGATGTTTGCTGTATGTGACAAAACATGGTTTGGCTTAAAAAACATGTGACATCGCTTAGAGCACTTTTAATTAAAAATAGCTTACCTTGTACAGACAAGCAGAAAAATATGAATCCCAAACACGCAAAGTTGCACATCGAATCTTTCCTCGTTATAAAGAAAACGCTTAACGTAATGCATTAAGATAGTAGGCTAACATTAAAATGCCAAACTCGGCAAGCCTAGACTTTATTAATAAAGCTTACTTTGTACAGGCAAGCAAATTAAATCAGGATGTGAACACAACACGAGAGGTTAGGCATTTTTCTTCCATAGAAAACCCTTATAAAACATGAAATATAGCGCGTTCCATTTTCAATAAGGTGTATACCGAGTTTTAATATCACCATCTTACTGCATTAACTGCATCAACTGCGAAGATTTCTCGTTAAGCTTTTTCTTTATAATAGGCTCTATGAGAGGAAAAGTCTACCATAGAAAAAGCACATCTTATGCAAATTATGATACACTGAGACAATGAAAACATTTGTATTCACAAAAATGTATTTGTACAAATTTCTGCACATTCATTTAATTATGAATTTTGCACACTCAAGTTGGAAGGCTTTTGGTTGTGGATAGTAAAACATCTGCAAAATGTTTCAAGTTCATGGATAATTGTGCATGCATTATTAATCATGAGACTAATTTCATCCCATCCCATAGTTAGTCTTGGGTCTGTTTTAAACGTGCTTTATTTATAAAGAATATATTCACTTATAAATGAACCTCAAGGAACATATTTAAATAATAAAAAAAGTCAAAAATTGTCATGACTCCTTTAATGTGTTGCCATGACAACAGTATTAAAAACATCAAAAATCTCTTCTTTTTAAACCTGTACCTTAAAAAGAAATTCCCTTAGGAGAAGTATTTCACAGCGTGTCATTATCAAACAATCTAAATTTGGGTTTCCCAAATAGGGGTAAAGAGATCTATCTTATCAAATTGTGATTTTGAAAACAAATGCTGCGATTTAACCCTATAAAGCCACATTTATGTATGTTATAATATAGAATATAATATTTATTTTTTATGGAACAGTTTATTGAACCTTTAGACAATATTTTAAAGGGGTCATATAATGCCATTTTTGTACAAGCTAATATGATTCTTTAGAGTCTAAATTAAAAGTTTGTAATATACTTTAATTAAAAATTCTCATTAGTATTGTAAGAAAACACTTATTTTACCTGGTCAAAAACAGCTCTGTTGTCAGCACGCCGTTTAAGTGTATGTCTTTAAATGATAATGAGCTTTGCTCACCCTGCCCCTCTGTTCTTTGCGTACACCGTTTGTAACAAAATACCACAATTACCATAACGCGTTGTTCATTATAAACGTGGGATTATGAATTATTTTGAGAATGTCGTACATAGAAATAATGCCGTAATGTTCCCTGAGAGTAAAACTTAGCCGCATTCATCGTGAAGCGTGCAGCTAGCGATTTGCAAAGATTCATATACATATTAATATAAAGGTTAATAAAACATTACACTCACTTCAGTTCTTCTGGAGGTGCAGCAGGAATACACATATAGTTGGTACCGATCCTTTTTTCAGGAGCAGCTTCTTAGCAAAACCAGACCCTCCTCGTTTATAAAGCAGTCTGGTGTGTGAAATGATTCGCGCAAACATAAAAGCATTTACGTTGATCGTGGGGAATAATCCCTTTGAAGGGTTTGCATAAATCCTGACACAAATTGCCAGGAAGAGAAAATGTCATAATAATTATTCTCTCTAGGCCAATTCAATTAAGATTATGAAACATTATTGACATTGCACTCTTTAGCAGTAGCATTTGTGCAATTCTACATATCCCTTTTCCTTAGTTCCGTGGTCCTCCAATCTTTTAGAGTGCCGTACCCCTCTTCCACTTAGACTGCAGTCACACCTTTTCCATTAAGAGACAATATTTGCCCCCTTTAATCAATTTTTCCCATTTCATTTTTTACCTTTGTAATACCTTTAAAAAAATAAATAATGCCTTAAATAAAACAATGTTCACTAATTAGGCAATGTTAAAAATCGTTTAATATTAATACAAATATTATAATAAAATCGCCAGTAGGTGGCGGTAACTCATTGTCTTTATGTGTGAGTTATCGAGTCATTCATTGAATCTCACGATTCGTTCAAAGGCAAAGCCACAGATTTTGTTGCAAAATAGAGCAATAAGCCTGACTATACTGTTTTAAATTTAGTAAATCACTTAATGTTACCGTTTTGTTTTTTAACTGTTGTATTTGAAAGCGTTTCACCGCACTCACGATAAACAAGGTGCCAGACAGACAAAACTAAACAACTCAAAAAATAAATAAACTGTCCGCACACTTGAATCCTTTAGAGCAAATTTAATCGCCATAACTGTTGTATAAAATCAATGTCACATTTGAAATCGTGTGGATATTCGGGAAACATTGCATCAACATTAAAACACTGCTGGATTTCAGCAACCATGCGCGCGCTGCTGAAGAAGCGCGGATGATCTGAAAACACAGACAAGTAAGCTGGAGTTCAGCAATCTTCATTTGAGATTTTCAATTTAAATTGAAGTGTCATTCAGTCAGTCTATGTTCTGTCATGAGCCGCTTGCGCTTGCGAACGGCTGCCTGTTAAAGGGATACTCTTTTTATAGAGATATACTTTTTTTGGAAATAGGCTCATTTTACAACTCCCTCAGAGTTAAACAGTTGAGTTTTACCGTTTTCGAATCCATTCAGCTGATATTTAGAAGAATATCAGTAACCAGACAGTTTCTGGTTTCATTGACTTCCATAGTAGGAAAAAAATATATACTATGGAAGTCAATGGGACCAGAAACTGTCTGGTTACTGATATTCTTCTAAATATCAGAAAAATCGGCTGAAAGGATTCGAAAACGGTAAAACTCAACTGTTTAACTCTGGGGGAGTTGTAAAATTAGCCTATTTCCAAAAAAAGTGGAGTATCGCTTTAAGGATTTCCTTTAAAGGGTTAGTTCACCCAAAAATGAAAATTCTATCATCGTTTACTTACCCTCAAGTTGTTCCAAACCTCTGTGTTTATTTGTTCTGCTGAACACAAATGAAGATATTTGGAAGAAAACAGATCTCATTCCCCATTGACTACCATAGTAGGTATTTTTTCCTACTATGGTAGTCAATGGGGAATGAGATCTGTTTTCTTCCAAATATCTTCCTTTGTGTTCAGCAGAACAAATAAACACATAGAGGTTTGGAACAACTTGAGGGTAAGTAAACGATGATAGAATTTTCATTTTTGGGTGAACTAACCCTTTAACACCCGGAGTGCTAATGCCCGAATGACGTGCTGGTTGTCCTCAAAACAGTAGCACGGCGGATATCGCTCATATAATTTTTTTTGGCGACGTATAGTTAAGGCGGCAGGCGTGTGTTGCTTAGGCGGCCGCCTTAGTTTCAACGTGCTGCGGAAAACCCTGGCTGTTTCTCAAAATAAGGTGTGTTTGTGTTTTTTTGGGGGGTAGGGATTACATGGACAGACTTCTAGATGAAACAGAAAGCACTGCCTCCAGTCGAGCAGCCACGCCTCTTCCTGCCGCCTCCAGCAGCAGCACCAGCCAATCAGAGCGAGAGGACACTAGCACCCACAACGGTACAGTACAGTGTCCGTTTTTTTACACGCTAAATTGAAATGCTTTGGTGCCTCTTTCAGGATATTTTGTAGTACTCAGTTTAAAGTTGTACGTGGTGTGTTTGAATCGTTTGTTACAACTATGCATTAAAGCCTGTCTCTGTGGTTCTCAATTCAGGACTCACCAGTCACAGCTCCAGTGCAGTCGCCACACAGATGTTGTTGAGTAGTGTGAATGAGCTGAAGAGTGATTCTGTGCAGTCAAACGGAGCATCTAAACACAGTCTACTCACAGATCATCTGGACTCCAACGGATGTACCCTTACAGACACTCATAACTCAGACAGAAACGGCTCAGTGAATCACCAACATGACTGCCAGAGCCTAGACAGACCAACAAAAAAGTGCCGGACAGAATCAGAGTCACTGGCCCAGGTTGAGACGGACCCTTCCAGGGTAAAAGACGACTGAACGAGACCAAAGGTCAGGCCAAAATCTTAAACTGGAGAGATGGGACAGGGCCGTGACACCTCTCACCCTACCCACCCTAAACCCAAAGCTGAGCTGCTCCAAAAACACCACCCTCCTAACCCAACCACAGCTGATTAATGCTCCTTTTTCAACAAACCATTTTACAGAGAAATGTATATTCTATATGTAATGGATTTTTTCTGCTATTTTTTTATCAACAAGATATTTATATTTTTTATTGAGACATTTTGACAATGGGTGAATATGCTGTATAAGCCATTATACGTGATACATGAGGATGAATGCTGGTGGGCGTTGTGTCTTGTGTTTAGGGCGGGGCCAGTATGTCTCCGGGCAAATCAAGCTGGGTTTTGGTTTACATTATATACTAATGTTTCACTGCTCAGCTGGTTTGTGTTAGTGGAGGCATACTGTGAGCTCCCCACAGATGTAGTACAAATAAATAAGCCAATGGAATCACTGCTTCTAAGCTTTGTGTTAGTAAAGTGTCCAGAAAATTGGTTTGTTAGTTGTATTTTCTATGAACTGAGTGAATCTGTTTACTTTTCATTGTTTTTGTTGGTGTTTTTTAATAGTGTAAAGGAAATGAAGCCCATTTTTTGGGACCATTTTTTAGCATTATACCTAATGTTTTAGTCATTCTCATTCATTTCTCATAGATTACTAAAATACATTGAGGAAAAATATCACCCAGTCTGGACACAATGATTGATTTAAAACTGCCATAAATATTTTTTTACATTCTACAGTGATATAGAAATACTTTTCTATGTACATATTTTCACATTAATGTAATACGAATATTCAAAAATGGTATAGCTCTAAAATGGGCTTCGTTTTCTTTGAGCAAAATATAATTTATTTCTTTTGAAAATTGAGAATGATTAGAGGGCATGTTACTGACAGTACCCGTGGGCATTTCTCATTGTTTATGATGGTAGAAGAGGCTCTTGTCATATGTGTAGGTTCGAATAGATTTCTTGCACATGTTGTTTTGATATTCGCACTGCAAATCCATCCTTAGATTTGACTTTTGGTTTATTTTGTACGTGATATTTAGAAGCTGTTTGTGAGAACTCAAATTCTTGCAATTAATGAAACTGGATGATTGTATTGTTTGTAGTCAACGAACTATAACAGATTTACCAATAACAGTAAATTTAAGTAACATGTTTCAGCCAACATTTTTAAAAGCAGTCTGAATTAATAGTTGTATAATTCAAATCAATGCAAATATTTACACCAAATTTATAAAATAGCCCGGAGGAATTTATGGAATATCTTTGACCAAAAACAATGTTTTTTTTTGTTGTTTTTTTTAAACTGTTTACTTTGTGGGTCAGTTTGATTTAACAAGTTGTACTTCTCTACAGCCATGTTTATTGCAATGTTTTTAATTAATGAAACATGGAAACTGGATCTTATGGCCACAGATGTGTCCATAACCACATTTTAATAATATTATTTGAGTATTTTGAGTTCACTGTAATACAGCTCCAGTACTCCTTTATAAACATGCACTCTGCTTGTGGAAAAAAGTTTGCTTTTACACCTCGTTCTGTGGAAGATGTTCATTTACACTCAAGAAATCATGGTGCTATATTTCCTCTGGTCATTTTCATTGGCTTATTTATTGTCATTTGTGTTGTTTGTCACCATTTGAAGAGTTCTCCTAGCTTCATGTATGTGACTGTAGCATTAATCTTATTTGAAATGGTCTAGAGAGTGCGATGTATGCACTCATTCTGATCAGAACTTATGCATTAAATACATCTTAAAAAGCAATGATTTCGGAATCCACACTGGTTCATTACTGATGGTATTTTTGGAGTAGTGTATTTAAATCGATGAACAGACTTGAGTTGATCCACTGCCGTATATCTAATATATGTTATTGTGAATTTGTAATGGAAATACTACATCATTCAGAATGCAATGACGATTCCAGTAGGGTCGCAGAAGTGTCTTCTGTCTTTTATTAGTACTTCTATGCAAAAAAAAACATCATTTCAGTTTGGCTCTATTAAATAAGAACAGAACAAACAAAAGAAAACGTATTTTGTTATTGTATCTTGTTCGAATTTTTAAAAGAGCTCAAATTAAAGGAATAGTTCACTTCTGTTATCATTTACTCACCCTCAAGTTCTTTCAAACCTGTATTCATTTTCTTTCTTTTGCTGAACAAGATATTTTGAAGAATGTCGGTAACCAAACAGTGATGGGGCCCATTGACTTCCATAGTAGGAAAAAAAAATCCATACATCATCTGTTTGGTTACCGACAAATATCTTCTTTTGTGTTCAGCGGACGAAAGAAATTCACACGGGTTTGAAGAAACTTGAGGGTGAGTAAATGATGACAGAATTATCCTTTACTAATCCTTTAAGGTTGAAAAATCTGTCATAAACTCACAGTCTGAAGAGCAGAGTGGTAATAATAATCAAAAAGGTCGACCAACATAACCTGTTGTTATAAAGGCTTACTGTTATAGTGTGGATGAAGCCATTGTACCAGAGACATTTCAAATGATATCAAACATTAGTGTATGCCAAGTCTCCTTTATTTATATAGCGCTTTTTACAATACAGCTTGTTTCAAAGCAGCTTTACAGAAATGACAGGAAAATAATGCAACAATGTTTGTTTCCAGAAGAAAATAGTGCCACAGTCCAGCTTAAGTAAATTTAATGATGTTTTATTTTTTGTTTTAAAAATTGTAATTAATTTAGTTTATATATATATATAGCCGCTCTGGAGAAAAAACGTGATGTCATCGTCCAGCTCAGTTCATTTCTTATTTAATAGTGTCAATACAGGCAGATCAGTATTATTGTTGAATATTAAATGAAATGTTAAATTTAATGTCCCCAACTAAGCAAGCCAAAGTTCCTGGTGTTTTATAACCTTATTATAACCTTTTAATCCAGGTTCAATATAATCTCTATCGACAGCTTTTGTGGCATAATGTTCATTACCACGGAAAATAATTTTGATTAATCACTCAGTTGAAAAACAAATATACTCATCCAATACAGAAGTTTTAATTATTTCAATTTGAACTAAGGTAGAGACATTTACAATTTACAGAGACAAAAGGAAATGTTGATCTCATAACATAGCAAAGAAAATATTTTGTCATCCATCTAAAAACTTACACTTTTTTAACATTCGTCTTGCCAAATATCCAATTAAACCATTAAAAAATTATTAAAAAAATATAGAAATACTGTGCATGATTTACATAATGCAAACAATCCATTTTGTGTTTTTTTAATATATTTTTTATTATAAAAAAAAAATATATCAGTAAGTCAGTTACCACGGCAACAGAAACTGGTTAATGAAAAGTACCAAAGTTGCTTTAAAGATTGCTGGTCACAGTTGCATCAAGGCGCTGTGAAAAGAGACGGACTGGGTTCTTGACTCCCATGAGTTTTATCAACATTCTCCTATTGTTCCATCAACTTGTTTCTATTAAAAGACAACATTTTACATGTCATCTTAAATACACTTATCCTTATTCAATAGTATTAAACAAAATGATTTGAACAGATCCTTGTTTTGATTCACACACAAATACACATTTTTCCTGCACTTACTTTTTTGTTCTTTAGTGAAGGTGATGTGCGAGTACACAAGACTGCCAGCAATGCTATTGGGGGTAAAGGTAAGAAAAGTTCCTTTATTTTAATGCATGGGTTATACAGATTTTGAATTCTACCTAAATTAGCTAAAATCTAAATAAAAACTAAATTTAGGTCGAATTCAAAATGTAAATCTGTCTTAATTATTTCTTCTAAATTCATGTTTTCTGAGAAAATCCAGAATTTGTCAATGTTGCTGCACCTTGATCATTCAAGGAAAAGACATCACATTTTGTACTTTCTTTTCTTTCATGAGAATGACCCTCATACTGAGATAACATTCTGTGGCTAAGTTTCTTCACTGTGATTTTACAATAGACCTTTTTACCTGATGTTTAGGCCGATAAAGTTAACCCAAGTAAAGATGTAATCTCCACCAAACACCATCCCGATGTATGTCACTAAGATATTCTGTTGGGTTGGTTAAAGGAAACACAGTTAACTGATCATATTTACAGTACACTTCTCAATCGCCAAGATTCAGTGAATAACCAACCTTGATACAGCCAACAATTGTAGTCGTCAAAGCGGAGTTATAATGTGTGCATAACATAATTGAGTACATGAGTATAAACCTGCCAAAACAACCAATGATATTAGAATCACAAAATAAGAAAAAAAATATCAGTTTTGACATCTCAAAAAATAACAAAAACAAAAAACAGCTTAAAGGTGAAGTTTCTGCAACACGTAGTGGAATTATAAAAGTACAGCATATTTTGTAAACGCCCCCCCTTAACTTAAACACTACAAACACAACTCTTACGGGTGCTTGTGAAGGCATGTCTCAACCATAGACTGTTAAAAACAATGGACGTAGTGTCCGTGACATCACCCCTAGGTTTCTGAAGAAGAGCATTTTTGAAGACAAGTGGGCGGAGCCGGCTGTCGCCATCTTGGTAGCGTGTCACCGCGCATCACTCCCAGCGAAACGAAAATGGGCAAAGAGGCGAGATTAGCTAAGGTGACGTGACGCTAACGGACAGCAGAAAAACGGCTAGAAGTGACAGCAGCGGCAATCCACCTGTCACTCAAGTGGCCACGCCCTTAATTATGCAGAACTTTAAGGCTTAATACAATTTAAACGAATGAGTTATAAAAAAATTCACCTCCCTCACAGTTGTCATGAAGGACAAAATTAGCTATATAGACCAAAACCACTTTTTGTACCAGGCTGTAAACATATTTTTTTCTGCTGTAAAGTTGGGGGGCATTTTAACATAAGATTGACTCTCTTTGCAGCCCGTCTCTAGTGGCCAGTCGATGAATTGCAGTTTAAGTCACATCCGTGTTGGATTCAAGTGAGAGACCGGAAGGTTGCCGCTTGGTCTCAACCGGTAAAAATAGACTACTTTCAATAAAAAGGTCCAATATATTAGGAATACTTTTAGCTGTGTTGCTATGTGTCATGAGTAAGCAGTGAAGTAGGATAACACTGTAGAGCGACTGTGACTTGTAAGTAAAGAAAAAGATTAGAAATATCAGACTTACCCCATGACACAAGACAACACAAACTGAATCACAAAGAAAACGTCGGTCCAACCATCATACTCCAAAGTCTGAAAATTCACACAAGAGATCAAATTTATTCTTTTTATTGTTTTTTATGTACATTTTCTTAAAAGTCGAGCAGAATTTAGATCTATTTATTTTCCAACTGTCCTTCATTTATCAAAACATTTAGTGTAATAAATAAATATGTTTATTTATTAAAATTCTTACTTTCTGAATGTCTCCAGTTAAGTATGCTAAAATCATAGTGGGAATAATCATGAATAAAGCATTGTAATACAGCAGCCCATATTTTCCAAGTTCCTGAAATGCAAGGAGGGGGAAATCATTTGATAAAATAAGAGAAAAATGAACCAACATTTTTAACTAGACTTTATTTTAGACTAAAAATGCGTCAGGAATTGACTGGGTCTCTGCTGCTGGTGCACGTGCCAAATATCATATTTACACATTCACAAGCATTCTAAAGTCACAAATTAATTTCACTGAATTCACCCTAACTAAGTAATAAATAAAGATGACAGCATGTACATATACACATATTAAACTCTTGTGTATCATAATTATACAAAAGGCATATTCTTTCTTTCAGAACAACTGATAGAGATATTGGACTTGAAGCCTTTGTTCACAAAACTGTTCACGCTGAACAAGAATTGGCACATTCACGGCCATGCGAAAAAGAGATCATGGGCCTTTTGTTGCACACACTCTTGCACTTGTGTGGACATGTCAAGCATAAACTAGGCTTAAGGGTTAAATTACCTTGGAGTCCAGTTTTTGTTTCATATAAGCCCCATTTGCAGCAGTCAGAATGTTGTTAAGTGTAATGAACACATATCCATGGAGGTCAAAAGCTAAATCTGTGCTGTGAAAGTCAAATAAAGGCAAATTAATCGAAGTGGCAAGCCATTTCTCAGATTTCAAAAGAACCGGCACTGTTCATAAATATTCCTAAAACACAGCAGAGTTGCGATTACATTCATAAACAGGGGAAAAGAAACTGGTTTTCTGTGAGGTCAAGCAATTAAATCTCAAATGCAATATTTTTGCATTTGAAGTTATACCTTGCAGCAATAAAAGCTCCTAGTATCATGGTGAATACGGTTGCCTTTATGGAGGATGAAAATGTCTTTCTACAAATAGAAAAACAACAAAAAATAAACGTGAGTGTAAATCTCACATCTCGTACAACTAGAACTGGGTCAACTGCAAACTGATACAAAAGCAAAATCATATGTGGAGACATACTTTAGGAGGTAACCCTCAAACAGCATTGTGAATAAAATGGAGAATCGCCTGAGCACAGTAAACATCGGAAGACTGCAAAAGAGATAATACAGCATGTTAAATTAATATACATTCATTCAGTATATAATAATAACAACAACAGCTGTGCATGAAAGTTTGTGTTGAAGCTTTGTTTTCTTTTCTTCAGAATACCAACACTTACTTCAGTTGTTTTGTTCCAAACAGGCCTGTTAACTGATTTCCCACGTACAGGAAGGGAAGTGGAAATACCTACACAGTAAATATTGTGAGAATTGAACTTACAGTGTGTATACGTGAAAACTGAAGTATAGTTTGGCCTTGAGTGTGCTCAGACCTACCTTATGAGGAACATGCCTATCGAAATCTGGGAAATCAACCACATTTAATGATTTTGCTGCTCGCAGCACAACAACAGTTGCAAACATCTGCAAACAACACAATTAACTTTCATCAGCTACTGGAATACAACTGCTAAATGTATTATATATGTTTAAAAAACAAAATGCTTGATCCCAGACAGCAACATAGTGTCGGCCCAGATCCGGCCCACATCTGAATCCACGTGTACCAGATGTGGGCCGGATCTGGACCGACACTATGTTGCTGTCTGGGACGTCACAGTCATTAAAACACCAAATACTGCAAGTAGGCCTACATGGGAGAATGAATCTAACAGATTGTGAAAGCTAAGTGCTGAAAATGTATATTCCACCTTATTTTGGAGAGCTATTGTTCTATTTAGATGAATATTGAGCAAGTCAATGTAGTGACATGTCACTAAACTAAAGTGCGGTTAATCTCAGAAAACCTGACAAGAAAATGTCTTATTACACAGTTGCTCAGAACATCCTGTGGTCAATCGCAGGATCGAGCAGTCAAATATTTGAGTACAATGAACAATCTATAGTCTCTCGATATTCAAACAAAAATGAGAAGAGGTAATTGGCACTATATTATGTCTTGAAACAGCTACTGACTGTGACCTTTGACTTTAGTACTACTGTCATGATAAACATCTAGGCTAACTTTTGCTACATTTGCTCCAGTTAAAAGAAGAAAATGACAAGATCACTCAGAAGAACAACAAATCAGGAGGCTAAATTTACACACAAGTTGGTACTTCCGGAAACTTATGCTTGGTACTTTCTACACATTAC
This sequence comes from Chrosomus eos, assembly GCA_036326025.1. Taxonomy (NCBI): domain Eukaryota; kingdom Metazoa; phylum Chordata; class Actinopteri; order Cypriniformes; family Leuciscidae; genus Chrosomus; species Chrosomus eos. The sequence goes on along the minus strand of CM070823.1, from coordinate 35,038,339 downwards.
TTGATTGGATTGCAGATGAATAATGCATAATGAATAATCTAATATTATATTGGTGCAATATACTAGTTATCTTAGCAGAAGTTTCAAGATACTTCAATAATTTAATATAAATATAATGTATAGAAAATTAAAAAAAAAACGACTTCATACAAAAATGAAATGATTTTTTAAAAATGATATGCATTTATGAAAAGGGCGATGCAAAAAATGTCAATGGATCTGATTAATATAGGCTTCGTGAAATTCACAATTAACACTACTGTAACACAAATTATCAGAAATAACAGCATGAGCAATAACATTCTTACCTGGCCAATTCCCAATGCTAAAGAGGAAGGGAATCTGAGTGGGAGAACACAGAATAACAGTACACAAAATAATAAACATCTTAATGAAATGCATATAGAGCGCTCATGCACTCGAAACGATTAATATGTCTAAATGTCCACACTGTCTATGCAAATAATTTTTCTGTTTAAAAGTCATTATACGGGAGATTAGATAACATTAAAGTAGCCTATAACAGTAATTTATTAACGTGTTTGCATATGTGCTAACAGCAGCTATGACCAAGCAATAAGAGGTGAGTAAGAGTAAAAATCTTGCGAAACACAAAGTTGAAGCTGTCAGATCCATCACTATACTTTCTCGGGCGCATCTGGTAATAAAACACACCTATGGAAAATAAATGTGCTGAAAGAAAACATGAATGAATACGAATGCGATTCATTAACTTACCTGTAATTAGTAAGAACACTCTTGTTTATGACAACAATTACAAAAGAAGAGATCCCGTAGCAAACTGCAGCAAATAACTTCAAAAATAACACAGATTTGCCACTGCCTTCTCCTAGCGAAACATCATCTTTTGCGTTATTCTGAGTATATCTCGCAGAGTGAACTTTTCGTATGTCCGCCATGTCTATGCGCTGTTTATTATCGGGAGAAAAAGGTCCAACTACTTTTCTGCACGATAAAGTGTTCCCTTCACTCGTTCACTGAAGTTTTAAAGGGACAGTGTTCCACGGACCATTTGTACATTTCCGGGTGTGGAACGCGGAAGTGGGGCCGTTGCTACCGTTAAAGGACCTGCGCTACTCCGCATTTCTGGGGTTCTCAGAAGCGAATATCCTCAAAGTTTGGCAAACTTCTATAGCGAAGTTTGAACAGGAAACATGAATATACTCTGTTGCAAATGTCACTGTATTTCACAATTAGCATTTTTGCAAAACATTATTAACAGTAGCCAGCAGGTGGCGCTAAAGCACCTCAAAGATGTATTGTACACATGATGGTAAACCACTTTTTGCCAACAAAAACCTCATAAGTGAAGAGTAGGCCTATATATTTGTGCATATTTATTTTAAAGTACATGAGCTATTTGTCACACTTTCGCTAATATTTCTGAGGGTAGGTTTATTATTATAAGTTAATTTTTGTAGGCACATAACTTCAAGTCTTGCCTACAAAAAGATAAGGTTTAGTTATATAGCAACCTATGTGTTGGCTTTTCAGCTAAAATTTAAATATTTTCTCACTGTATAATAAAGTATTTTTCCTATAAAAATTATAAACATTTTTTGCAGTGTTGGTCGCAGTCGTTTTAAGAGATCCCCTGGTGGTCTTAAGGTCGTTTTGCCATTGTGTTCAACTGAAAACAAGGTTAAAAACTGCAGACCTGTTTCAGACCATTCAAAAATCTGGTGTACCCCATTTGTCTACAGGATTAGGGCCCAGTGTGGATTTATGACCTGTAAGAGGCTCCTAGATCGAATCTGATGCCTGTTTGAGGGAATGTGGCCCCCAGACCCCAATTTTCACCTCAGTATCACTGCTCTTCAACAGCTCACACTCCTCGGGGTGTGTGATCCTGTCATAGGGGGATGGGTGTGAGTATACTTGTGCCTAGTGTTACTGGAGGGTTTTGTTGGCGTGCACCTTAAAGATCATTTGAATTTTGATGCCACCGAATGGATTTAGCTCATTCCCATAGATGTTTAGAACAACTCTGGCCCTCGAGATCCACTTCCCTGCAGAGTTTAGATCAAACTCACTTGCCTGTAGCTTTAATGATATATGAAGACCTTGGTTAGCTTGTTCAGATGTGTTTTATTAGGTTTGGAGATGCAGGAAAGTGGTTATGACTGACTTCCATTGTATGCACAAAAACACAAACATTACTCAAAAATATCTTTTTTTTTTTGTTTCACTTGAAATGATATGATCATGGTGAGAAAAAAATATATGCAAAGTATACTTGCAGCCAGACTAATTCAGTATACTTCAGGTGTGTTAATGATACGTTAACTTGAAGTGTGCTATTTTGGAACAACTCATTTTGCACTAAGTATATTTTAGCTGTAATTAAATTGTAGTAAAGCATACCTTTAAGTCTATTTAGTGTACTTTTGTGAGCTAAATTGGAACAACTTCAAGTATACTTAGTATACTTTAAGTATATTCCTGTGTAGGGAATAATTAGATGTTTTATTAGTGATATTAAAGTGAAGTGTACTTTGTTGTGTTACAAGTACATTACAAATTCATTACCTGTGTCTTCGAAACATACAAGCAATACCATAAGTGTATTATACTTGAGTAAAAAGTATATGCTCAGTAATACCTTTGGCTTATTCCAAATACTACAAATTGCACACTGTACTTTGTACAATATACTATTGTATACTATAATGTAATGTATAACTGTATACTTTCAATGCATTGTTACAATGATCATTTCCAGCACACAGTTAAAATATACCTTAAATATATTTTAATATATTTATATTATTGCAAATAAATACACTTTTAAAAAAAATAAACAGATTTTTCACTTCAAGTATATTTTTCTAAAATATACTAAAATACAAAAAGTGTGTTAACAATTGCATTGTGTAAAAATGGTAAAAGCATGGTGCTAATATACTTTTATATTTAAAGATAGTACTTTTATGTTAGTATATTTGCAATGTACTATTGAAAAAGGGAATATATTTCAAATACAATAAAGAAATGATTTTTTTTTCACTAGGGGAGGGTAAGTAACTGATGACAGAATTGTTATTTTTAGATGAATTATCTCTTTTATTGTGTGTGTGTGTGTGTGTGTGTGTGTGTGTGTGTGTGTGTGTGTGTGTGTGTGTGTGTGTGTGTGTGTGTGTGTGTGTGTGTGTGTGTGTGTGTGTGTGTGTGTGTGTGTGTGTGTGTGTGTGTGTGTGTGTGTGTGTGTGTGTGTGTGTGTGTGTGTGTGTGATTTTCATTTCCAATCAAGGTGAAAACATAGACTGGTGGCCCAGTTTAGTTGGCGATGCATTGATGTTGAGAAAGAAAGTAGCAGTGGAATTTAAATGAAAGCCTGTCATCTTTAAATTGTCCTTTCTCTTCCACTGACTCGCTGATCCTTACCTCTTCTCATGACCTTAATATTCCCCAAAAACAGCCAAAGAGTCAAAACCAACCTCGAATCTGTCAATCTTTAACTGGTAGAAAAAAGATCACTGTCTTCACGCTCACCTGAATTATTTACACAGACTCTGAACGCATGTTATTGATTCTGCATTTAAGAGTCTAAACTGTGACCTCAACACAAAGCTCATTTCAAGAGGGCAGCTGGCCTTTGTTAGCAGCTTTACTTAGATGCACTATCTCGTTTTCTGTTTTCCAAGCAAAGCAACCGATGAGATGTTTACCTAATAATTGTCCGTGTCTCTCTCAGAAAAAGAGCCCGTGAGCTCTGTCATTTTCTGTCAGTAAGAGATGTCTTTGCACACTTGTGCCTCTGACATAGTTCCCTCGTTTTTTTGGATGCCAGATCAGTCGCAGACACAGAAACTGTGGGAGGCAGGGAGGGGGAAAGTGAGGGAGGGGGAGAGAGGGGGGCTTGAGCAAAACAACAGATCGCTGCCCTTCATCCCTTTGTGTCGACAGTAATAATCCACTTGAACAAGCCCATGCTCACCGCATCAGTCATGTAAACAAATCTCACACACACCATCTCTCTTCTGTTTCTCTATTATGCTGTGATTTTTTTTGTTTTCCCTTACACTTTTCGACTTAAAGATTCAGAGAAAGCTATTTTGTTTATTTCCTGGGAATTTTTTTTTTTAATTATTACTTTTGCTTTTAGAATAATATTAAAAAAGAATGCATAAATGAGCCATAGTTCATTTTACTCCTAGTTTACTTTGAAGTGCGACTTTTAATATAGGGCTTGTCTGTTGGCTTTTCCACTGTGTTGTTTACTGGTTGAGGACACTGGGAGTGGTGCTCAGTCTAATGAGGTCACACCCAGTATGCCCGTCCCGCCCACTGTGCCATGACTGACACATGCTCTCCTGCCCCGTCTATACAGCAGAGCGGCAGAGGAGCTGTCCTTGGTGCTGAGAGCGAGGAACGGTGTGAGCGGGTGCATGCGAGGGGGGGAAGAGGAGGAGGGTGGAGGCGTGTTCTTTGTGTTGTGAAGCCCGAGTTAATCTGCGGTGGCATCCAGTCAGAGACGAGCCCCACATCCGAGAACCAGCACTGCCGTGAGAGCTGCGTCCTTCAAAAACAAAAACAAGGTTTCACTTAAGAAGGTCTTCACCGCATGGTTCATCTCGGAAAGACTCCAGGAGATTTCCGTTTTGTTTTGCGCTGTTGTTGGACTTTTTAAAAGTGCACGTGGATGGGAGTTAGGAAGGATGCTTTTCATTGTGGTGTTGTTGCGCTCTTGCAGGTGTAGCATGTACAGATGAGGAGGAGAGCATCTTTCAGACTGCACATTCCCAGCGGGCTGAAGGTTCCTCTGCTACAAGACTTCATTCTCACCACCTCCTGATTTTATGCCCGGGAATTCTACTTTGCGGACTGGAGCGTGACTTTGCAATGGCTTGAATCTTTTCCTGTTGGACTGGAGTTGTAATCTCAGGATATCAGTCAGGTTTTGTCCCAGGTACTTTTGGGAGTCTAATGGATCTACCTGAACTGGTCGACACTGTAGCCAGCAGGGACCTAGTTCCTCTGTAAGTACATAACTCTCATCTGAGCTCTTGGAACTTTACATTCATCCTTATATATAACCTTACATATGTTTTTAGATCTAACTTGCTGGATAGACCATCTCTTGATGGGACATTATAGCTACACTCTACAGACTGGCCTTAACATTTTACATTGAAGATGGGTCATCGAATGCTAAACATATTGTCAAGTGAATGAATGAGGAAGGATAAGATGAGATGTTGGAAGACCATGATAGAGAATCTAGGAAGGAGATAATTTGAAGGGAAGAGATCCAAATTACAGAGGCCATAAACAGTATGCTTCAACCTGAATTGTGTTAAAGAAGAGAATATTGTTTGCTCAAACTCAAACTTGCTACTTACTAACTCAGCAAGGTCATGTGAGATTAAATGCAACACCGAATATGAAATAGTCTATGATTAACACAAGTTGCTCTAAGGTCGAAGAGCAAAGATGCCATGTTGCAGAGGACGCTGGACAATGGTGGTGTGTCTCTGAGCCGGTAGTGCATTACCCATCTGGCTGCTTTAACCCCCTTCTCCCCTCACACACACACACACACACACACACACACACACACACACACACACACACACACACACACACACACACACACACACACACACACACACACACACACACACACACACACACACACACACACAACACACACACACACACACACACACACACACACACACACACACACACACACACACACACACACTGCCCCTCACATGTAAACAAGCATGGATCACTCTGAAAATACTGACCTACATAATACCGAATGCTGCCTCCTCCTTCTCCTAGACTTCTGCAGATGTACAGTGCAAAAGACTTCACACCCACACACTCTGCATTACTGCATCAGTATGATTTTACGCCCCCCCCCCCCCCCCCCCCCCACACACACACATATACGCTTACTTAAGGGTTACTCCAGCTCAAAAAACTGTGTACAGTCACACAACACACTGCGACGCATTAAATGCAGCACAAATGGCCCATATTCCACACTGAGAAATATACTGGCCTGTTTTCGTGATAACCAGCTGTATACAATACTACAGCTTACTAATAAACAATTTCTTTGTAGATGTAAATGTGCTCCTGAGGCTTAGAGCGAGGCTCTCTGCGTTTGCTAAGGAAGGGAGAATCTCATTGACCCAGAATCCTTATTTATTTACACAATAACCCATTCAAATAGTATGCCGTATGATTTCAACAGTTCTAAGTTCTAAGCATATCATTATCATTGCATTATCATGACTCTAATAGGATAGAAAACAGAACTTTACCATCTATCTATCTATCTATCTATCTATCTATCTATCTATCTATCTATCTATCTATCTATCTATCTATCTATCTATCTATCTATCTATCTATCTATCTATCATCCATCCATCCATCCATCCATCCATCCATCCATCCATCCATCCATCCATCCATCCATCCATCCATCCATCCATCTATCTATCTATCTATCTATCTATCTATCTATCTATCTATCTATCTATCTATCTATCTATCTATCTATCTATCTATCTATCTATCTATCTGTTTATCTATCATCTAATGCATTATGATAATACAAATAATAATAATTACAAATCAATAATTTAAATGCTCACAATTGTAACTTTAATGTCACTGTTTGTATTTGCAGAATGCCCCTGTGGAATGCCTGTAAGCAATGATTAGCTGTAAAGAGGAGGATTCACTAATGTTTTTGCAGTATGTTGAAGACTGTGGACTAAAGGCATATAACAGATTGGTCACACAGAGCATCGACCACGTGTGGAATGAGAAAAACAAGATTAACTTTCAGGAGAAAAACGACAAGAAGCGAAAGCAGGAAGAAGCCATTAAAAGGTATGTGGTTCGAGATATGTCAGCAATGCATGCATATGAAATCTTAAAAGATTGCTCATATTGCAAAAACCCTCACTTACAGTTTTTCCTCAGTTGCTTTGGTACATTTCTCAGATCACAGCATCATCTAGTCACTTGATCATCATAAAAGCAATTTCTCATTATTATTTTTAACAACTTACTATTTGATGCAATGGATTTCATACAATTGCTGTTTTCTACAGTCTCGATGATCAAAATATATTATACAGTTCACTTTCATTTTACTGTATATCAAACCCTTGGTGCTCCCTTACTAGGTCAATGGAATAGTGGGATGTTGTTGATGGCAGAAAAAGACCTTAATGTCCTTAATTTTCTAATTTGGACATATTTGGGGCTTGAACTTCATAATGACTTTCAATTTTGACAGAGACTTATGTCCAAGACACACACCCACATAATGGATAATGTTGCTCTACATTACTGGTCCACTCACTACAGTTGTATCAGTTTCACACGAGTCATTAAATAAAGTCTAGGTTTTCATCTTAATGTCATTTCAGTCATACAAAAATGATTGTAGTCATGACCAAAGGCGTCAGATGCATTTTGACACTTCAAATCCATGGCCTTGATAACATCAACGCATGCTGTAATTGTGTCAGTGGGCAATTTACTGTTGAGTGCTGCCCTAGACCTGTTGGCATAGATTGCATCGATCACATTTGGCACTGTCTTCTAAGTGCAATAAAAGCTAAATGCTGTCAGAGACCTCTTTCACGCATTTGGCTCAGGCTTCAACTAAAAAGCATTAATTTCAGCTCTGACATGGCATTAGTTTGTGCTTATGGGAATGCTGGCTAATCATAAAAACACATTTTACTGCAAAGAATAATTTGCATGTAAAACATGCACAGCAGACATTTTTGTCTTCAGCTGTGCTCATCTTTTAATGATTTAGGCTTGAATTTGGTTTGGACTTTTTTATTCATTACAAACCAGAAAAATAATCAAAAGCAGTTGAGGGATGAAGTAATTTGTGGTGAATTTATAGTTATCATCCAAACACTTTGGGCCCTACACAGGTCGTGTCGGAATCCACTTTTGCTAGTTTAACGACGGCAAAAATAATCTGCGCGCCCGGCGCATGGTCTTAAAGGGTTGTCACTATTCTCTTAATGAGTAATGGGTGTGTTTTGGGCGTAACGTGCAACAAACCAATCAGAGTATCATCTCCCATTCCCTTTAAAAGCCAGTTGCACTCGTGCCATGGCGGATTCACTATTTACATGGCGGAATTTGCAAGCGTTAAAACTGAATGCTTCTCTAGCGATGAAACGGATCAGCTCGTGCGCGAGGTTAAAGCGCAAGCAGACCATCTACAGGTGAAAAGTGTATGCGCGTTGTGGACCCGCCTATAGGCACACTTTACTAACACGCCCTTTAAATAGCAAAAAAAATAAATAAAATATTGCACCATTAACAGGTTTCAGTTGATTTCAGTTGCCTCAAAATAGCAACACTCCAACAATGCGCCTAAACACACCTCGTTTTCAGACCAGCACACCCATGGGCGCACAAATAGGCGCAAATGCATTTGCTATTTTAACAACGTGGCGGAGGACGTGAAAATAATAAATGGGTCGGGCTGAAACTAGCAAAAAACACTTGTGTCGCGACTGGCGCCACTTGCACTGGGTGTATGATAGGGCCCTTTGGATCAGCAAACAACCCATCTAGAATATAGTCATGATAAAATACTGAGCAAGAAATGTACCCAACAGATGTACCCATTGAGGTGTCCCACACTACCCAAGATTATGATTATTCACTTTTTAGGTAATCTCGACATCTCTAGACAAACCTTCATTTTGCTAACTCTGTCTGTTGATGTCTGGTCCCAGTCACAAATCTGGAATTAGGTACATTTGATTGGCCACCAGATGCAGTGTTTAATTAAATTGAGTCTTCAGTGAGGCCCTGATTTATGTAAGATTCACTGTTGCGGCTGCTTGAAACTGAAGAACTTTCACCAAAATGTGACCACAAGTCACAATCTTGGGCTGTAAAGAGTCTTTACCTCCTGATATTGGTCTGCTCCTGGTCTGCTTATCAGCTGTTGCTGATATAAAATATTCATACTCAGTGGCTGGAGGATGAGGGCTAGAAAAAAAGAATAGCTGGATTTTTCATGAGGCATATAAGTGGGTCAATGAGACGACCCATTTTTACAGGAACTGATGGGAAGAGAGAGGAAGGAAAAGAGGGAGAGAGAAAAATCTGTTAGAAAGAGATTAAGTGTGAAGAGCGTGTTTGCTGGAAATGCGTTCTGCCTAGTGACAGCTGGAGCAGCCACCGACCAATCAGATTGCTTCATTGCTCTGAGTGAGGTGGGTCTTAGTTCATTCTCTGCCATTCGGTTGGCTCTTCACTGTCTCTGGGAGCACACGGAAACTTTGTCTCACGTGCTAATTTGCATACAACAACTATGCTGTAAACACTGGAAAGCATGGACAGAATTGAATGGCAATTATGTTGTTTAAATTGTGCTATGCAGGATTGAAAAACAATTGAATGTATTGTATCATTCTATGTTTTGTATTTTAGTAAATGGAATTGCTTTTCTTTTTTCTATAATTTGAAAAGGCTGGAAAGTATGCTGTCCAACAGCAACAGTGCACTGGCTTTAATGGCATGACTCTTTTACTGGGCAAGGGCAACGCGATAAATAATACAGTGCCACATGCACACTTACCTAGGACTAATTCTCAAGCAGGATTCTGTCCTCTTTTTTGTTGTTTGATTTTCAAGAACTGTTTTCAGTCTGTTTAATTTGCCATGTTTAAAGGTAATATTAATTCTGTCACTAAACAGAATTGAGAAAATAGTAGGTGTATTCGGCTTAGAGCGGCACTGCGCAGACCGATCGGTCTATGATATCAAAGAACCACGAGTACACATAAGTACACACCTAATGACTATGGGGTCACTTAATATGCAATAATATTATTGATCTGACTGTACTGACGCTGTTGTATGAGAACTGAACTGAGCTGGACGATGACATCCTTTTTTGCAGAACTGCTTTATAAATGAAATGAACTATTTTAATAATTAATGATCTTTACAACGGAACTTAATCAACACTGAACTGACTTCAGCTGAACAACAGCTAGAATGCATCATTTTCCTGTTATCTCTGTTAAGCTGCTTTGAAACAATCTGTATTGTATAAAGCGCTATATAAATAAAGGTGACTTGACTTGATATTTTCAAACGTGTTTTTCTAGATACGGTCTCCATTGGTTGGATAAACAAATAGCCCCAAACCCAGACTCATGCCATTGGTTGTGTTGCAGTGCAATGTTTTGAAAAGTGCAACAGAGCCCCAGTTTCTGTCATGACCACTATAGTCAAATACGATTGACAATTAGTATACAGTTTGGATTGGCGGTATGGTTCTGTTCTTGGCAAGAAGTTCCTGCGCATCCATGCAGCCTATCATAGATAAGAGCAATAACCCCCCTTAGGGTAAACAGAACAGAACAAACATGAATGCATTGCAGATATCATTAATTTTAATTTACAACAAATTAGAGAATTTTAGTCTGATTCAGGGGAATCAGAGTGCCAAATCCTGACTGACGACAGGAGGAGCTGGGGAGGGAGGAGGGTAATTAACTTAACGCGATAGCTGCTAATTATACTGAAGGTGCTTATGGATGCCCTGATAGGTGTCATATTCCTATAGGTAGACGTGGATCAACTGGGAGTCAGCTGATGCGAGCTTGACTAACTTGACCTGCCAGAACTGACGCTACGCTTGATTTTTACACTGTTTGGGGAAATCTACCTTTTGATGGCAGAGTTATAATTGTCAGAGATAAAAGTCAAAATGGGACAGGATGGAAAATTCTAAACAAGTTTTGAATCAGTTCTTATAAGTCAAGTCAATTTAAGTTTTAATGCAAAAAAAAAAAAAAAAAACGCTGCATGATTGCAATTCTTCCTTCAGAATCTGAGAAAAAGATTGTGTAAAACTGTACTGAACACTTTGCTAAGGAGAAGTATGGCATCAGCTATTTTTAACAGTAGGAAACTTGTCTTTGCCAAGCAGGAGCATTTACATGCAGTGCAGACAGCTGCTCCAACATCACTATTCCTCTTCCTAATGAGAGCTTAATACCTGATCCGTCACGTGTGTGTGTGTGTGTGTGTGTGTGTGTGTGTGTGTGTGTGTGTGTGTGTGTGTGTGTGTGTGTGTGTGTGTGTGTGTGTGTGTGTGTGTGTGTGTGAGGGGACTGGTTGCACAGAGCAGCAGTAGCAGATTTTGTGTTTGGTTTTCGTAGGTACCCTGTTGCTAGGCAAAGTTAAGCCCCTGACCAATGAACCCTTCTCTCGAGACTCCTGCTGTTCAGCAGCTGTATGTGCGGAAGTTACCAAGTTACACAAACACATGTTCATGCTCAGGTAATAGATGTACGGCCTTGAAATCAAACTAAGGACTAGTAAAGTCATTCTCATTTGTGGGACAGAAATCTTTAGGGAATAGAGCGAGCGAGAGAGAGTGAACTTAACGGAGACTTTTGATTTAGTATAAGAACCGAAGGATTTCAGGGCTACAAACCCAGTGCAATAGAAACCCAGATATAGTAGGGAGTAAATAGGAAGCATGAGTTTAAAAGTTAAAAGGAAGATCAAAGATATTTTCCAATGCAGTCCATAGAGCATGATGGGTAACACTTTATTTGAAGGGGTGTGCATAAGACTGACATGACACTGTCATAAACATGACATAACACCTGTCATGAACATGAAGGAGTCTTTATGAATGTTTATGACTGTTGTCATTAAGTGTCATTCGGTAAATTATGACACTTTTAATGCAAAGTTGACATTGTTTAAAATGTCTTTGCTATGACAACTTGACATTACCCAAGACAAAAATGTCTTGATTATGACAACTTGACATTAACAAAGACAGAAATGTCTTTGTTATGACAACTTGACATTAACCAAGAAATCATAACCTGTCAACCTGTCACAACTTTGGCCGTCATGACATTTACTTGTCCTCAAGTAAAGTGGAACACATTGTACTAGTTATAAAGATGTCATTAAGGGTTATTACACTGTCAAATGCTTTAAGTTTGATAATTAGACCTGTTATGACATATTTGTGACAGGTTGACAGGTTATGATTTCTTGGTTAATGTCAAGTTGTCATAACAAAGACATTTATGTCTTTGTTAATGTCAAGTTGTCATAATCAAAATATTTTTGTCTTGGGTAATGTCAAGTTGTCATAACAAAGACATTTTTGTCTTGGGTAATGTCAAGTTGTCATAACAAAGACATTTTAAACAATGTCAACTTTGCATTAAAAGTGTCATAATTTACCGAATGACACTTAATGACAACAGTCATAAACATTCATAAAGACTCCTTCATGTTCATGACAGGTGTTATGTCATGTTTATGACAGTGTCATGTCAGTCTTATGCACACCCCTTCAAATAAAGTGTTACCGCATGATGTCATATATTTGTAACATTGTATCATTGTCGTTATTGCATCAAATCCTATTTAAGCTTGACAAAGTTAGTTGTTTTTTTTTAACAACTAACTTTTTTCCAAATGGTCTAGCTCCATGAAAGTGCAATCAAAACATCCACTTAAAAATCTATTCCTGCTATGTCGAGGGCCTTTTACTGTCTCATTACAAGTCGGAAAGGGTACTAAACAGAAATCAATAGCTCTAAATAAGCCATTCATTCAGATGAGTAACTTCATCACAGATCTCATCAGAGCGTTGCTAATTACATGCATAGACACACATCAGCACAGAATGATTTACTAAGCAGCACTGTGTGGTTTAGGGAAGGGGTTTCAGGGTGGTCTACTAAAAATGCCATTTAAAATGTTTATTTTCAGGTTACATAAAAGTATTTTAAAAGTATTAGTTATGGCCAATTAATTAGTATTTTCATTTGTGAACATTTACAGCTGTATATATATATATATATATATATATATATATATATATAATATATATATATATATATATATATATATATATATATATATATATATATATATATATATATATATATATGGAGGAAGTCATCATTTTGGGGGGTACTTGACATTAAGACGCTGAACAACTCTTGAGAGAACTGTAGTGCAGTTGACTGTAATGTTTATGAGTGCTCTTTATCAATTATGCTCAAAATAATTAAATAATCCAAAATATTGTAGAAACAACGTTTTCATTCAATCCTTGATTTTCTCTGTGTCATCTTGTGGATTACATACATTTGTTTAGTGTACAAACTGAATTTAAAATTCCATACTTAGAAACTAAACAGAGTTTTCATACTGTTATTATTACATACAATCTAAAAATGTAAATATACTGACCGAACATCAATTAAATAGTGCCATAATGCTGTAATATATGGTAACACTTTATAATAAGGTTCATTACTTAACATTAGTTAACTACATTAGTTAACATGATCTAATAACGAACTGCCCTTCTATAGCATTTATTAATCTTAGTTAATTTTACATTCAACATTTACCAATACAGTATTAAAATCAAAGGTTGTATATGTTCTGTGAACTAACATGAACAAACAATGAACAGCTGGATTTCTATTAATTAACATTAACAAAGATTAATAATACTGTAACAAATGTATTGCTCATCGTTAGTTCATGTTACATAAACTAATGTTAACTATTTAACCTTATTGTAAAGTGTATATGATACAATGCTGCTTTTGACTGACGAATCCGTTCATCAACATTATTCCTATATGTGTGGTCTCTTCTCAGGGGGGAAGAGGTGGTCTCCGAGGGTAAGCACCTGCGAATGGGCTCAATGAGCATGCCAGCCCCTGCAGAACACGTGTCCCCTCACCAGCACCAGCACCAGCCCCCCTGCAACCCGGGCTTCGCCGTTCGCTCCCAGTCCCTGCACTCTGTGGGAGGAGTGGAAGAGGAGGGCAGCCCCACATCCCGTAAGCAGCCTCCGCCCAAGCCCCGGCGGGACCCCAGCACCAAACTCAGCATCTCCTCTGAAGCTGTGGACTTCAGTCCCACCGGGTGTAAAGGCGATGATTCGGAGAGGTGTGACGGTAAGATGCCATGGTGTTTAATCCAAGCTTCACATTTCCTGTTGAGATCCACTGATTCTGTAGTTAAACACTAGCTGATGTTGAAAAATTGGTTCAATTGAATCTTGGCTAAAAGCAAACACACCTGAGTCAACAATGTGGACAGTACCATCATTTTGAATAGTCAAATAATGTGAAGCCCTTGCTGGACTAAGCTGTGCAAACAAAACTGTTGTTTCATAGTCCTCCAGGTGCAGGACAACATTTTTACACATTGAGCAAAGGTGTATACAGTTGACCCTAAAATTGTCTCCCAGTATTTCCTTTCAGTCACAGTAGGTGGGTTTGTTCTTGTTATAGGTGAACTGTAAAGTAACTGCTAAATTACCATTTAGCCTACATATTTACTGTCCTCTCTCAATAAAGGTGGCAAATAGGCCCAAAAAAGTTGAAGAAAATATTTAAAAATAAAATATAAAAAGAAATAAATATATAAATAAACACTTTATTTATTAATACAATAAATTGTAATGTTGCCTGGCAAACATAAAGGGACATATTTTAAGGATCTAAGTGCATTGGTCTAGTGCACGGCGCAAGTGCACTTAGGCCGTGACCGAATCAACTTGCTTGTTATCAACTTGTAACTTAGACTGAAAAATGGTCGGTGCGCCCGGCGCATGGTCTAAAAGTGTTGTCTCTGTTCTCTTAATGAGTAATGGGTGTGTTGGTAACACTTTATTATAACTGCACGTTATTAATAGTTAAGCATTAGTAAACAGTTAATTCATAATTGATAAAGCATGAATAGACATTAATGTTGGTTATAAATACAGATATAAATGATTTGTTCTTGATTAATAAGCATATTTACAATGTGTTTAATAATTGTATTTTAATACTTTATTAATTATCAATTTATAATTTCTAAATGAAGTATCCCATTATTTACAAACCAGTTATTTAGGAGTTGTCAGTTTTTCATAAGATCACTTAAGTGTAAGTAAATGTAGTAAATTCAGGTAGTTATAAAGCATTTAGTAGTGGCCAGTAAACTATTTTTGTGACTCATCTAAAGTGAGGACTATTTATGCCGTGTAAAGCATTTACAAAGGATATTTAAAGTCTCATTTATCTTCTAAACAGAAAAAGGAAACAAACACAACACAGTGATACAGAACATGAAAATATTTAACTGAGCCTTTAAATTCATCTACAGGACAAAGTTGCTATTTGGTGAAGGATGTGAAAATGATAACTGCGTCGCGCCTGGCGCTGTGTTGCGTTGGGTGTATGATAGGGCCCAAACTGTTAAACAGCAGCATAATTAACTTAACTATATTGTTTATTCTGTTCAGTTGTACATCTAATTCTTTCTTGTGCAGTGCTGTTGCTGCCATTTCATAAAAGCAATTAGCCATTTACGTCCATCGTCCTAGTGTCCAGCTAAAGTGCAGAGTACACCCATTCCATTCATGATTAACATATAGCAAAGTGATTGTAAATATGAGAGCAATGTTGTGAATGAGCGTGAAATGTGGGGTTAATACAACTGAGTATTACTGTTGTATTACATACCGTCCTTCGGATGAGACGTTAAACCGAGGCCCTGACTCTCTGTGGTCACAAAAAATCCCAGGATGTCTTTCGAAAGAGTAGGGGTGTAACCCCGGCATCCTGGCCAAATTTGCCCCTTGGCCTCTGTCCATCATGGCCTCCTAATCATCCCCATATACTGATTGGCTTCATCACTGTCTCCTCTCCACCAGTAAGCTGGTGTGTGGGAGCGTTCTGGCGCAATATGGCTGCCGTCGCATCATCCAAGTGGATGCTGCACATTGGTGGTGGTTGAGGAGATTCCCCCCCTTCTATGTAAAGCGCTTTGAGTGTCCAGAAAAGCGCTATATAAAATGTAAAATGTAATGAATTATGTAGTAATTTCTCTCTTTTTGTTTTTAAGTAGTAAACAAGCATAGTGTGTTTTTGTATTAATTTTAAGTTGTTGTTGAAAAGAACAAGAGATGCATCCCTTTCCATAGATGCATGTCATGCAGTATGCAAAATAGGATTCTAATGTTAATTATGTTTACCCTCATAGATACAAAAGCAGATCAGACTCTTTGGTTTAATATTCCAAAACTCTGGTGAGTTACAGAACATACGTCAAAGAACCAAAGCCGCAGGCTGCAAAAGTATTAAGTCGATTTATGTTTCTGCAGTACTGACGTATGCTGTGAGAGTTGCTTTTCGTCAGAATTTGAACGGATCACAGTGTGCACGCAGATCTTCCTCAATGCCACGGCAACCAGCCCAGAGAAACAGAGACCCCCTGCTGCTCAACCAATCCAGACATCAGACATCAGCATCCACCAATCGTCAGCGAGGTGACAGGAAGTTAGAGCGCGGCAACAGCCAATGAGGAATGGGCAGGCAGCCAGCTCAACAGCGCTTTAGCCAATGCGCACCAAAGATTGGGGGATGTCCCTCATTCAGAGGACAGTTGCGTTTTGAAGCGGGGGGTGGGGTGTGTGTGGGGGGAGGGACCAGCGCAGAATTCATTCAGGAGTAGCGATTGACCTAGATTTAGTTCCCCTGGAGGAGAGGGGGCGAGGGTAAACACATCCACTCGTAGGAGGGAAGAGGCAGAGAGAAGGGCACATTCAGAGGCGTTGAAACGGATCTCAAGATCCACCAGACTTCACTTTCACTGAATTAACACACATATAGTCTTTTTTTTCCTCCAGGCATGCGCAAAGAGATTCACTGACTCCCAGAGAGAACATGAAAAATGACTTTAATCTGGTGCAATTGTACTCTTTTCCCTCTTTACACACCCACAAACCGTTTATGAGAAAATGTTCTCTGGATATGATGAAAGATGATCTTTTCTCAGTACTGAATCAAGGCATTTTGTCATTTTTATTCTCAGAGTGGAGTTGGAGCAGTTGAGTTTGTGTTCAAGATTATCATCTATACTCGTGTGTGTGCCACTTTTGAGGGAGTGCCCAGATTGTGTTTAAAATACAGCTTTTTTTATTGTATGTAATATAAAATATATTACTGTGTGCGTGTATGGAATTGCTGATAAAGTTGGTGACTAAGTTGTTGCAGCAGGACCATCTGGCATCTGAATAATTGAAAGTTATTAAATCATCCTATGTACAGATGACTCAAACTCTCTGCTACTATGCTAACCCATATATCCCTTTATGTTCCTTTCTGCTTACTCAGGAACACAAGGCTGCAGTGAGGACTGCAAGAAAGTTCCCCCACCAAAACCTAAAAGGAATCCCAACACGCAACTGAGCACTTCCTTTGATGAGTCTTACATCCGCAATCATGGTTCAAAAAGTTCTCCCTCTATCTTCTCAAGAGATAGCCAAGCCCCTTCTCCTCCTCAACCGCAGGGCCAACAGGACTCAGACTTTGATGAACCCATCTACATTGAGATGTCTGGGAATGTGGGCCAAGAACCGACCCCTCGTGCTGAGGAAGACGAGCCGGGTGAGGCTGTCTATGAAGAGATGAAGTACCCTACCCTTGACGAGTTTGACTCCCGTTGGGATCTTTTGAGCTGTCGTTCGCAGTGTGCCACACCCTGCCCACCTGAGCTTGACATCCATGCCCCCCTGAGCCGTTGTACCACCCCTCGAGGCACGCCCCTCCTTTGTGACATTCCCGCCCCCTTCCCCAACTTGTTGGCCCACAGGCCTCCTTTACTGGTTTTCCCTCCTGCCCCTGCTCAGTGCTCGCCCAACTCAGACGAGTCCCCACTCACCCCTCTCGATGTATCAAAGCTTCCTATGTTAGAGAACGGCTCTTATGGCAAGTCACCAACGTCTCTGGATCCTTCTGGCTCTGCCTCTACATCGCACCTAAGACGTGCCGAGAGGGAGCTAACAGCCACTCCTACATTAACAGTATCTGGGCGATCGTCGGCACCGCCGTTGCCCTGTGCCCTCTATAAAAGTTCCTCCTCTTCACACGGTTACCAGCGCAGCCACTCAGCCTGCCCCTCACCTGTCAGTATGGGCCGCTGCCTGACGCCCCTCAGCCTCATGCGCTCACCGCCTTTCGACGGGTCGTTTCCCACAGCCGGCCTTCCTCGCAGCGCCTCGGCCACACCTCACGGAAAGGCATCCCCGCCACAGGATTCAAGCTCAGGGGGGCGGCATCACGGATCTATGCAGAACGTCTCAGTGGCACGCTCACGGACACCTACTAGCCCACTAGATGAACTCACCAACCTCTTCACCACTGGCAGGAACATGCTGAAAAAGAATACCAGCGGCAGAAAGAGCAAGGAGCCAGGAGAAAGTGAGTGCGATTGTCTTTTTCTCAGATTAATATAATTATGTAGTCACTAATTTAGTAATTGTTCACCAGTGTCACCACTATTTTTCTTTTACTTTTTCTAGTTTTTATAAAGGTAGCCTACATAAGTGTTTTTCTGCATGTGGTGGCAGTTAAGGTAGTGTTTGTTATTAACTGTGAATATCTTCCATTAGAAGTGAATTATCTAATTATGTGGGATCATATTGCAGACAGTTATATGACTTACTTACATTTTCATAAGTGCAGAAAGCTAAAAAACAACCTTATAAAACAGACTCTAAAAGAACACCTCCTATCCATGGTAAAATCATTTAATGCTGTCTTTTGTGGCTTATTGCTTATTTAGCATGTTTTTGCATCATCAATGCACTGATTGTAGCTTCAGAGCAGAATCTTGAAAAAACTGGGATTGCAATCTCTCCATACATGTCGACTATCATTACTTAATGCAAGCCAAAAGATGTGAACTGTCATTTGTTAGTCATTGTATCTCACCTCAGGCAACACCTCTCAAAAAAGGTCAGATTGTCAAAAATGTCTTGATATCACTTCATCCCATTGAAGAAATGGTCCACTGCACTTCAAATGCAGAGGCACATTACTGCTCATCTAAAATAGGACTAAAAGAGAGTGTGTGTGGGGGGGGGGGGTCTCCCTGCAGAGTCTCCCTCAAAGGATTTAAAGACCAATCCCGATGCAGGTCACGGCAGCCCCATTGCAGTGAATGTGTGAAGCTCTCAGCACTCTGTGGAATGAACGTGCAAAGCCAGTGAGAAGAGCTATACCTGCACAGGCACGTACTGTGCTTAAGAAAAAAAATCTTTTAACTTAAAGGGGTAGTTCACCCCAAAATGAAAATTCTGTCATCATTTACTGACCCTCATGTCGTTCCAAAACCGTAAGATCTTTGTTCATCTTCGGGACACAAACTAAGATGTTTTTGATGAAATCCGAGACCTTTCGTCATTGCAACTTTAAAAAAAAAACTACTTTTTTTTAGCCCCCCCCCCCCCCCCCCAAAAAAATCCAAGGAAATTCCACATACTATCAATACTTGCAAACGAGTATCAAAATTTAATCAGCAACGTTTGGGTCTCATGACCTTCATCAGGCACAACTTTCAAGGCCCAGAGAGGTAGTAAAGAATAGTTAAAATTGTCCATGTGACTCCAGCGCTTCAACCTTAATGTTATGAAACGACGAGAATATGTTCTGTGCACAAAAAACAAACAAAAAGAACAATTTTATTGAAGAATTTCTTCTCTTCTTTGTCAGTCTCCTACACGGTTGATGTAGTAAACACACTGCAGCGCTTCCGGATTCTACGTCAGAACGCAGGCTTTGTATTGGCCAGCTCCTGCGTCAGCATCACACGCATGCGTCATGGAACTGGCATCAGCATTTTGACATAGAACCCGGAGAAATCGTTCATTAAAGTCGTTTTTTTTTTTTTTTTTGCACAAAAAGTATTCTCGTCGCTTCATAACATTAAGGTTGAACCACTGGAGTCATGTCGACTATTTTAACAATGTCTTTACTAACTTTCTTGGCCTTGAAATTGGTTGTTGCGTTGCTGTCTATAGATAAGTCAGAAAGCCCTCGGATTTCATCTGAAATGTCTTCATTTGTGTGCTGAAGATGAACGAAGGTCTTACGGAATTGGAGCGACATGATGGTGAGTAATTAATGACAAAACTCCATCAGTGACAGAATGGAGAAAAGACACGTTGTGGTCGTGTCTAGGCGCAGGTCCACAGTCTGATCTGGATACGGCCTAGATCCGGGTGATTACAGTAAACCTCAGAAAAACAGAAAGACTAAAATTAGCGTAGATGCCAATCTTTTTATGATTTAGCGAGTACACCTGATGTGTTATCTATAAGTGTTCCCGGTTCCAGCTGACCTAATTTATAGTAACACTTTAGAATACTGTTCCTTCATTAATGAATAACACAGGAACAAATAAGTAACACACTATAAACATTCAACGATTATTAATTAACTCTGATTAACAAATTAGAATAGCGCTGTTGAATGTGGTAGTTCACTATTAGCTAATCAGTAAATCATTTTATTTTTCATACCTCCCAGAAAACTACTACAGGTTCATAATTAACATGAATAATGCATAATTTATAATACAAGGTAATGTACTCGGTTACTAACGTAACCTCGGTTCTCTCTAGAGAGGGAGAAGCGTAACCTCGGTTCTCTCTAGAGAGGGAACGAGTACTGCGTAATATCTTACGCTATGGGGAAAACTCTTTTCCTCGAGATATTGAAGCCAAAAATTATCCTTAATTTTTAAAAATGTAAAATGCTTTGCAGCAGCAAGCAGACAAGGGCGAGACAGCTCGCGCGCCCATTGGCTGCCTTGCTGGAAAAGCAGCAGCCTATCGAGTGAGGCACTGCGTGACGTAATGACGAATGGGGGAGCTTCGCGCCCATTTCGTCATGTCCCGCCAGTAAAGGCGTGGTCTCGCCCTATAATACCCTCGATAGCTGTATTTCCTCTGATTTTTCAACGCCGAAGCGAACCAGAGCGTATTCCAAGCACGGCAAGATACGCAGTACTCGTTCCCTCTCTAGAGAGAACTGAGGTTACGTTAGTAACCGAGTACGTTCTCTTACGAGAGTATCTCTCGTACTGCGTAATATCTTACGCTATGGGGAACACCATGTAACACGCCGTGCGGACAGGGATCCAACACCAGAGTCCCAGGGCCGAAGCCCGGGGCACATCTAGTGCACAATCACCACAACTCTCACAGAGTAGAGGAGGAGAGGCTAGAAGCATCACTCCTTTATAAATAGTCCCGTAGGGGTATCAGACCCGTAAGGGTACCACACTCATGGAGCTGCCGCATCGGACTGAGCAATGCACAGGCCAACACTCCACACATAAGCCGCATGGCGGCCGATAAGCCCGAATTTCAGACCGCCAAAAGCTTAGCTTGTAAGGCGGGAACCTCCAGGTTATAGTATTTTATAAATGTAGACGGCGAGGCCCAGCCCGCGGCCATACAAATATCTTGCAGGGTAACCCCGCTAGACCATGCCCACGAGGAGGCCATGCCTCTTGTGGAGTGCGCTCTAACACCCAAAGGGCACTGTAGGCCCTTAGAAGTGTAAGCCAGCGCAATGGCACCGACTATCCTTCTGGATAGGCTCTGTTTCGAAGCGGCAAGTCCCTTAGCACGGCCGCCAAACGAAACGAAAAGCTGCTCAGTCTGTCTGAAACCAGACGAGCGGGACACATAAGCCCTTAGTGCCCTGACAGGGCAAAGGAGACTCGCGTCCTTCTCCTCATTGAGAACCGGAAGGGCAGACAGGGAAATCACCTGGGCCCTGAACGGTGTGTTGAGGGATTTTGGCACGTAGCCGTGCTTCGGTTTGAGTATGACCTCTGAGTCATTAGGTCCAAACTCCATGCATGACGCGCTCACTGAAAGCGCTTGCAAGTCCCCTACGCGCTTCACTGAAGCGAGAGCCATAAGAAACGCTGTCTTGAAAGACAAGTGTTTCATGTCTGACGACTGGATTGGCTCGAATGGGGCACCTTTCATGGCCTCCAAGACCGTGGAAAGGTTCCATGTCGGGACTGAAGGGGGCCTGGGAGGGTTTAGCCTCCAAGCTCCTCTAAGTAAACGCACGACTAAGTCGTTCTTTCCTAGTGACTGGCCAGACACCGGTTTTGCAAACGTTGCTATGGCCGCCACGTGTACTTGAGCGTGGAAGGGGTCCTGCCCTTATCCAGTAGCTCCTGAAGGAAGGAAAGCACTTCCGTAACCCCGCAGTCTACAGGTGAAAAGCTCTGCGCTTGACACCAAGCAGAGAACACAGACCACTTCGAGGTGTAGAGCCGTCTGGTAGACGGGGCTCTAGCCTGCGCGATCGTGTTTAACACTCTCTCTGGGAGGTCCGCGGGTACCCGTTGATGGCCCATGCGTGCAGGGACCACAAATCCGGGCGAGGATGCCAAATCGAGCCTCCCGCCTGAGAGAGGAGGTCTCTCCTCAGCGGTAAAGGCCATGGGACAGCGCTGGTCAGCTGCATCAGGACAGGGAACCACGACTGGTTTGTCAAGAGCGGAGCTATGAGTAGCACTGGGCATCCCTCCCTCCTGATTCGCTCCAACACCTGAGGCAGGAGTGAGACAGGAGGAAAAGCATATAGGGGGCGGCGGGGCCAAACATGGGCCAGCGCCTCCTGGCATTTCGAGAAGAATCTCGGGCAGTGAGCGTTTTCTTGGGACGCGAACAGGTCCACCTGCGCTTTGCCAAACGTTTCCCACAGCAGCTGGATCGTCTGCGGGTGCAGAGACCATTCTCCTGCTGGGACGTTGTTTCTGGACAGCCTGTCTGGCCCCACATTTAGGTGACCAGGCACATGCGCCGCTCTCAGTGAGAGCAGGTTGTGCTGAGCCCAGACCAGGAGGCGTCCCGTCAGCCTGTAAAGGTTTCGGGACCTGACGCCGCCCTGGCGATTTATGTACGCCACCACTGACATGTTGTCCGACCGGACCAATACGTGGTGGCCTTTTATCTGGGGACAGAAGCGCCGTAGCGCTTTGTCGACTGCTATTAATTCCAAGCAGTTTATGTGAAGGAGCTTCTCCCGTACTGACCATAGGCCAGCTAGCGGTCTGCCCTCGAGCAGCGCTCCCTGCCCCGAAGTGGAGGCGTCCGTAGACACCACCTTCACACTCGAGGGGATCCCCAGACTCACACCCGACTGATACCAGTCGGTTGCTTTCCATGGTTTCAGAGCCGAAATGCACTGAAGGTCGACCCTGAGGCGAAATAGACCTGCGGTCCACGCCCTGGGGGGAACTCGTGCTTTTAGCCATAGCTGCAGTGGGCGCATGCGGAGCAGGCCCAACTGGAGTACGGAGGCTGCTGAGGCCATCAGACCCAGCATTTTCTGAAACCTTCTGAGCGGGACTATAGAGCCGTGGCGGAAGGATCTCGCGACGTGCTGAATATTCAATCCGCGCTCCGGTGACAGGCGTGCTGTCATGGATAGCGAGTCTAACACTGTTCCCAGAAAGGAAATTCTCCGACTGGGGAGCAGTGAGCTTTTCGCCCAATTGACTGTAAGGCCCAGCTCCTCGAGGTGCTCGAGTAATGCGGCCCTGTGTTCTATGAGCTCCGTTCGTGAACGAGCTAGAATCAGCCAATCGTCCAAGTAGTTCAAAACTCGCATGCCCCGAAGTCTCAGGGGGGCGAGGGCCGCGTCCATGCACTACGTGAACGTACGGGGTGCTATGGACAGGCCGAACGGCAGGACTGTGTATTGATATGCCTGGCCCTCGAAGGCGAATCTCAAGAATCGCCTGTGATGGGACGCTATTTGTATTTGAAAATAGGCATCTTTCAGATCTATTGACATGAACCAGTCTCCTTGGCGCACTTGCGCGAGGATTTTCCTGGTCGTAAGCATTCTGAACTGGCGCTTCCCGAGCGTTCTGTTCAGCAGTCGCAGATCTAGAATGGGTCTGAGCCCACCATCTTTTTTCGGTACCAGAAAATATCTGCTGTATAAGCCCCCTTCGCCCTGAGATAGAGGTTCTATAGCCCCTTTTCTCAGTAGTTTCGCTATCTCGGCTCGAAGTAGATGAAACACTTCGCTATACACCGTAGTTTCGACTCGCGCCGTATAACGGCGGGGGCGTCGAGCGAACTGTAGCGAACAGCCTCTCGTTATAGTGTTCAACACCCATTCTGATACCCCGGGAAGCCTTGACCACGCATCTGCGTGAATAGCTAGGGGTAGAATGAAATCTGGGCTCTGGCCGCGGCCGGACGGCGGCTTGAGAGCCCCTGTGTACTGGGAACACAACACCGTGTTTACAGCGTTCGAGGCGGGGGGCGCGCTGATCACAGCGGGCAGCCTGGCCGCGCTCAGCTTCTCTATGGCGGGACGCGCAGAGAAAGCGAGCGGGGCGAATCCTGTGGGATTCGGCGCGTGTGAGGGAATGTGGGCACATTTACTAAATGCGGGCACATTTACTACACTGAGAATACTGTCAGCTCGCGCGACTAAATCACTGCTGTGTTTACAGCGTGCGAGGCGCGCGCTGATCACAGCCGGCAGCCTGGCCGCGCTCAGCTTCTCTGTGACGGGTTGTGCAGAGAAGACGAGCGGGGGCGAATCCCGTGAGATTCGGAGTGTCTGTGAGAAATGCGGGCGCGAGACAGCGGGCACATTTTCTGCACGGAGAACACTCGGCTCGCGCCGACTGAATCAACGCTGTGTTCACAGCGTGCGAGGTGCGCGCTAATCACAGCGGGCAGCCTGGCCGCGCTCAGCTTCTCTGTGACGGGTTGTGCATAGAAAGCGAGCGGGGGTGAATCCCGTGGGATTCGGCGTGTCAGTGAGGAAATGCGGGACAGCGGGCACATTTACTGCACTGAGAACACTGTCGGCTCGCGCCGACTAAATGTGTGTTAGTTTCGTTTTTACAGAAACCAAGGGACACGCATCGTGTAGTGTAAGCGGGCATTGTATGGGCGCGTTCACTACATTTTCTGCACAACCAACATGAGTTGGTTTATTATTTGTGCTAGCCCTGCACCGTGGCGGGCTGTGTCTGGGTGTGGGAATGGGCACTGGGACGTGGGCATTCTTACAACACTCGTAACACCATCGGCCGTGGCCGGAACACCAGAAAATGCACTCTTTATTGGATTTATCTGGGTAGCCATAGAAACGGCTTTTGTGCGCAGGCAAGCGGGCTGAGACACCGGCTGCTTCACTGCGAAATACACTGGGACAGTCACAACGCATGGAACTGAACGAGCGAGAAGTTTCGGTGGAAATCCGGCCGCAGCGGGATCTGAACACCGTCACTTTCCTAGAGAGACTAGGAAGGCCTTGAGACCTCGGGCTTTACCTCAATCCTCGGCCGGGGCCCGCGCTGAGGGGGGCGGCGTCCAGCAGAGCGAGAGCGCGGTGTTTGATCTCGGGCCTGGCGGCGCTGCTAGTTAGCCGAAACGATGGCCTTTGTGCGCAGGCAAGCGGGCTGTGGAACCAGCTTGCTCACTGCGAAATACACTGGAACAGTCACATTGCTTGGAACTGAACGAGCGAGAAGTTTTTGGTGGAAATCCGGCCGCAGCGGGAACTGAACACCGTCGCTTTCCTAGAGAGACTAGGAAGGCCTTGAGACCTCGGGCTTTATCTCAATCCTCGGCCGGGGCCCGCGCTGAGGGGGGCGGCGTCCAGCAGAGCGAGAACGTCGAGGAACACGGAGCGCTCAGCTTCCGTCATATCGGATAGCGTTAGCCACAAATGTTTCTCACCATTCAGGGGGGAAAGACACGGGTCTCGACTGTGACAGAGCTTCGTCTTTCCCGAGAAAGCGTCCGTCCAGCCTATTGCGCGTTAGTTGCGCGAGCGCCTTTCAGTCGAGGCCGATGTAATCCACGGCTTGAGAGAGCGGACGCATCGGCTCAGTTTCAATGCCGTCTCCGGTAAGTTCGTCGAGCTCAAGCGCGGACGCGGCGGCAGACGGCGGCCGCTGTCCGTCTGGGAGCGACTCGAGCGAAGCCGGCGGGCGAACCGGCGAGCTTTGGCGGGCTGGAAATAGCTCGGGCGCGCGCCTGGGCGCGGTGCTTCTTGCGGCGTGGCATCACGGCGGGCTGGGATGCGGCTCGGAGAACGAAGCTAGGCGAGTCCGCAGAGTCACCATAGGCAAGCGTTCACAATGATGGCATCCGCCGTCAGCGAGCGCGGTGGCCGCGTGATCCTCACCCAGGCAGGACACGCAGATGACGTGGCGGTCCTCATCACTGAGTTGGGAGCGGCACGAGCCACAGAAAGGCATCTTTAAAAAGACGCAGCTCTTTTAGAACAGTAGAAAATGGGTGTTGCGTCACGTAAGCAAACACACACACTTAGCAGAGTAAAGGATATAGTACGCCGGAAAGCGCAGCAGGTACGGCGGCTGAAGGCGGCTGGGCCAGCGACTTCAAATGATGGCACGTCCCGCTGAGAAGGCTACAAGTCAACGGCGCGGCTTCTCACTCTGGATCCAGCGATGCGTGAGCTTCGCGTGAAGAGTAGAAAAATCAGAGGAAATACAGCTATCGAGGGTATTATAGGGCGAGACCACGCCTTTACTGGCGGGACATGACGAAATGGGCACGAAGCTCCCCCATTCGTCATTACGTCACGCAGTGCCTCACTCGATAGGCTGCTGCTTTTCCAGCAAGGCAGCCAATGGGCGCGCGAGCTGTCTCGCCCTTGTCTGCTTGCTGCTGCAAAGCGTTTTACATTTTTAAAAATTAAGGATAATTTTTGGCTTCAATATCTCGAGGAAAAGAGTTTTCCCCATAGCGTAAGATATTACGCAGTACGAGAGATACTCTCGTAAGAGAACTGTAACCCACTAGTAATGACTACATCCTTCTAAAGTGAAAAACATGATAACTACATATTGACTGAAGTCATTGTAAGGTTTTGAGTAATTTTTAGAAATAAACTTTAGTCATTACCCATGATCTTCACTTTAGAATACTGATCCAAATAATTTGTAATTCCTTAGGAAAGATGTAGTAACACTTGAGTCATTACTATCCAAAACCTTACAAAAACCTCAAAAGCTTACAATGACTTCAGTCAATATTAGTTAGTTATCATGTTTTTCACTTTAGAATACTCATCCAAATGATTAGTAGTTCATTTAGAAGGATGTAACACTTGATTCATTACTAATGGGTTACCATTACTTTATATTATATTATACATTATGCATTAGTAATATTAATTATGAACCTGTATATAGTAGTTCTTATTAGTCTTCAGTGAGGTATGAAAAATACTGATTAGCTGAACTACCACATTCGACCGAGCACTATTAATTCGTTAATCAGAGTTTCTTGTTAGTTAATAGTAGTTACTAGAATGTTAATACTGTGTTACTCATTTGTTCCAGTGTTATTCATTAATGAAGGCACGGTATTCTAAAGTGTTACCATTTTATTTGAGTTTGCTGGTGTTGCCTGGGGCGAGTTGCATAGCCATTAAGTTAAGTTAAGAACTAGTATGCCCACCTAGCAGTTAGTTAGGGGTTATCAGCCTTACGTTTCATTATCAGAATCAGATCAGAATCAGAATCAGAAAGAGCTTTATTGCCAAGTGTGCTTGCACACACAAGGAATTTTCTTTGGTACTGAAGCTTCCAGTGCACATATACAGATACAAATACAACAAGAAACAGTAATACAAAATCTAAAAATAAAATTATAAAAAAAAAATATATATATATATATGAAAATACTATAAAATATAAAATATAAGGCCACGGTTGGGTTTAGTCAGAATAAACATTTTCGGATTATGAACATATATACAGTATTGTGAATAGTATGAATAAATATAAATATAAATAACCTGAGTTTAGGAGATATTGCACTAAACAGTGGGGGTATTGCACTTAAAGGCATATGCCTTGGGAGATATGTTAACTGTTCAGGAGGGAAATGGCCTGTGGGAAGAAACTGTTCCTGTGCCGAGATGTTCTTGTGGCCAGTGATCTGAGTCTCCGTCTTGACGGTAACAGTTCAAACAGGTGGTGTCCAGGGTGAGTGGAGTCTGTGATGATTTTACCTGCTCTCTTCCTCACTCTGGAAGAGTACAGGTCCTGGAGGGTTGGCAGGGGGGCACCAATGATCCTCTCTGCAGTCCGGACTGTCCGCTGTAGTCTCATGATGTCTGATTTGGTAGCTGAACCAAACCAGACAGTGATCAAATTAGACTAATCAACATTTTTATGTAAGACTAGTCTTAGTGGTTTATGCAACAGCCCTGGTTGCCATGTGGCTTTTAGGTTTTTACCTGGTACTCATGAAGTGTGTATCTGTTGTTGTCGGGATGGTTGATTTTGCACATTTACATATGGCCTATTTGGGTCTTGCACCTGTGCTGCACCTGTAGGTTGTATCATGCAAAGACTGTGTTGGCACAGTTTATGGCTGTGCTGATGCAATCTGTCCTTCACTGTGGAAAACAGTGCGTGACCTATTTATGAACCCACTCATCGATTGTGTTGTAAGTTAAGAACACGCCTACTGCACATTTAAACAATACCTGGCAGTACACAGAAGGCAGAGAAAGGTAGAATAGAAAGGTGTGTGTGTATACATAAAAAAATATTGAGTCATTAAATGTATAGTTCACCCAAATAATTTTATTCTGTCATTTCCTTGTCATAATGTCATTTTGTCTACAGAACACAAAAGGAGATTTATTTTTATTTTGTAGATACGATGAAAGTCAATTGAGACAGTTTTGAAAATATCTTCTTTTTAAAGAAGAAAAAAAATGCATGCATGTTTAGAATAACATGAGGGTGAGGAAATAATGCTGGTCAGACTAAAGTTATTGTGTTAATGTAATTTAAAAAAATTGTATTTACATCTTTTCAAAGAAACATCAATACACTTTACATTTGCCCAGATTAGGGTAAAACATATTGTGCAGCACATCTGTATATTTAATGTGTGTGCCACACCTGTCACAAATGCACTGACATGACACCACGCACAGTCCAAAGAGCGTGAACAGAACAACAAACCACTTTATGAATTCATGGGGACACCTAGTGACCAAATTCCAGTATTGCAAAAGAAAATGTTTACACTTTATTTTCATAGTCCACTTTAGACATTTCTTCTAACTAGAAGTAACTGTGAAGCAACTATATGTCAGCTAAGTGAAGTTCACAACGAAATTTCGGGAGGAACGAACCCATCTAATCGTTCAATTAATCGCCAGCGCATATAAGCAGCCGCTCACCTTGCTCTGGCATCAGCCGTTTTGGCATCCCAAACATAGTTTAGGCATCTTGCTACCATACTCATCATCCAAGCATTAGTAGTCCCACTAGGGGGTATATCTAAGCCCCTCCACTGCGGACAGCAAGCCAAATACGCTTAACCTTATTAGCTTAAAGATTATATGTGAACTCTCATTCATTTGCATCTACATGTCAACTAACTGTCATGAAAGTATTAGTAGAATTTAGGTTAGGGTTAAAGGTGCTGTATGTATTTTTTTTTACTAAAATTCCACAATATGTTTGCAGAGATTTAGAGATTTAAGTTCAAATGCTTGTTTCTCCAAAAAACAATGCTGCAGCCAGCTATTCTACTTTGAAAAAGTCCACTGCCAATTTACCCAATAGTATTTTGACATCCTGGGTTGCCAGTTGGCGGAAAACACTGCGTATTTGAAGCCATGGAAGCTAGAGTTCTCAACGGGCCTGAAAATTATAACCTGACCCGACCCAGCCCGTGGCTTTTAAAGTCCGGACTCGATGTAACCCGACACATCAACATGAATTATCTGCCCGATCCCGGCCCGCGGCCCGACTCGGACGCGCTCTTCAATCTATCGCCGTTGCTGTGACTCTCTATTCATTCCGGTGAAATCACAAAATAAAATGCACACAAACTTAGAAAGATTTACTTACTAGTCCATCAACCAGATCCCCAGGTCAGCATCACTGTTGCATCCAGTCAGTGCTGCTTTTTAGCTCGCGCCAACGAGTGAACGCCCGACCGAGTGGGACTCTTGTCCGGTTTCTCACGTGGTCAGTTTCTCTTTTCCTTTTCCTTGTCTTCTGACCGCGTTTTCATTGCTTTTTCCATCGTCTAGTATCACGTCTGAAATGCGCGCAAGTGCAGTGTTGCCAACTATTTTCAAAGGAAAGTAGCTACGCCATGCCTGTTAAAAATACAAATCTTAACACAGTAATAAATAAAAAGAACACAAACAGCCAGCCAGCCAGCCTATGAGTTTTGAAACAAAATAGGCCTAGCCTACAAAGTACAAACATAATCGTATGCTTATAAGGCATCGTGGAGGAACAGTTAGTGTGTACACAGTGGATGGACTGAGGCATGTTCTCCTCTCTTAAAGTCAAGTCAAGTCAAGTCAAGTCACCCTCATTTATATAGCGCTTTTAACAATGTAGATTGTTTCAAAGCAGCTTTATAAAAACAAGTAAGGGATAATGTATAGCAAGGCGGTTGTTATAGCGAATACAAACCCGACAGGCTGATTACGACCCCTCCGCGAAGCTGAGGATGAAATGATCATTTGTTATTAAATTAGGGGCCGATAAGACGACTACCGTCCTCTCTAAACAGACTTTAAACGCGAACCTGTGATAAACGCTGATAACCTGCAGGAAGCCAGCAAATAACCTGGGTCAGAGATTGCAGTTTCGTGTCCTCAATCTGGCAACCCGCATGAGCGTTGAGTCTGAGGAGGAGGGGGCGAGGGAAACAACTCTTTCTACTATTTTTTTAATTTGGACTCCAGTGTTTATTTGGACTTTCAACCGCTAGCTGTCAATATTGCATAATGTATCTTTAAGTTTAGGTTTAGTAGAATACGTTGACATGTACTTGCAAAGTAACCGTTGTCTGTTAATGTCTTTTGGGAGACCATAAAAATAGTGTGTTAGCAGATTTTAAGCAAACAGAGAGTTAACTAAGTTGCAAAGTTACATACTGTATAGTTAGTAGAATGTCTAAACAAGACTATCGAAATAAAGAGTTACCAAATGTTTTTTTTTTTAATGCATCAGTGTAAAGAGTTCAGCATGAAATGTAGTCACTGAAATATCTGTAATGTTTTATCTCTTTAGGTGAATCCAAGGGAAAGGGTCACAGTTCTGAGTCCAAACGGGAACACAAGGAGAGGAGCCATCACAGCAAAGAATCCAAGCGAGATAAAGACCGCAGCAGCAATGGCAAGTCCTCGCATCGACGGGACAGCAAAGACAAAGAGCAAAATGGCTTTGAAGCCTTTTCTCGACATGACAGCAAAGACTGCAGCTACAACAACGCTGAACCATTACCCAGAAGGGACAGCAAGGACACTGGATGTAACGGCCAGAGCAGCCTCACCGACACGGAGCAAAGATCGAGGCAGTAGCACTGAGGTACTGCCTCAACGGGACAGCAAAGACGGACCGATCACCGCAGTAATGCAGAACCCATCACAGAAGGGACAGCAAAGACAGGACCGATCACCGCAGTAGTGCAGAACCCATCACCAGACGGGACAGCAAAGACAGGACCGATCACCGCAGTAGTGCAGAACCCATCACCAGACGGGACAGTAAAGACAGGACCGATCACCGCAGTAGTGCAGAACCCATCACCAGACGGGACAGTAAGACAGGACCGATCACCAGTAGTGCAGACCATCACCAGACGGGACAGTAAAGACAGGACCGATCACCGCAGTAGTGCAGAACCCATCACCAGACGGGACAGTAAAGACAGGACCGATCACCGCAAGTAGTGCAGAAACCCATCACCAGAGGGACAGTAAAGACCGAGGTTGTATTGTTCCAGAACTCTTGTCCAGACAAGACAGTAAAGAACTGCTGAGAAATGGTCATGACACCAGACGTGACAGTCGAGAGAAAGTTTGCTACGGGATAGACCTTCCTCACAAACATGAAAATAAGGAGCAGGGAAGAACAGGCATGGAAAGTCGACGGAATAGTAAAGAGGGTGGCAGGCATGGCACAGAATCTGGTCAGGACAAGGAGAAGAGCTCAGAGAGCAGGCGGGGGAGCAAGGAAAGGATCAGCAATGGCAGTGATGTCATGAGCAGGCGGGACTGCAAAGATAGGGGAGTACACACAACTGAGACTTTACCCTGGTATGAGGTGAAAGATCGAAGCAACTATAACACAGAATCACCTAAAGCACAGGACAAGGACACAAGGTCTGGATCTTCAGCCACGGTCTCATCCAATCGATCCGGGCGATCCTCCATGAGTCCGAATATAATGTTAGGGAACTCAAACTCTGGTAAGAATAGCATTTGTTTGACAGCTGGTCAGTTGATGTTGCTGATGCTGATGAGCCAAATTCTGTATCCAGCTGTTTTCTCAGCCTGATTAGCTAAAAGAGTGCTGAAACCTCTCTAAAATCAGCCAACAGATCAACCCCATCAGGCTGGGAAACCAGCTTTGTAAGAAGTTTTTTTAGCAGATTAAAAAGGTTTATCAACTGGTTGATCAGCTTCACTATAAATGTGCTAGCAATAACCAGCATAAATCAGCCTGGGGAGCGTTTCCCAAAAGCATTGTTAGCCAACTATGGTCGCAAGTTTCGTCGTTATCAACATAGTTTAACGAGTTGTTGTTTCCCGAAAACATAGTTCTAACGAACATTCGCAAACAGCATCGCAAAGTTATGTGGTTGGAACGACAGCTCTCAACCTGTGGATTGAAGCGGAGTTTCTTGTTCGCATGACATGTGGACTCCAAATCCTTATCTTGAGCAAAATAAGCAAGCTGACATTCAGTACAACCTGTGTCTTTTATTTAGAATACATACAAATGTAATTTACGTCTCTGTCAAAAGATTGAATGCACCGTTTTTGAAGAGCATGTGCGAACTAGTTCTACTTCGTTCTAGTACGTAAGAACGAGCCTATTATTGAATCTAGAAATAAAGCAAAATAACTGAGAAAAAGGAGAAATAGTCCTCAGATGCCATGTCAATAACTTATAGCAAAACATCTAGCATTAACTCGATCTCAAATAGATTCAATAAAATAAGTTATGACTTATTTCACTACCTGCGTGACATCATTAATCAATGTGGTTGAACGACAAATTTGCGACTAC
The DNA here is from genome assembly GCA_036326025.1 of Chrosomus eos. Taxonomy (NCBI): domain Eukaryota; kingdom Metazoa; phylum Chordata; class Actinopteri; order Cypriniformes; family Leuciscidae; genus Chrosomus; species Chrosomus eos. The sequence continues at coordinate 35,005,363 of CM070823.1, read as the reverse complement.
AGTTTCGGGAAACAGTCGTGATTAGCTAGTTGATTTCTTCAACGACGCATCGTACTATGGTAGTAAAGCAGCGAGTTACTTCAATGTACGGGAAACGCACCCCTGATCTATTCTGGAACAGCACAATAATTCATGCAGGTCAAAGCTAATCTTTTCAGCTGGAAAGACAATGTCATAGCTGATGTTCATATTTCCTTGCAGACCTGAAGACAGTTTCAAAGGCAGGATGGTCTTCTTCAACAGCAATAGCACAACCTCCAATCGGCACACCTCAGAAACAGCCTTCAGATGTCCAACAGGTACTATCTTTATCCCTGAACTTGTATTTGTGCAGCTGTAAAATAACAGCCCTGACAGCCTGTCTTCTCCTTGTGTCCAACAGATGCCCCCTATGCCATGGTTGCATGGTGACAGCACCATGCTGGAGATGATTGAGAGGAAACAACGCCTCTGCCGGGAGATACGCTCTCGTCAACGGCTTCCTGACCGTAGCCCATGCAAAAAAGAAAGCCTGCCTACCATGCCCAGTTGGAAGAAATCAAACGGGGCGAAGAAGCACAGCCCACCGCCCTACCCAACTCAGACCACTGTCTTCTGGGACACGGCCATTTGACTTGGTCTCGTGAGCACTTTAGGGCTTTATTTTCAGGCAGGGTTGAAACCAATCAGAGTGTGCTCCCACCTGACGATGGGCGGATGGGGTTCATATAGCAATATTTCAGAGGTTGTAGTTTATGAGGTTTTCGTATCATTGTTAATATCTAATATTTTTATACTCAGTGTAATTCCTTAATGACCTAGCATCAATAGATATTTTCTAAATAAAATGGAATATCTTTGCAAAGATTATGTAGTTAGTCCAATGCAATTATTGTTTTTCTACCTTTAATTTATTTCCATTTTAATTAATTAATTTATTTTTTAACATCGCAATACAGAGTCAGTACCTTTTCATCAATAGCTTTCTATTTCAAGACCTCCAGAAAGGACCTTTCTGTGGTATTTTAGCCACACTGAATGAACTCTATTTTAACACTGGATGTTATGGAGATTGGATTAGGGCTAGCTTACTTCTCGCTGCCTTTCCACACATTATTAGATGATTTATTTGAATGTCTAATATTAAGAAATAAACAGATCATGCATTTTTCAAAAGTCCTTCGAGGAGGATTTCATTGTTTTTAACCACAATCTCATTGTTCTGCCTTTAGTTTCTATAGTGGTAGGTTTCAGAGAGTAAGATTTACTCGGATTAAAGGTCAGGTCATTGCACATAGATAAAGGGTAACAGTTATTTTCTGTGTAAAACAGAAAATGTCTCTTTTAAGGGATGTTGTAACTGCTCTGTGTGTGCATGATGTGTGAAGAGCTGTAAAAACAAGGGGTGACCCTCTACTCTTTGGGTCTGTGGCAATACTGGCGGGTGCCAGTGAGAATCCTCCAAAGGAGGGTCACCCAGAGATTAATGACAATCTGGAATATCAAAGTTGTATTTTTTTGCATCTCAGCATTATTGAAGAATCGTGTACATGGATAATTGTAAAATGAGAAGATTTTTTTTTGCGCAATGGTCTTGTATAGAATGACTGTGCCATTATTTATCATACGTTAATGGAGTAGATTGATTGGAAATTTCAGACAGACACATTATCTGTATTAGCAACACAAACCAATGACTGATAGCTCTCAGCTATTGTATGTAGTACACATGACCACATGGTCTGGCAACAGGAATTATGGCTGCATAAACAAAGAGGCTGTACACAAGAGAGCTGCAATTCCACAATCCTTTACCTGGATACACACAATTCTCCCTCTACCTCAACCTCTCAGATCAGTTCAAGTGGTCATTCATTTGCACAAACAATGCAACAAACAAATGCAGCATTGCATTGCCAAAGTACTTGGATCTTGTAGTAAAATCCCCTCCCAATCCCTCTCTCTCATTCCTCCCTTTGACCTCCATGTTGGAAACTGATGCCTGTACAAAATGTGTTGCCTTGGAGACCGGTACTCACTGTAACTGGGTCACACTGGGTGAGAGGTCACGAAGACTGTAGACTATCAGAGGCAAAGGTATCGTGTACCGGTTGCTAGTTTATAGGCGTTTTGGATTTGGGGGAGAAACAAAACTATTAAACAGCTGCAATTGTGTTTGAGATCCAGTATGAGACAGATGGTCCATTTTATCTTCCTCATAGTAGTCAAAGGGTTTGAGAAAGCTGATGAAAAATTCGAGGTTAAGGGGAGCAAATAAGTGAGGTAGCACTTGGTCTGCAGTCTCAAAAAACATGGAGGTTCTGAGATAGTGTAGCCTGTTTGTTTGTATGTGTGCCAAGCTATGCTGAATGCAAATCAACAATAAAGATGATTGTTTGAAATTCACTCTCTTGTGGCCAGAGGGTGCCGTTTGGAAATGTAACAATGTACAATCTCTTTGTATGTAAAATGTGCACTGTGACAGGTAGAAAGCCTATGTCCTTTGTCTTATTGCACTGAGTGTTCTCTTATCTGTACAGAAATGTTTGAAAAAAGTATGCTGATTGTCACAAGAGACTTTTCAAGATGAAAAAATAAATATAAACCTCAAACTTCTGGTGATGTGCTGAGTCTCTTTTTTCTTGCATTAGCAAATCTTAATAAAAAAGCATGCCAATTACAGTAATATGGTATTCAAAGAACATTCATTGTGAACATACTTTTTTTGGCTCAGTAAGATACAGTCATTAATCAGTATTTGTGTACAGTGGAAAATTGACTTTTATTCTTACCCTACTTCTGCCTTATGCTGTCACATTAGCTACATTTAAAATTCCTATTGGAACGATTGGATTGAGCAATGGCAAATGTGATCTTTACACAGTGTTCCCTGTTCCAGCTCCATCTCTTTAACTATGCAGCCTAACATTGAATTATAGAAATCTATAATGTGTATGCTAGGCCAAAGAGATGTGTTTTTAGTCTAGATCTGAACTGACAGACTGTGTCTACTTCCCGGACAATGTTAGGAAAATTGTTCCAAAGTTTTGGTGCTAAATAGGAAAAGGATCTACCGCCTGCAGTCTCTGGCGGTAGAATAATTCTCTGCTTTCCATTCATAATTGTTACGTTCGCAGATATTCTGTGGGCGTTTGTGCTGGTTTTCTGCTTGCGCTCTCTCTCTCTTTCTCTTTCTCTCTATCACTTTCTTAGGTCATCCTCCTCCGCTTGTTGATTGGCTCAGGAAACTGTCAATATCATCAAGGGATGTGACGTGGACCTATCCGCTGTCTAAGATGTCCTCACTACCAGTTTAAAAGACACTGTAAACAGACTGGAAAGTAGTCCCATTTTGATTTCCGATCCTTTTGCTGCCATTGTGATTTTTTTTTTTTTTTTTTTGGGACTCGTTTGATTTGTTAATTTGCTTATGCTAGCTGTGTTTCTTAAGTTTGTTTTTGTTACTTTTGTTGATTACTTTGGATGACGTTTTGTTTCAACTTGTGTAGAGCTTGCGCTCTTGACTTACCCTTTGCTCCAAGGAACGGGGATAGGGAAGATGTCGTACGACTTCCATTGTACAAACATGTAGACTAACCTTTGTATAGAAACATCAGGTAAGAGGTGAACGCCACCTTTTGTATGTTTTGTTTTTGTGAGCTAGAGTAGGGAAGAACACGGCGCTCGGCGCTGAAGAAACAATTCTTTTCTTTCCTTTTCTTTATTCAGGTAAGAGGGTTGAATTTAGGTAGAATTGTTTTCTTTTTGTTTCTTTCTTTATTTTGGCGTCACCATAGTCCCCTTTTCCTTAAGGGTAACTTGTTGCTTATTTTCTTTGATTTTATTTATTACTTATTCTTGTTGTTTTTGTTTATATAATTGTTTATATTGCAGGGAGCTGTTGGCTTCCTTATTGTTCTTATTTTACTTTATGATTCATTCGCTGTTCCTTTATATCTTTTTGTATAATAAATATCATTATTTTCATTGGCAGTTTGGTTTCGCTCATCGTTTCTTGACACACACTATCATTTCCACAGGTTTATAAGGTTTTCTTTAATGTTGCTCCTCTAGCCCTAGACCAATTTAGAGGAGTCGAACATTAAATGGGGGCTCGTCCGGGATACTAATAGCAATGCGAGTTGTTGTTGGTATTGGAAAGTGCCTGGAGGAAAATAAATGAAGACGGTAATTCTGTGGATGTGTGGTGTTGGCATGAGATTGATATTGCGCGGTTTGTAGTGTTGGGACCGGATAGTAATCGCTTATGCAGGGTATTAGTGGGGTGCTTCTCGGATTGTTATTCATTTTGGAAATGTTTAACTTGAAAGATTTTGTAGGTAGTCCGTCGGTAGAGTAGCTTAATCTGTGCAGGAAACAGGATTTGTTGCAGATCGCAGACCATTTCCAGATTGTGGTGAGTAAACAGTCTCGTAAGGAAGAAGTAAAACAAACTCTGATCTGGCATTTGAATGAGTTGCAGGTGTTGCCCATGTCAAACGTAGGGGATGTTGACACAGGCAGAAATGTTAACGTGGATGAGGTGGCTCTGGCGCAATTCCGTTCTGGGGAGAAGGACAAGCAGAGTGGCGGAGCTGTTGCTGACGCGGAGGCGGAGGCCGAAGCCAAGGCCGGCTTACCACCGTTTGAGCCGTTTTCACCCAATTCTGTTGATTCACGAGAAAGTCCGCGACTGAAAGTCCGGCTTGCCCGTTTGCGCTATGAAGCGCAAGAGAAAGCCCAGGCGCGCCAAGCTAACTTGAACTTGCAGCTGGAGATACGTAGGTTGGAAATCGAAGCGGAGACGCAGGGAACTTGAGCTGGAGGCGTCTAGAGCGACTGCTCACTCAGCTGTACCGCTGAACACCGCTTCAGTATTGTCTCCTCCGCCGCACGTTGGTTCAAGCCCAGACACCTTTGACGTGAGTAAACACATTGCACTCGTTCCTCAATTTAGAGAGACAGAAGTTGACTCTTACTTCAGTGCGTTCGAACGCATCGCAACTTCTTTTCATTGGCCTAAAGAGGTTTGGTCTGTGCTCTTGCAATGTAGATTAGTGGGTAAAGCTCAAGAAATTTGTGCTACATTGTCACTAGAAGAGAGTATGAAATATGAGTCTGTGAAAACTGCTATCTTGAGAGCTTATGAGTTAGTTCCAGAAGCGTATAGACAACGTTTTAGAAAACATAGAAAAAGTCCTACACAAACTTTCACGGAGTTTGCTAGGGAGAAAGGAGTGTTGTTTGATAAGTGGTGTACTGCCAGTAACGTGCGTGATTTTGATGCTTTAAGAGAGTTGCTATTACTTGAGGAGTTTAAAGGATGCTTACCTGATCGTGTTGTAGTATATCTTAATGAACAAAAGGTAACTACTCTGTCACATGCTGCTGTCCTTGCAGATGAGTTTGTTTTAACTCACAAGAATGTGTTTTCTTCCACACGATTTGAGAAGTTAGAGTTCGATAATTCACAGTCTAAGAATTCACGTGCACGATTTAGTCCATCTCGTGATAAAGAGGAGCGTGAATGTTTCTACTGTCACAAGAAAGGACATTTGATTGCTGATTGTTTGCTTTTGAAACGCAAGCCGCAGTCTCAACCGAAGGGTATGGGATTTGTACACACTGTTAACACTGCAGTTGACGTGAATACTGATGATAGAGTTGATGAGAGTTATCGACCTTTCGTGTCGAAAGGGTTAATATCTTTGACTGGGAGAACAGAAGATCAGAAAGAAATAAGAATACTGAGAGACACTGGTGCGATGCAGTCATTTATTTTGGCAGATAAAATACAGATGTCTGATGGTACTTCCTGTGGGTCTAGTGTACTTGTCCAGGGTATTGAGATGGGTGCTGTGAAATTCCCACTGCATCAAGTGCACTTGCAGAGTGAGTTGTGCACTGGTGTTGTAAGAGTTGCTGTTTGTCCGTCACTTCCTGTGAAGGGAGTTGATTTCATTCTAGGAAATGATTTAGCAGGTGGTAAGGTAATGTCTGTGATCGAAGTCATTGAAGAACCAAATGTGTCCTGTGAGTTAGAAAGATTAGCTGAAACTTACCCTGAAGCTTTTCCAGCTTGCGCTGTCACACGCGCTCAGTTACGCAGAGTAGGTGATGTAGTAGATCTGTCTAGCTCATTCATGTTTTCACTTTTGACTGGAGACACGTTATCGGGTGTGCATCAGGAACAAGAAAATAGTTCAGAGACAGAAAATAAAGGTGTGGTTGAGTTTGATGCAAAGTTATTAAAGTTACCTGTATCTCGTGAGAAAATTATCTCTGCACAAAAGGAGGATAAAACACTCGTTAACATGTTTAAGGTTGCTGTACCTATGGAGGTGGTCAAAGACAGAAAAAGTGCTTACTTCATTGAGAATAAACTACTGATGTGGAAATGGTGTGCTCATGTTGATGAAAACTTAGATTGGAATGTCGTTTATCAATTGTGGTTCCGTCTCCTTATCGTCAACATGTCTTGTTTCTGGTTCATGATCACCAGCTTTCTGGCCATTTAGGAGTTACTAAGACCTATAACAGAATTTTGAGTCATTTCTTCTGGCCAGGATTAAAAAAGATGTTGTCCAATACTGCCGTACCTGTCACACTTGTCAGATTGTTGGTAAGCCAAATCAGAGTGTACCACTTGCTCCTTTGATTCCTATACCCGCAATCGGAGAGCCATTTGAACATGTGCTTGTTGACTGTGTTGGCCCATTACCTAAGACTAAGAATGGTAATCAGTTTCTGTTAACTATCATGTGTGTGAATACCAGGTTTCCAGAGGCGATTCCTTTGAGGAAAATCACGGCCCCTGTGGTCAGCAAAGCGTTGGTGAAATTCTTTTCCACATTCGGCTTACCGAAGGTAGTGCAAACGGATCAAGGTACGAATTTTCTATCGAAACTGTTTAAACAAGTGCTTGAGTCATTAGCAATTTCTCATAGAGTTTCGAGTGCATATCATCCGCAAAGCCAGGGCGCATTGGAACGTTTCCACCAAACTTTGAAGTCAATGCTGAAGAAATATTGTCATGATACTGCTAAAGAGTGGGATGAGGGAGTCCCTTTGGTTTTATTTGCTGTTCGAGAGACCATTCAAGAATCTCTCGGGTTTAGTCCAGCCGAACTTGTGTTCGGACACCAGGTTAGAGGTCCATTGAGGGTTCTTAAGGAACGGGTTTTAGCACCTAACTCGAATACAAACCTCAGCATTTTAGATTATGTAAGTCAGTTTCGAGATCGTCTTCATGCTGCTTGGTCACTTGCCCGAGAATGTCTTGCAGGTGCTCAGAAAGGTATGAAGAGTACGTATGATAAACACTCAGTAGCGCTGATCTTTTCAGTCTGGAGACAAAGTGCTCGTGTTGTTACCCGTTCCAGGATCATCGTTATCTGCTCGTTTCTTTGGTCCTATGTTGTGGAAAAGAGAATGAGTGAAACTGATTATATGTTGCGTACACCTGATCGGAAACGAAAGACCCGTGTGTGTCATCTAAACATGTTGAAAGCTTACCATACTAGAGAGTCGTCAACGGCGAGCGTCGCAGGACAGACGGCAGGGCCCGCTGTTTCTTCTGTTTGCGATGGCCGTGGATCGAATGTCATCTCCTGACATCTCGGATGTAGACTCGGATGGTGTGGTGCTTCGTCATGCTTTTCAGCAGGGTGTAAGGTTGGAAAATTCTGAGATTTTACGAGACCTTCGTTCGCATGTTAGTCATTTGACTGTGGACCAGAGAATTGATATTGTGAAAGCACTTGCAGATTTTAAGTGCCTGTTTGGTGATGATCCTACACAAACAAATGTTCTAAAACATGATATGATGTGAACGGAGCTCGTCCAATTAAGCAACATGCTTACCGAGTGAATTCCATAAAAAGGTCTGTAATGAGTAAAGAGGTGGAGTATCTGTTGGATCATGGACTAGCCAAGTCCAGTTACAGTCCGTGGAGTTCTCCATGTTTACTTGTTCCAAAACTTGATGGGTCAGTTAGATTTTGCACTGACTACCGTAAAGTGAATTCAGTGACTGCACCAGATAGTTACCCGTTACCTAGAATGGAGGATTGTGTCGATAACATCGGTTCTGCACGTTTCGTAACTAAGCTTGATATGCTGAAAGGTTATTGGCAAGTGCCGCTTACCTCGAGAGCTTCAGAAATTTCAGCATTCGTGACTCCAGACAATTTCCTTCAGTATACGTCGATGGCTTTCGGTCTTCGAAATGCTCCAGCCACTTTTCAACGTCTTGTTAACATCGTCATACATGGTGTGTCAGATTGTAATGCGTATCTTGACGATCTGGTGTTGTATTCACGAACAACACCAGAACACATCAGCCTGTTGAGAACAGTATTCGCACGGCTCGCTAAAGCAAATTTGATACTTAACTTAGCAAAATGTGAATTTGGCAAAGCAACCGTTACTTACCTAGGTAAGGAGGTTGGTCAAGGTCAAGTGAGACCCGTGGAAGCAAAAGTGACTGCCATCGTTGAATTTACAATTCCTACTACTCGTAGAGAGTTGCGGAGGTTCCTAGGAATGGCAGGTTACTACCGGGGGTTCTGTAAGAATTTCTCGACCGTTGTGAGTCCTCTTACTTCATTGCTTAGTCCATCTAATGCTTATGAGTGGTCAATTGAGTGTCAAAATTGCTTTCGATTCAGTTAAAACTTTGATGTGCAATTCTCCTGTCTTAATGGCACCTAACTGTGACCAGCCGTTTAAGTTAGAGGTTGACGCAAGTAATGTGGGTGCTGGGGGTGTTCTTATTCAAGAAGATGCAAATGGTATTGATCATCCTATCAGTTACTATTCTCGCAAGTTTAACAAACATCAAGTTAACTATGCTACTATCGAGAAAGAAGCTCTTGCTTTGCTGCTTTCGCTACAGCACTTTGAAGTGTATCTCGGTTCCAGCAGTCTTCCGATTATAGTGTATACAGATCACAATCCACTAGTTTTCCTGACCCGCATGTGTAATCACAACCAACGATTAATGCGTTGGGCTCTTATTGCACAAAACTACAACCTGGAGATCCGACACAAAAAGGGATCAGAGAATGTGTTGGCCGACGCTCTGTCGAGAGTTTAATTTTTTTTTATGGTAGAGATTTGTTCACAAAAACGAGTTTGTTCTTAAGTGTGGGAGTGTTATGTTCGCAGATATTCTGTGGGCGTTTGTGCTGGTTTTCTGCTTGCGCTCTCTCTCTCTTTCTCTTTCTCTCTATCACTTTCTTAGGTCATCCTCCTCCGCTTGTTGATTGGCTCAGGAAACTGTCAATCATCATCAAGGGATGTGACGTGGACCTATCCGCTGTCTAAGATGTCCTCACTACCAGTTTGAAAGACACTGTAAACAGACTGGAAAGTAGTCCCGTTTTGATTTCCGATCCTTTTGCTGCCATTGTGATTTTTTTTTTTGTTGTTGTTTGGGACTCGTTTGATTTGTTAATTTGCTTATGCTAGCTGTGTTTCTTAAGTTTGTTTTTGTTACTTTTGTTGATTACTTTGGATGACGTTTTGTTTCAACTTGTGTAGAGCTTGCGCTCTTGACTTACCCTTTGCTCCAAGGAACGGGGATAGGGAAGATGTCGTACGACTTCCATTGTACAAACATGTAGACTAACCTTTGTATAGAAACATCAGGTAAGAGGTGAACGCCACCTTTTGTGTTTTGTTTTTGTGAGCTAGAGTAGGGAAGAACACGGCGCTCGGCGCTGAAGAAACAATTCTTTTCTTTCCTTTTCTTTAGTCAGATAAGAGGGTTGAATTTAGGTAGAATTGTTTTCTTTTTGTTTCTTTCTTTATTTTGGCGTCACCATAGTCCCCTTTTCCTTAAGGGTAACTTGTTGCTTATTTTCTTTGATTTTATTTATTACTTATTCTTGTTGTTTTTGTTTATATAATTGTTTATATTGCAGGGAGCTGTTGGCTTCCTTATTGTTCTTATTTTACTTTATGATTCATTCGCTGTTCCTTTATATCTTTTTGTATAATAAATATCATTATTTTCATTGGCAGTTTGGTTTCGCTCATCATTTCTTGACACACACTATCATTTCCACAGGTTTATAAGGTTTTCTTTAATGTTGCTCCTCTAGCCCCTAGACCAATTTAGAGGAGTCGTAACAATAATAAACCTTTTAGGACCCTGCCAAGTATGCACAATGGAGAACGAAAATTTTGTTTACCACGAGAGAGAATGTGAATCCCTGATCTTTCCTAATGTCCTACCTCATGATTTATCAATGCCTTCATTTTAAGTTCACCCGGCCAGAGGAGAACTTGCCCCTTTACGTGAAGTTTTATTTCCGCTTCTGTAACTCATTTGTTCCTGTGTAATTATTCATTAATGAAGGAACCGTATTCTAAAGTGTTACCAAAATGAACTTCTCATAATTTATTAATTGTGCAACATTAACACATTATTTTCCTATTCATTACTGTGAAGCTGCTTTGAAAGGCACATTGTCATGATCATGCACACATTTTACAACAAATAAACTGATTTGAATATCAAGCTCCTTTTGTTGAGTATAGTTGTCAAATTATGAGCTAAACTCATTGTCAGCATATGTTATCAATGGATGAGTTCAAAACCTGTTACATTGGTGAACTTTATAGGCAACTTTAGTGTACTTCTGCTATTACCGGTAATCAGACCACACATTTTTCATCTTTACAATGATACCAACATCATGCATTGGGAAGGTTTACAGTGACATACTGTGCCATTACTTAATTTGGGCTTTAATACTGGTTCAGACTTTTTTTCTGGTGCCGGCTTTTCGCAATTGTGAATCTGAGGCCAATTGTTTGTAACACCGGCACAATGGTTTCTGTGCCAGAAGAGATCATAGATTTGCCCAGTCCAAAAATCCAAATGCTCTTATAATTAAATAAATAAATACTTATAAGCAAGATGGTTGGCTATGGCAACAAAATATTGTTCAAATTAGAATGATATTCTGCAGTGATGTGCATGTAATAAACATAAACCTATACTCTGTTGTCAGATTGTGGTATGATATTAATGTTCATCCAGGACTGATGTCGATATTAATTTCGAATAGTTACTTTAGTGAACTAAACTCCTTTAGTTAACATGAACTAAGAATGAACAATACTTATACAGCATTTATTACTCTTTGTTAATGTAAATTTCAACATTTACTACATTATTAAATCAAATGTTGTATTTGTTAACATTAGTCAATGCACTGTGAACTAACATAAACAATGAAAGACAGTAATTATATTAACAAACATTAATAAATACTGTAAAAAATGTAACTAATGTTAACAAAAGAAACCTTATTGTAAAGTGTTACCCATTGTTATGCTGAATCACAACTCCTCCTGTCATTCCAATCCAAATTCAACATTCAGTGGGCATAGTGGCCAATTTGATTCAAATTCACATTAATAGGGTGCCGAATCTTAAATAAACACTGCTGTAGGGTGTATTTTCAATGTTACTATGCCTAAAAATGAAGGTATTTTTTATGTGGTATATAGGCCTAGTATATTTGTTTGCTTAGACCAGACAAGCTCATGTCAGTCTCTTATTGGAATTATACTGCTTTTAAATGTGCCAGCTGCTTCTGACTCTCCAGGTTTGTGCCGTGTTCAACGCACCAACTCCAGCTGTGGTATTGCAGAGCCAACACCAGATTAACACCAGTGTGTCCATCTGGATAGGCTCCTCCATAATGCTCCAGTCATTTTTATGCAGTTCATGTAAATTTGGAAACAGCTTTTTCATCTAATCCCAGCAATATTTAAGGGTATACAGTGAAAAGTATCTTGGTCTATAGAGATAGCCTCTGATGACATTTCTTCAGTCACTTCTCCTTCCCACATTTTGACCAAAATGAATTTGTTTAGCTCTCAGAAGGAATGTACGCTCAATGTCAATTCAAGACAAAGCTCTCAACCGTTTAGCTCCTGAGCAAAATGTGAACTGCAAAAACCATATTAGTATATATATGTATGACCATATTAGCCCGGTTCTGTCAACAATGCATTGGCTGCCTATTAAACATCATATAAATGTTGAATTGCTGATTACTTATGTGGCAGGATGGACTTTGGTTAAATTCAGCCCCTCCTCCTCATTCGGTTACAGTGATTGTTATCCTTCCTGTCCGGTTTGTGATTGGCTGGTGGGGTTTCGTGGTGGCCAATCGGGTCAGGAGGAGGATGTTAAAGCTTGAACGGGGCAGTGCGTAACGTTGTAGGCTTGTGGTGTTTGGGTTCACCCAGTTTCTGGTGGTATCGCAGGTATGTGAGCTTCATTGCCAATGTTGTACTGTGTAGTCTGCTTGTGGTTGATGTGGGATTCTGATTTGTCGCAGAACTCCTTGCTGTGTTGCGGCTAACCCATTTTCCATTGAGTTGAACGGAATAACGTGTTACTCGCCTGTTTGTTGACTCGCCTGCGAGATCCGTGTGTCGCCTGTTTGTTGACTCGCCTGCGAGATTTGGGTATCGCGCGCTTTTGCTCAGGTAAGTTTCCTCCATCCGGGTAATGTTATTCGCTTTATTTGGGGGTAGCTTAATAAAACCATTATTGTGTGTTTTAGGGATAGCTACTACAGCAGGGAGGTGTTTGCGGCCTGCCTTGGGGCAACTGCTGCTTTGCTTGAATGCTGTTAATGCACGTCTCCCCTATGTGCTGAACTTGTTTTCGGCAAGTCCAAGTTAATAGACTGAGTTCATTTTTGCTCAAGGAAACTGCATCGTAGGCCACTTGTGTGGCCGACTGAGTATCTGCCCTCAGATTTGTGTATCCACGGATGAGTGTGTTCGTTATGTGATCGTTTGAGTGGGTCGTGCGTCCTTATTTTCTAGAACTCATTTCATTTTCAATTCAATTCAATTCAAGTTTATTTGTATAGCGCTTTTCACAATACACATTGTCTCAAAGCAGCTTTACAGAAAGTGCATTTCAGAAATGTACAAAGAAAAATACAGTTAGTTAATCATGTATAAATTTAGGCATAACATATCGACGGTGTTTAGTCGTCTCTTCACAGGCGTCGAGTCGTCTCTCCACAGGCGTTTAGTCTGTCACAGGTGTTGGGGCATCTGAAGTCTCCGTGAGAGGCTGGATACAAACTGGAGCTGACGAATGCTATTTACCTCGGGACTAGCGTCCCGAGATAACAGCAGAAAGACAGATGGGAAATAATTAGCATAGCTGATGTTCATAATGTTAATGCATTCGAACTGATTCAGAAGTAGTATAAAAGGTAAGCATTAAGTGAATGCTTGGTTAAAGAGATGCGTCTTTAATCTAGTTTTAAACTGGGACAGCGAGTCTGAGTCTCGAACAATATCAGGAAGGCTATTCCAGAGTTTAGGAGATAAATGTGAGAACGCCCTCCCTCCTTTAGTAGACTTAGATATCCTAGGAACGACCAGAAGCCTCGAATTTTGTGATCTTAAAGAGCGTGATGGATTGTAGGGCGATAGAAGGTCTGTTAAATACACAGGAGCTAAACCATTTAGAGCTTTATAAGTCAATAGTAATACTTTGTAATTGATACGGAACTTAATAGGTAACCAGTGTAGAGATGATAAAATTGGTGTTATATGATCATATTTTCTTGATCTAGTAAGAACTCTAGCGGCTGCATTTTGCACTAACTGTAGCTTGTTTATTGAGGATGCAGGACAACCAGCTAATAAAGCATTACAGTAATCTAGTCTCGAGGTCATGAATGCATGAACTAACTTTTCTGCATCTGAAACAGATAGCATGTTACGTAGCTTAGCAATGTTTCTAAGGTGGAAAAAGGCTGTTCTTGTAACATATGAAATATGATTTTCGAAAGTCAAGTTGCGGTCTAGCATAACACCCAGGTCTTTTACTGTAGTGAATAAAGTAACAGAACATCCTTCTAAATTAAAGTTGTATTGTAAGGGATTTTGTGGGTAGTTTTTTAGACCAATAAGTAATACCTCCGTTTTATCTGAATTTAATAGCAGGAAATTACACGTCATCCAGCATTTTAGATCTTTTAGACACTCTGTCAAGTTAGATAAGTTAGTGTTTTCATCTGGTCGTGATGAGATATATAATTGAGTGTCATCAGCATAACAGTGGAAATTAATTCCATGTTTTCTTATAATATTACCAAGTGGCAGCATATATATTGAGAATAGCAGAGGGCCTAGGACAGATCCTTGCGGCACTCCATAGTCTACTGATGTTATCTTTGATTTTTCCCCATTTAAACAGACGAAATGGTAACGGTCTGATAAGTACGATCTAATCCAGCTTAATGCTTGTCCCTGAACACCAGTGTAGTTTTGTAGTCGATCTAAGAGTATTTTATGATCTATAGTGTCGAACGCAGCACTAAGATCAAGTAGAACTAGTATTGAGATACAGCCTTGGTCAGAGGCTAAGAGTAAATCATTTGTAATTTTAACTAGCGCAGTTTCTGTGCTATGATGCGGTCTGAATCCCGACTGAAATTTTTCATAGATATCATTTTCTTGCAAGAAAGAGCACAATTGAGCGGACACAATTTTTTCTAGTATTTTAGACATAAATGGAAGATTTGAGATGGGTCTGTAATTTGCTAGGTTATTTGGATCTAATTGCGGTTTCTTAATGAGAGGTTTTATTACTGCCAGCTTGAATATTTTTGGAACGTGACCTAAAAATAAAGACGAGTTAATAATATTGAGAAGAGGCTCTTCCACTACAGGTAACACTTCTTTCAGTAGTTTAGTGGGTATTGGATCTAATAAACATGTTGTTGGTTTAGATGCAATGATAAGTTTATTTAGTTCTTCCTGTCCTATAGTTGTAAAGCGGTTTAGTTGTTCTAGAGGGGCCATAATTGAGGCTGAGTCATAAGACACCATAGAGGATTGTACATTTACAATAGTGTTTCGAAAGCTTTCTATTTTCTCATTGAAGTAATTCATAAAATCATTACTACTATATTGTAACGGAATATTTTGCTCTGGAGATGTCTGATTATTTGTTAGTCTGGCCACGGTGTTAAATTAACACCGGATTATTTTGGATTATTTGCTTTTCGAACCTTGGATTATTTTGGTTATTTTCAATTAGTTTGCGGATATGCTCAGCCCTGGCTGATTTTAGAGCCCTTTTATAACGTGACATACTGTCTTTCCACGCGATTCTGAAGACCTCTAAATTAGTTCGTTTCCATTTACGCTCTAAGTTACGAGTTTCTCTCTTGATAGCATGCGTAGCACTGTTGTGCCATGGTGTTTTAGTTTTCTCTCTAACCTTTTTTAATCTAATTGGTGCAACAATATCTAGTGTACTAGAGAAAATGTTGCTCATACTGCTAGTCATTTCCTCTAGTTCATCTGTTTGTTTGGGTTTACTGAGCAGCTGAGATAGATCAGGTAAGCTATTTGAGAAACTATCTATAGTGGTTGGAAGGATTGTTCTGCCTGGTCTATAACGTGGTGCAACATGACAAATTTCAGCAGTGCGTATTATGCAAGTTACCATGTAATGATCAGTGAGATCGTCACTTTGCGGTATAATATCTATATCGGTTGGATCGGTTCCATATGATATAATTAAATCTAGTGTATGATTTAGACGATGAGTGGGACCACTGACGTTTTGCTTCACCCCAAAAGAGTTTAATAAATCTGTAAACGCAGCCCCTAACGCATCATTTGTATTATCTACGTGTATGTTAAAGTCGCCAATAATTATTGCTTTATCGACATTGACCAATAGGTCTGAGAGAAAGTCTGCAAAATCTTTTAGGAAATCAGCATATGGCCCTGGAGGTCTATATACGGTAGCCAATGCTAGAGATAATAAGGATTTCTTTCTTACATCTAAGAGCGTAACATTTAGCACAAGTACTTCAAACGAATTAAACCTATGACAAGTTTTCTGAGTAACATTAAGAATATCTCTATAGATTGTTGCAACACCGCCGCCACGACCGATCAGACGGGGCTCATGCTTATAACAGTATCCTGGTGGAGTAGACTCATTTAGACCGAAATAATCATTTGGTTTAAGCCAGGTTTCAGTAAGGCACAGAACATCGAAATTATTATCTGTGACCATTTCATTTACAATAACCGCCTTAGGTGTGAGCGATCTAATGTTTAGAAGACCTAGCTTTAGAAATTGTTTTTGTTCACTGATATTTAGATTTTCTGGTTTAATTACAATAATATTCTTGCTAGATCTTACAGTAGATTTGTTGTTTGGCTTCACTAAGCGAGGAATAGACACAGTTTCTATATAATGTTCTACATTGGTACTTATATCAATTAAGTTGGGACAGCAAAGACTGTGATTTGGACTTTGACTTACTAGTCAGATGGTGTGTAGCGTCTTGGAGATTGTCTGACAGAACAGCCGCTCCGACTCTGCTAGGGTGCAGACCATCAGGACGGTACAGCCTAGGTGTCACAAAGCCGGAAGACACAGAAGGTTTAAGTTCAGTTAGTTTATTGACAGTCAATGACAGGAAGAGCAGGAGAGTGACTGAAAGCAGAGTCTTTGTTGATCGGGTTGAATGGATGTAAACCAGAGTCTCTTATCTTGATGCAGATGGGGCAGAGCTGAGGACAGGCTGAAGACAGGCGTCGGAGGAACGGGACCCAGACCGAGATGACGACTGGAGGTCAGGATGCAGACAGGTAAGTACAATCAATGCTGAATAGCAGGAGTCTGTTAGTCATGTGTGTATAGACGAGACCAGACAATGAATGAATGAACTGAGGTGGTTTAAGTAGAGAGGGTAGATGAGTGCAGATTGCTGGCAGGTGGTGGTGACAGGTGAGGATGATCAGAATTCCGGTGAAGCAGATCGATTGGGCGGAGTGAAGGTATCTGGCGCTGAGTCAGGTGTGGGTGTGTTCGTGACAGTACCCCCCCTCCACGGCCAGCTCCAGCTGGCAGAGATGACCGACGACGGGGACGACCACGGCCTCTGGGTGCTGGGCGATTGGGATGGGCGGAGTGGAAGTCCTGAAGAAGAGTGGGGTCCAGAATGTCCTCCCGAGGAACCCAACACCTCTCCTCGGTACCAAAGCCCTCCCAGTCGACAAGGTATTCTAGGTGGCCTCCCCGTCGTCGAGAGTCGAGGATCTCATGGACTTGGTAGATGTTATCGTCCTCAGGGTCCGCGGGAGGAGGAGGCACGACTTCAGCACCAGATCCTGAGGAAGAAGGAGTGAGAGGATTAGTGTAAGGCTTGAGCAGAGACACATGGAAGGATGGTGAAATTCGGTAGTGAGCAGGGAGTGATAACCGGTAAGTGACTTCGTTGATCTGCCTCTGTATTGCGAACGGACCTATGTATCTGGGACTCAGCTTACGACAGGGCTGCCGGAGACGCATGTTCCGAGTCGAGAGCCATACCAATTGCCCAGGTTGGTATTGAGGTGTTGAAGATCGTCGAGCATCGGCTTGGTTCTTGTGTCTCCGGACAGCCCGCTGAAGATGGACATGTGCTGAGTCCCAGACCCTCTCGCTCGTCTGGAACCAGTGATGGACTGCTGGGACGCTAGAAGGTTCTCCGGACCAGGGGAATAATGGAGGTTGGAAACCGAGTATGCACTGGAACGGGGTGAGGCCGGTGGTGGATTGGCGGAGCGAATTCTGCGCATACTCGGCCCACGGTAGATAGCGACTCCAGCAGTCCTGGTGGTCATGGCAGTAAGACCACAGATATCTCCCGATTTCTTGGATTTTCCGCTCAGTCTGGCCGTTGGACTGTGGGTGGTATCCGGACGTGAGGCTGACAGTGACTCCCAGGAGGTTGAAGAAGGATCTCCAGACACGAGAGATGAACTGGGGTCCTCGGTCAGATACAATATCTTCGGGAGTACCGAAGTGACGGAACACTTGTTGGAATAGTGCCTCAGCAGTCTCAAAGGCGGTGGGTAATCCGGGGAGTGGAATGAGTTTACAGGCTTTTGAGAAACGGTCTACTACCACAAGGATGCAGGTATGGGTGTCGGAAACAGGTAGGTCGGTGATGAAGTCCACTCCTAGGTGAGACCAGGGTCGAGTGGGTAAAGGCAGTGGCATGAGTTTCCCTTCTGGGAGTCGGCGGGGCACTTTGGACATGGCGCAGACTGAGCAGCTCTTGACATATCGGGAGACATCCTGGGCCATATTAGGCCACCAGTAGCGTTGTTGTACGAGCGAGAGGGTTTGGTGGCTGCCTGGATGTCCAGAGCCCGGGGAGGTATGAACTGAGTCCATGAGGGACAGACGTAGTCGAGATGGTACATAAATCTGTCCCTCAGGACCTCCCGGCGGAGCAGGTTCAGTTTGGGTGGCTTCGGCGATGTGGTCGTCCAAGCTCCATTGAATGGGACTGACCACTATGGCTGGAGGGAGGATGGTCTCAGAAACAGACGGACTGGAGTCCGGTTGGGACTGGCGGGACAGGGCATCGGCTTTGATATTTTTGTACCCAGGGCGGTAAGTGACGGTGAAATTGAAGCGAGTGAAGAAGAGCGCCCACCGGGCTTGGCGAGGGTTGAGCCGTCGAGCCTCACGGAGGTATTCCAGGTTACGGTGATCTGTGATGACTACAAAGGGGTGTTGTGCTCCCTCCAGCCAGTGTCTCCATTCTTCCAAGGCGAGTTTGATCGCCAATAGCTCCCGGTTGCCGATATCATAATTCTGCTCCGCCGGGGACAGTTTCTTGGAGAAGAAGGCACATGGATGGAGTTGAAGTGGGTTCCCCTGCCGCTGGGAAAGGACAGCTCCTACCCCCGAAGTGGAGGCGTCAACTTCCACAAGGAAGGGGAGATCTGGATCCGGAATGACGAGGGTAGGAGCGGTACTGAAGGTCCTCTTCAGTACTTCCAAGGCGTTGATGGCATCCGGCGTCCAGGACAGAGACTTGGCCCCATGTTTGAGTAGTGATGTGATGGGTGCGCTGATCTGACTGAAACCTTTGATGAAGCGTCGATAGAAATTAGCAAATCCCAGGAATCGTTGCAGCTCTTTACGGGTGGTGGGTTGTGGCCAGTTGATGACAGCGTCCACCTTCCTCTGGTCCATGGTGATACCATGAGGAGTGATGACATAGCCCAGGAACTGTATGGTGGATTGATGGAATTCACACTTTTCCAGCTTCAAGTAGAGATGATGTTCTCTCAGGCGTTGGAGGACCAGTTGAACATGATGGATGTGCTCTGACAGGTTGGCTGAGTAGATGAGAATGTCATCTATATAAATGATGACAAACTGATTCAGGTAATCACGGAAGATTTCGTTCATGAAGCCTTGGAATACAGCAGGTGATATAGACAGACCGAAGGGCATGACCAGGTATTCGTAGTGTCCTGCTGGTGTTATGAATGCGGTTTTCCACTCGTCACCTTTACGGATCCTGATCAGATTGTATGCACTCCGTAGATCGAGTTTGGAAAACATGTGGGCACCTCGAAGTTGTTCTAGAGCCGCCGGGACCAGAGGAAGGGGATAACGGAATTTAACAGTGGATTGATTGAGTGTCCGGTAATCGATACAGGGGCGCAAGCCTCCGTCCTTTTTTCCAACGAAGAAAAAACTAGAAGCGGCAGGGGAAGTCGAAGAACGGATATAGCCTTGCTGTAGTGCCTCCTTGATGTACTCCTCCATGGCCTTCTGTTCCGGGATGGACAACGGGTAGATCTTACCGTGCGGAAGCACCGCTCCAGGCAGCAGGTCGATCGCACAGTCCCATGGCCGGTGAGGTGGTAAGGTGGTAGCCAGTTGTTTGTCGAAGACATCCTGGAACGCCCGATACGGAGGAGGGATATCAGGTTGGAGGTGAGTGGCGGGGCTCTCCACAGAAGTGGAGGCTACGGGAACCTCTGGTACTGGAGTGAGTGAAGGCGGTGAGGTTTTCTGTACGGGCCGTAAACAGTGGTGGAAACAGTTCTCTCCCCACTGCAAGATCTCCCCGGTAGACCACTGGATGCTGGGTGAATGGACCTCCAACCACGGGCGTCCCAGGATGATGCCAGCAGTAGAGCCCTCCAGCACCAAGAATGAGATTTTCTCTCGATGAAGGCTGCCGATCTGCATGAGCATATCCGGGCTGCGATGTCGAACTCGCCCGGGGCCCAGAGGTTTTCCGAGGATGGAATGGACCTGGAGGGTGTGTGGAATGGTTCTTTGATGGGTTTGGAGACGATGGAGAGTGGATAGGGAGATGAAATTTCCCGCAGATCCGGAGTCAATCAACGCTTGGACTGTAAGAGAACGCTCATGGTAAGTGATGGTCACTGAAGTATATTTCATTGACGAAATGGGTAGCGGAAGACGAACTGTACTCACCGCCGGCCGTGGTGGA
Source organism: Chrosomus eos (assembly GCA_036326025.1). NCBI lineage: Eukaryota > Metazoa > Chordata > Actinopteri > Cypriniformes > Leuciscidae > Chrosomus > Chrosomus eos. Next base: position 34,985,051 of record CM070823.1, on the reverse strand, counting down.
CGAATTGGACATGACAGAAGTTGATGACCGGCGGCCCCACAGTACAAGCACAGCTGGTTAGTAAAGCGTCGTTGGCGTTCTGCGGTAGATAGATGGCTGGATCCGATTTCCATGGGTTCTGGTGCTGGAGGGCTATAGCCTGATGTGGGGCGAGGAGGAGGAGGTGCAGGACTGTCGAGCTGACAAGCAGTGCTGCGTTGATCAATGCGAATGGATCGCTGGATGATGTTCTCTAGACCCACGACGTCATCATAGACTGCAAGCTGTAAGCGGATTTCTGCATTTAATCCGTGTCGGTAGGCAGTAATCAACGCCGACTCATTCCATCCGACGGTGGCTGCTAGGGTGCGAAATTGGAGAGCATAAGATGAAACTGATGATTTTCCTTGTTTTAACCTGAACATTTGATCTTGAACTGAAATAGCATTGGAAGATTGAGAGAAAACTTCTAGGAAGTGGGCTGAGAACGCAGAAAAGGTTTGGGTTACTGGACCACGATCCGTCCATAGGGCGTGCGCCCAGCGAAGGGCTCGTCCGCCGAGCAGGGAGATGACAAACGCTACCTTGGATCGTTCAGTGGGGAATTTACCAGGATTCATTTCCATGTATAACTCGCACTGCAACATAAATCCATTGCACTCCCCCTCCTCGCCTGAGAAGGGCGCTGGCTGGGCCATGGGACTTACAGAGGCAGACGAAGAAACAGACATGGTGGAAGTGGCGGGGGGGGATGAGACGATCCGTGGAATGGTTGAGGTAGACGGTGGAGTAACAGCGGCGGTCGTGGTGGGCGTTGGTTGCAGCATGTTGGTCTGGTCTTCTGTCACAAAGCCGGAAGACACAGAAGGTTTACGTTCAGTTAGTTTATTGACAGTCAATGACAGGAAGAGCAGGAGAGTGACTGAAAGCAGAGTCTTTGTTGATCGGGTTGAATGGATGTAAACCAGAGTCTCTTATCTTGATGCAGATGGGGCAGAGCTGAGGACAGGCTGAAGACAGGCGTCGGAGGAACGGGACCCAGACCGAGATGACGACCGGAGGGCAGGATGCAGACAGGTAAGTACAATCAATGCTGAATAGCAGGAGTCTGTTAGTCATGTGTGTATAGACGAGACCAGACAATGAATGAATGAACTGAGGTGGTTTAAGTAGAGAGGGTAGATGAGTGCAGATTGCTGGCAGGTGGTGGTGACAGGTGAGGATGATCAGAATTCTGGTGAAGCAGATCGATTGGGCGGAGTGAAGGTATCTGGCGCTGAGTCAGGTGTGGGTGTGTTCGTGACACTAGGTCGCTCCCAAAACAGATTCCAATTATTTACAAAGAGCAGTTTCTGTTCATTACACCATGACATTAACCATTCATTTAAAGCAAATAATCTACTGAACCTTTCTTGTCCAAGTCGGTACGGCAAATTTCATTTGCTTCTTTGTTTCTTTCATTTATCAGTAGTATAGTTGTTTTGTAAAGTTTTTTCATTTGCTTCATTTGCTTCTTTGTTTATTTCCTTTACCTGTATTATTTTGTCAAGTCATCTCCTTTGCTCCTTTGTTTATTTCCTTTATTAGTATTATAGTCGTTTTGTAAAGTCATTTCATTTGTTTCTTTGTTTATTTCATTTATCAGGAGTATAGTTGTTTTGTCAAGTCATCTCATTTGCTGCTTTGTTTATTTGGCTTAAAAGTATTACTGTTGTGTTTCAAACTTTATTTAATTTACTTTGCTGCTGTTGTTGGAAAAGTTATCTTTTTTTTTTTTTTTTTTGTCATCGTTAGTCTGATTTATGATGTGAAATTATGACCTGTTTCTAATATTGTTTATTCTGTCCTTGTTATATGTTGCGGAGCTGAGAGCTGACGGTGGGGGACGGCGTGCTCGAGGTGGTGGGCCCTCTTTAGTGTGTAGTGTGGTTACCTTCACAGTGTGACCGTTGCTGTGCTGAGTGTGTGGCTGTGCACGTGCGTTTGGGGTGGATTATTTGGATACTCCTGCCCGAGTCGCTGGACGCCCACCAGTAAGCCTCAAGCCCGGTATCGTGAGTGTGTGTGTGTGTGTGAAAAGACTGCATGTATTGTCAGGACACTGATTCACACATCCATGTGTGTGTTATTTATTATTGTGTTTTATTGATGATGATTAATAATTCATTCTCCATTGGAGTGCTGTGATGTGGTATTGACTCTTACCAGTGTGTAGTGTTTTTACGAATATGCTGATGTCAGCTTTTCAGAGTGTTTATTATTGTTGCTGTGAATTTGATCAATAAAATTGTATTTCTTTTTACGGAACCACTTCTCTGTTTGTTCAGTGCACGAACTTGATTGCCTAATTCTATAGGAGTTTGGGTGGTTATTTATAGCAGGGGTTCTCAACTCCAGTCCTCGCGACCCACTGCTCTGCATATTGTGTATGTCTCCCTTATTTAACACACCTGATTCAGATCCTCAGCTCGTTAGGATATGGACGAGAGTCTACCCTAACGAGCTGAGGATCTGAATCAGGTGTGTTAAATAAGGGAGACATACACAATATGCAGAGCAGTGGGTCGCGAGGACTGGAGTTGAGAACCCCTGATTTATTGTTCCCTGGGTTAGATATCGGGGTGGCGTAGTCGAATTAGATTTAGTGCCACTGCTACATTTTGCGCAGTCGGCAGGGTAGCCTGAAATATAACAGAGGTGTATCCTATATTTTTTTTTGCTGTTGTTGTTTTGTGGATACATGTGACTTGTGTTTTGTTTTGAGGGCAGTTGGAGAACGATTCTTTTTGAGCAAAGCAGCAGTTGTTCTCACGTGGACCCGTAACTGTCAGGTAAGGTTGTTGGGGATTGTTTTTCTCTATTGTATTGGGGTTGGTGATTTGAGCTAGCTATGGACGAGGAACTACAAGAGTTGAGGGACTTAGTGGCCCAGCTTAAAGTAGATAATGAAAGGCTTCGCCAACAACAGGCTTTAGTTGCACAGGATCCCATTGTAGCCCCTGTACCACCTAATCCACCACTGCCTGTTAATATCGCTGGTGATGGTGTGGCTGCTGTCCCCATAGCAGAGAGGATGGTTTTCATCCCGCGAGAACGTACATGCCCCATATTTAGTGGGAAATCGGGCCAACGGCTGAGTGAGTGGCTTGAAGAGGCACAAGCAAGGATGAGAGTACGGCATTTGGCAGCTAATGATCAAGCCGATTTCCTTTATGACCACTTAGAGGGGGAGGCTCGTGATGAGATAAAGTACCGCCCTAGCGTTGATCGGAGGGACCCAGCTCGTATAATTGCCATATTAAAAGAGCTTTATGGTTGTACTGATTCGTATGTGGTATTGCAGGAGGCATTTTTTTCAAGGAGGCAGCAGGAAGGTGAGACCCTTCAAGAGTTTTCTTTGGCCCTGATGAGTCTCATGGCCAAGGTAAAGGGTCAGGCACCTGATGGTATGCCAAATGCTGAAGCCCTACTTAGGGATCAGTTTAATGAATACGTTCTCGATGGTGCTTTACGTCGTGAGTTAAAGCAAATGGTGCGGCGGCAGCCTATGGCCACCTTGCTGGAGGTCAGAAGGGAGGCCATGCGTTGGGAACGAGAGGGGTTGCCTGGCGGCATGAGGGGTCGCAGCCACTCTGTTCCCTCGGCTATTGGCATTCAGTATAGGGTACAGGGTAGCCCGCATGATCCGCCTCGGACACCTCCGCCGTCTGAGGTGAGTGAAATAAAGGAGATGTTGAAATTTCAACAAGAACAGCTGCGACGTCAACAAGAGCAATTACAAAAGCTTACCCAAAATCTGGTACACTTGCAACGCCCCGATCTGCGTGGTCGCTCGTCACGTAATGGGCCGTTAATATGCCGCCGTTGCCAACAGCCTGGCCATTTTGCTAGTGAATGTGATGGGGTTCGGGTCCCTTCTCGACCCCAGTCCCTGGGACGAGGCCCCCCCTTTGGTAGCCAGGTCCGCCCAACTTCAGCCTCGGAAAACTAGTGCCCACCGTTTTGCAGAGCCACACATCCGGTGGGGCAAGTTCTGGCTCAATAAGTGATTCTCCAAATTTGACCAAGGTTTCAACGTTAATGGCCTCCTGTCCATATGTCGAGGCAATATTGGGAGGGGTCAAGGTGTCTTGCTTGGTAGATACTGGGTCAATGGTGACCACTGTCACCGAGAGTTTTTTTCACAGCATTTTAAGCCTTGGGGTCCGGAGCGTCTTCATTCTTGCCATTGGTTGCAGCTTAGGGCGGCCAATGGTTTAGATATTCCGTACCTTGGGTACTTGGAAATGGACGTGGTGCTTTGTGGGAAGTTGATGCCACAGTGTGGTGTATTGGTGGTTCAGGACCCACCAGGTAGTTCCCATATTTTAGCACCTGGCGTTTTGGGGATGAATGTGATTCAAAAGTGTTTTCAAGAGCTCTTTGGACTTTATGGTCTGGCTTTATTTGAGTTGCCATCAGTATCAGAGGCACCTGCTTCTGTTCAACAGGCTTTCCAACGATGCCATAGTAGTAGCCTGCAGTTGTCTGGAGGGGCCAGGGGTAAAGTAAAGGTTCGGGGTAGGAGGGCTTGTAGAATCCCTGGGGGCACAATGAAGCTGGTGGCTGCCACATGTTCATCCCAGTATTCTGGGGCCACTGTGTTATTGGAACCCCCAGAGGGGGGGTTACCGGCGGGTTTGTTGGTCTCTCCTGCTCTCATTCAAGTGATTCGAGGCACTGCCCACGTGGGCACCGCAGATGTGCTGCTCTATCCCCGCACAGTTGTAGGTGGGTTAGAACGTGCCCACATTGTTAGCTTATCAGCGGGTGTCACCGAAGTGCCCTCCTATACCGCTACGGTGTTTTCTCAGTCAGCCTCCCCTACGGTGCCGGACCAGATTGAGGCTTTGGACCTGTCCCCCTTGTCCAGGGAGGACCAAGAACAGGTACGATGCTTGGTAAGGAAATACACCCATGTCTTCTCAGCTAATGAATTAGACCTGGGGTGTACTAACTTAATCGCTCATGAGATCCCCCTTCAAGATAGTGCCCAGTGCGACAACGTTATCGACGCATCCCCCATCGGAGTATGAGTTGGTAAAGGAACATATTAATAAACTGTTGGAGACACAGGTGATTCGAGAAAGTTGTAGTCCATACGCTTCCCCATAGTTCTAGTGAAAAAGAAAGATGGCAGTCTACGAATGTGCGTGGATTACCGACAGTTAAATAGCAAAACGAGAAGAGATGCATTTCCTCTTCCACGTATAGAAGAGCCGTTAGATGCGCTGACGGGGGTTCAATGGTTTTCCACTCTCGATTTGGCTAGTGGCTACAACCAGGTACCGGTTAGAGAGGAGGATAAGTCCAAGACCGCTTTTTGCACGCCCTTCGGACTATTTGAGTGGAACCGAATGCCCTTCGGACTGTGCAATGCCCCCAGCACCTTCCAACGATTGATGCAACGGATATTCGGTGACCAACAGTATCAGTCGTTGCTGCTTTACTTGGACGACATTGTGGTCTTTTCCGGTTCAGTTAAACAATCTGGAGAGGCTGGGGGTGGTGTTGAGTCGGTTAGAGCATGAAGGGTTAAAGGTGAAGCTCTCGAAGTGTGCATTTTTCCAGCAGCAAGTACGGTATTTGGGTCATGTAATTTCAAACCAGGGTGTGGCCACTGACCCCAGTAAAATCGAAGTGGTATCTTCTTGGCCAACTCCTACCACAGTCTCTGAGCTACGGTCCTTTTAAGGATTCGCTAGCTACTATAGGCGATTTGTCGAAGGTTTTGCCAAGCTGGCTGCCCCGTTACATCGGCTAGTGGCAGAGCTGGCCAACGTGGGGTCGGGAAAAAGGCTACACAAGGCAGCCATTCAAATCTGGTCTAGTGAATGTCAGGCCAGTTTTGATTCTCTTAAGACAAAACTGACTACCGCTCCAGTATTAACGTACGCAGATTTTACACTACCTTTTATTTTAGAGGTTGATGCGAGCTATGGGGGGTTGGGTGCAGTATTGTCACAGGAGCAAGGGGGCCGAGTGAGGCCTATAGCGTATGCCAGCCGGGGGTTGAGACCTGCAGAAAGGAACATGCAGAACTATAGCTCCATGAAACTGGAGTTCATGGCCCTTAAATGGGCCATGACAGAAACGTTTCGTGAGTACCTGTTGGGTCACAAATGTACGGTTTATACAGACAACAACCCACTGAGTCATCTGGCCTCAGCGAAGTTTGGTGCCACAGAGCAGCGTTGGTTGGGTCAACATGCGTCATTTGACTATGAAGTCAAATATCGGTCAGGGAGGAGTAATAAAAATGCAGATGCACTATCTAGGCTGCATTTACCAGACCTCCAAACCGTAGAAGCTATAGTCCCGGGCACTACTCTCCCTAAACCACTGCAACGGGTGTTACCGTCCGGGTTGACCAAAGTCACGCAATTGGCCATCTCTGCTCTACCGGCTCATACACCGGCTGAGATTTCTATTTTTCAGCAGGCAGACTCTACCATTCAGGAAGCTTTGGTCTTTTGGAGGCGGGGGGAACGACCCAGCCCTCAAGAGCGCAAACAGGTTTCACTACAGACGCTGGCCCTGCTTAAACAGTGGGATCGTTTGGTTGAGTGGGATGGTGTGGTTTACCGTAAGGTCTTCCGTTCAGATGGGGGAGAAATAGTATGGCAATTGTTGCTGCCCGAGGCCATGCAAAAAGAAGTACTAATACAGGCCCATCAGCAGCATGGCCACCAGGGAACCGAAAGGACCCTGGAGCTTTTACGGCAGCGGTGCTTCTGGCCAGGAATGGCTTCAGATGTGGCACGTTGGTGTCAGTTGTGCGAAAGATGTCAGGTTGCCAAAGACAATCATCCTACTGCCCAGAGTTTCATGGGCCACCTTCTGGCGGGGCGACCCAATGAAATCTTGGCAATTGATTTCACTACTCTAGAGCCAGCTAGGAGTGGGCAGGAGAATGTCTTGGGCTGCGTTCCAAACCGCATACTCAATGAGTAGGTACTTAATTTCAATGAGTACTTACTTAACGAGCGCTAAAAGAGTAGGTACTTTATGGCCAAATCTCGTTGAGTATGAATGCGATCCGGACATCATCGCCATGTTTACGTTATCATGTGACACGACGCGTTATCACAAGCGCAACAACTTAAAAGATGAATGACACGTTTAATTCATCTATCTGTAAATATCTTGATATTGATGAAAGTTGCTCATTTTGTAGTATTGTTGAAGAAACAGCTCCCGATTTTTTTGTGAACACATTTAGGGTTGATTTAAGCAGTTTTATCCTTTTTTTATTATTAAGAAACCCCAAAAAACGTCATCTCTTGAATACGTTGTTAATTTATTTATTTTCCTCAGAACTATTTAAAGATATAAATAGTATAAATAATAAGTAGATATAAATAGTATCTCGCCTTGTTATTGTTCTTTTTTTCCTGTGTATAAATATCATATTATGATGTACACAAACCAATGATCTTTATGTTTTCTGCTTTGTCATTATGATTGTTCATTGTTAGATCAATCTTTCCATGATCTTGTATGTATAAGTTTATAAGTTTAAATGATATGAGCGACAGGTGCACTAACACTTCACATCAGTAACTCGACAGCACAAACAGTTTTCCTCAGCGTTTGTAATGTCTGCACAAAGGAGACTAGCACTCGAAGATCTTTCTGTTGGAGGAAACTGTTGATTTTATACTTTATATAAGTATCGCTCCTTAAAAATTAATATTACCTTAGAATGAATTGCATTGCAAATGCTGACCAATACTTAATTATATTACTTTTTTATATACTAAAAATGATATAATTTAATAAAACAAGCCGAATGTAATTTGTTTTGTCATATGATAGTTATACATGAATAGCTACACACTATAAATGCAGTGAAACATCTCAATTTCCAGTCAAGTAATGAATTAACGCATACATTAGGCTAAATAATTATATTTTATTTACTGACAACAATAATAAACATGAATAAATGAGTAAAAGAACAAATAAAAGTAACCATCACAATAAACAAATGCATATACAAGACAACAACGCATGAAACAAAACTTTATTTAGACTACAAGCATGTATTTACAGGCGGTGAACCCCACATACTGCCATCTCAACACAGCGGTTTGCATTCTGGGCTTTATCCTGATGAAGTCGCCAGAGCTGAGCCGTGCCTGCTTGTTGCTGCACTTCACAATCTGCAGTTAGGGCAGATAGAGTGATGGAGGGTCTCATAAGGGCAGATGGAGTGATGGAGGCACTCATCCATGGGACCGTTTCCAGGATTCAGCGCTGGGCTCCTCATCCTCAGTGCTCATGTAGTACCCCTGAAAAGAAGTCTAAAAAGATAAAAGAATAAATAAAACGAGCGCTTCAGTGGCGGCTTCCTGGTCGTCGTTTTTACTCTTGAACGAAGCACATCACGGGAGCGCGCTACTACTGGTATGCTAAGCGAAAATAATTTAATAAATGGACATAACACTTTTTAAATAAACATTTAAGCAATATCAACAATATATTAGATAAATAACATTTACAAATTCTACAATGCATTTGAAAAAAAAAAAAAACAATAAAGATAAAATCCACTAGCTATCACACCCACACCAGTCTGTAGACATTTCAGATCCTACAAAAATGCACAAACATTATATAAAATATTTACAGCACATTTGTCTAATGTAAACAGTGTTGACAACAGTGAATTATCTTAAACAATAGTACACGTAACTCAGAAGTCTATTTCATATCTAGGCCTATTAGACGTAGAAATATGCAATTCTTATATTAGTTTTTCTTACCAGATATTAAATAGACATTTAGAAATTATTTAAGATGCATACGGTTTAAAATGTATGCAAATCCAGCTTGGAGACGTATGTGTCCTTAGTGGAGCTCCTCTGTTAGCTATACAATAAAATGTCATTTGCAGCAAAATCACAAATTTATCATACTATATAGCGTCTTTACACCTTCAACAATTCAACAGTTTACTGTACAGTACTTCAACACATGGGATCATTTGATTTGTAATATCTAATACTCACATTTGAAAACACTCTCGTCCGTCATCATTTCGTCCGGCGTCATGTTCGAGTAGGCTATGACCTATCCCTTTTCTTATTTTATATGACGTATCCTCTCGCGTGGCCTCCTGGGATAGAAGAGTACCCATCGGACTGCACTCAAAAATCGTGAGGGAAGCAGTAAGCCATCCGGGAACTTCTCGCCTACTCTTTTATGAATACTGATGTTTCGAACATACTGCTTCTTTCACGTACTGTTTTCACCTACTATATAGTAGGAAAGTAGGCATATTCGAACGCACTTAAGTCCGAATCTCGCGATAATTAGTACGTCACCCAGGTAATTCTCGCCTACTCTTTTGGATTCATACATACTTTTTCGCTCGCCTACTCTTTTTCCCATACTAAATAGTATGCGGTTTGGAACGCAGAGTTGGTGTTGACGGATATTTTTAGCAAGTATACTTTGGCTGTCCCGACTAGCGACCACGTGCCCCTACAGTGGCACGGGTGCTGGTGGGGGAATGGTTTTCAAAGTTTGGGGTCCCTGGCCGAATTCATTCGGACCAGGGCCGCAGTTTTGAAAATGGGCTTATTCAGCAGCTTTGCAGTTTATATGGAATCCAGAAGACGCGCACTACTCCGTATCACCCCGCGGGAAATGGGCAGTGCGAGCGTTTTAATAGGACCATGCACAACCTGTTACGAACTCTACCAGTCTCACAAAAAAGAGACTGGAACTCTTGCTTGCCCCAAATCTTGTATTGTTATAATACCACCCCCCACCAGGCCACAGGAGAGTCACCATTCTTCTTGATGTTCGGGCAAGAACCACGTTTGCCGTTGGATTTTCTATTAGGTAATGTCCCTGAGCCCTCTGGAGTCCCGGTTCACGAATGGGTCAGAGAACATCAGGCTCGGTTGCAACTTGCCTTTCATGGAGCCATAGAACGGCTGCAAGCAGCAGGTACACGCCGTAAGACAAACCATGACCAGCGAGTTCGCGAGGCACCCTTACAGGAGGGCCAGTTAGTATATCACCGTGACCTCAGTGTGAGGGGGCGCCACAAAATACATGACATGTGGAGCTCAGTAACACACCAGGTACTGAGAGTACCGAAGGAGGGTGGCACAGGATGGCGTCTACGCTAATATTAGTCTCTCTGTTTATCCCGAGGTTTACCGCAGACCGCCGGATCCAGGGCATATCCAGATCTGATGAAGGACCATCACATGGACACGTCGACACGCATTATCAGGGCTGTGAAGGCCCATGGACACCTCACCACTCATCTCCTCACCGGCCGGATGACCCAACCCAACCAGATGAACTGGATAATATCGTGAAAGTTCTGATCCCATCTGACTCCTGGCATTATGCTGCCTAACTCATAATCATACACTGTTCATTCGTTGGCCAAAGGAGGACTGGCCCCCCGACTGAGCCTGGGTTCTCCCAAGGTTTTTTTCTCCATTCTGTCACCTGATGGAGTTTTGGTTCCTTGCCACTGTTGCCTTCGCCTTTTGGCTTGCTTAGTTGGGGACATTTAATTTTCAATTGAACAATACTATTACAACATTGTTTTCCTGTTATCTCTGTAAAGCTGCTTTGAAACAATTTGTATTGTAAAAAGCGCTATATAAATAAAGGTGACTTGACTTGACTTGACACAGTATATACCGTGGCACCAGTAAGTGACCTGAGCAAGGCTCGGCATGTGCATCGCTCCCTGTTGAAACCGGTGGTTCGTGAAAATGCGCCAATACCTCCGGTTATTGACCAAACTGTCGCCCAGCCACTCAATTCACAGGTAACCCGGCAGGAGGAATGGCTGGGCGATTATGAATTGATAATCCAGGGCTGGCCAGTTTCTCGGTTGGCGTCTGAGTCTCCTGCGACAGAGGCAGCCAATAACGATCACAGTACGTCACCCCTTTTAGCTTCTTCAGTGGAGGTAGGTGGCTCTCCACCCCCTGGGGTGGTTGTGTTGCCTAGCTCCTCTGATGGGACTGAAGTAAGAGCACGTCAGACCTCCCGGTCAACGGCTGGACAACATTCAAACCTCCACCATCTCCCAAGATCGGTGTGTTAGGGAGACAAAGTGCTGTTTCAGCGATATAAATGGTTTACATGCCTTATCCTTCTGGTGGCCCATCGTCGTGACGCCGATTTAAAAAGGTAGGGTAGATTGTGGCAGGATGGACTGTGGTTAAATTCAGCCCCTCCTCCTCATTCGGTTACAGTGGTTGTTATCCTTCCTGTCCGGTTTGTGATTGGCTGGTGGGGTTTCGTGGTGGCCAATCGAGTCAGGAGGAGGATGTTAAAGCTTGAACGGGGCAGTGCGTAACGTTGTAGGCTTGTGGTGTTTGGGTTCACCCAGTTTCTGGTGGTATCGCAGGTATGTGAGCTTCATTGCCAATGTTGTACTGTGTAGTCTGCTTGTGGTTGATGTGGGATTCTGATTTGTCGCAGAACTCCTTGCTGTGTTGCGGCTAACCCATTTTCCATTGAGTTGAACGGAATAACGTGTTACTCGCCTGTTTGTTGACTCGCCTGCGAGATCCTTGTGTCGCCTGTTTGTTGACTCGCCTGCGAGATTTGGGTGTCGCGCGCTGTTGCTCAGGTAAGTTTCCTCCATCCGGGTAATGTTATTCACTTTATTTGGGGGTAGCTTAATAAAACCATTATTGTGCGTTTTAGGGATAGCTACTACAGCAGGGAGGCGTTTGCGGCCTGCCTTGGGGCAACTGCTGCTTTGCTTGAATGCTGTTAATGCACGTCTCCCCTACGTGCTGAACTTGTTTTCGGCAAGTCCAAGTTAATAGACTGAGTTCATTTTTGCTCAAGGAAACTGCATCGTAGGCCACTTGTGTGGCCGACTGAGTATCTGCCCTCAGATTTGTGTATCCACGGATGAGTGTGTTTGTTATGTGATCGTTTGAGTGGGTCTTGCGTCCTTATTTTCTAGAACTCATTTCATTTGCTTCTTTGTTTCTTTCATTTATCAGTAGTATAGTTGTTTTGTCAAGTCATCTCATTTGCTGCTTTGTTTATTTGGCTTAAAAGTATTACTGTTGTGTTTCAAACTTTATTCAATTTTCTTTGCTGCTGTTGTTGGAAAAGTTATCTTTTGTTTGTTTTTTTTGTCATCGTTAGTCTGATTTATGATGTGGAATTATGACCTGTTTCTAATATTGTTTATTCTGTCCTTGTTGCGGAGCTGAGAGCTGACGGTGGGGGACGGCGTGCTCGAGGTGGTGGACCCTCTTTAGTGTGTAGTGTGGTTACCTTCACAGTGTGACCGTTGCTGTGCTGAGTGTGTGGCTGTGCACGTGCGTTTGGGGTGGATTATTTGGATACTCCTGCCCGAGTCGCTGGACGCCCACCAGTAAGCCTCAAGCCCGGTATCGTGAGTGTGTGTGTGTGTGTGTGTGTGTGAAAAGACTGCATGTATTGTCAGGACACTGATTCACACATCCATGTGTGTGTTATTTATTATTGTGTTTTATTGATGATGATTAATAATTCATTCTCCATTGGAGTGCTGTGATGTGGTATTGACTCTTACCAGTGTGTAGTGTTTTTACGAATATGCTAATGTCAGCTTTTCAGAGTGTTTATTATTGTTGCTGTGAATTTGATCAATAAAATTGTATTTCTTTTTACGGAACCACTTCTCTGTTTGTTCAGTGCACGAACTTGATTGCCTAATTCTATAGGAGTTTGGGTGGTTATTTATAGTTCCCTGGGTTAGATCTCGGGGTGGCGTAGTCGAATTAGATTTAGTGCCACTGCTACACTTACAAAGCACTAAATGGTTTAGCTCCCCAGTACTCGAGCAAGCTCTTAACACATTGTCCTTCACGTCTAGTGCGATCTCAAAGTTCTGGCCAGTTGATCAAAATCGACTGCAGGCGGTAGATCCTTTTCCTATTTAGCACCTAAACTCTGGAACAGTCTTACTAGCATTGTCCGGGAAGCGTTTTAAATCTGTCATTTTAAATCTACAGACTCATCAGACTAAAAACACATCTCTTTAACCACACATAGAACATTATACATTTATATTATTCAAATCAGTGAAATCAGGGGGGGGTGAAATGCTATTTCATGCATAGTGAGTTTTTTACACTGTTAAAGAGTTGGATTCCCATGGACAAAATGGACAAAGTGTCAAAAATTAAGCTGTACGTTTGATTGATTATTTCTGTTCTCAAAATACTCCTTCCTGGTTGTCACAAGTTTCGGAAAGTTTTTTTTTCGAGTATGGGCGCGTATGACGTCAGATGTGCCGGAATGCCCAAACAGATGAACTAGAGGAAATGACTAGCAGTTTGAGCACCGTTTTCTCTAGTACTCTAGATATTGTTGCACCAATTAGATTAAAAAAGGTTAGAGAGAAAACTAAAGCACCATGGTACAACAGTGCTACGCATGCTATCAAGAGAGAAACTCGTAACTTAGAGCGTAAATGGAAACAAACTAATTTAGAGGTCTTTAGAATCGCATGGAAAGACAGTATGTCACGTTATAAAAGGGCTCTAAAATCAGCCAGGGCAGAGCATCTCCGCAAACTAATAGAAAATAACCAAAATAATCCAAGGTTTTTATTTAACACCGTGGCTAGACTAACAAATAATCAGACATCTCCAGAGCAAAATATTCCGTTACAATATAGAAAAGTAGTAATGATTTTATGAATTACTTCAATGAGAAAATAGAAAGCATCCGAAACACAATTGTAAATGTACAATCCTCTATGGTGTCTTATGACTCAGCCTCAATTATGGCCCCTCTAGAACAACTACACCGTTTTGCAACTATAGGACAGGAAGAGCTAAATAAACTTATCATTGCATCTAAACCAACAACATGTTTATTAGATCCAATACCCACTCAACTAAAAGTGTTACCTGTACTGGAAGAGCCTCTTCTCAATATTATTAACTCGTCTTTATCTTTAGGTCATGTTCCAAAAATATTCAAGCTGGCAGTAATAAAACCTCTCATTAAGAAACCGCAATTAGATCCAAATAACCTAGCAAATTACAGACCCATCTCAATTCTTCCATTTATGTCTAAAATACTAGAAAAAATTGTGTCCGCTCAATTGTGTTCTTTCTTGCAAGAAAATGATATCTATAAAAAATTTCAGTCGGGATTTAGACCGCATCATAGCACAGAAACTTCGCTAGTTAAAATTACAAATGATTTACTTTTAGCCTCTGACCAAGGCTGTATCTCAATACTAGTTCTACTTGATCTTAGTGCTGCGTTCGACACTATAGACCAGGTGTGCCCAACCCTGCTCCTGGCGATCGACTGTCCCGCACAGTTCATCTCCAACCCTAATCAAACACACCTGAAGGTCTTCAATTAAGGTCTTAACAACCAATTAAGGTATTCAGGAGTACTTGAAAATTAAAGGCAGGTGTGTTTGATCAGGGTTAGAGATAAACTGTGCAGGACAGTCGATCGCCAGGAGCAGGGTTGGGCACACCTGCTATAGACCATAAAATACTCTTAGATCGACTACAAAACTACACTGGTGTTCAGGGACAGGCATTAAGCTGGTTTAGATCGTACTTATCAGACCGTTACCATTTCGTCTGTTTAAATGGGGAAAAATCAAAGATAACATCAGTAGACTATGGAGTGCCGCAAGGATCTGTCCTAGGCCCTCTGCTATTCTCAATATATATGCTGCCACTTGGTTATATAAGAAAACATGGAATTAATTTTCACTGTTATGCTGATGACACTCAATTATATATCTCATCACGACCAGATGAAAACACTAACCTATCTAACTTGACAGAGTGTCTAAAAGATATAAAAATGCTGGATGACGTGTAATTTCCTGCTATTAAATTCAGATAAAACGGCGGTATTACTTATTGGTCCAAAAAACTACCCACAAAATCTCTTACAATACAACTTTAATTTAGAAGGATGTTCTGTTACTTTATTCACTACAGTAAAAGACCTGGGTGTTATGCTAGACCGCAACTTGACTTTCGAAAATCATATTTCATATGTTACAAGAACAGCCTTTTTCCACCTTAGAAACATTGCTAAGCTACGTAACATGCTATCTGTTTCTGATGCAGAAAAGTTAGTTCATGCATTCATGACCTCGAGACTAGATTACTGTAATGCTTTATTAGCTGGTTGTCCTGCATCCTCAATAAACAAGCTTCAGTTAGTGCAAAATGCAGCCGCTAGAGTTCTTACTAGGTCAAGAAAATATGATCATATAACACCAATTTTATCATCTCTACACTGGTTACCTATAAAGTTCCATATCAATTACAAAGTATTACTACTGACCTATAAAGCCCTAAATGGTTTAGGTCCTATGTATTTAACAGACCTTCTATCGCCATACAATCCATCGCGCTCTTTAAGATCACTAAATTCGAGGCTTCTGGTCATTCCTAGGATATCTAAGTCCACTAAAGGAGGGAGGGCGTTCTCACATTTAGCTCCTAAACTCTGGAATAGCCTTCCTGATATTGTTCGAGACTCAGACTCGCTGTCCCAGTTTAAAACTAGATTAAAGACGCATCTTTTTAACCAAGCATTCACTTAATGCACCTTTTATACTACTGCTGAATCAGTTCGAATGCATTAACATTATGAACATCAGCTATGCTAATTATTTCCCATCTGCTTTTCTGCTGTTATCTCGGGACGCTAGTCCCGAGGTAAATAGCGTTCGTCAGCTCCAGTTTGTATCCAGCCTCTCACGGAGACTTCAGATGCCCCAACACCTGTGATGAGACGACTAAACGCCTGTGGAGAGACGACTCGACGCCTGTGAAGAGACGACTCAACGCCGGCGATATGTTATGCCCTAAATTAATACATGATTAACTAACTGTATTTTTCTATGTACATTTCTGAAATGCACTTTCTGTAAAGCTGCTTTGAGACAATGTGTATTGTGAAAAGCGCTATACAAATAAATTTGAATTGAATTGAATTGAATTGAATTTCCTTATACGGTCCTAAGGGCACTTCTCTCGGAAGGGCGCTCGCGCAGCTGTAGAGCGATAGCCGTAACCTATGCCCATCAAAGCGCTGTGCATGGGCTGCGCTGCAATATGTCACCAAAGAAGTGTGTTTTCGGTTGCCAAGGCAAGACAGCACTGCACAGATTCCCAAAGAATCAAGCGTTAACCCAGCAAACAAATTTAGGTTCTGGGAACGTTAGTTATTGGTTCCCAGAACGTTCCTAGAACTTTCCCTTAAGGTTAGGGGAACGTTCTCGGAACGTTCTCCTTACGTTATAAAAATGGAACCTAAAAATAACCTACATGGAACGTTCCTATAATGTTCTTGTTTGGTTCCCAAAAAAATAACCACATGGGACAATTAGGGAACGTTAGGGGAACGTTCTGTGTTTTCTGGGAAGGTACCAGTGGATGGAGTTTGTTTGTCCAGAACATCAACACAGTTGTAAAAGTGTTCTTGTTTTTTCCATGCATTTCGAGGATGATTTTTTTTATAAACAAGGCCCAGTTCGAAGCTGGATTTGCTAATCGTTTAGTTCTTAAGGATGGAACATTCCCAAAACTAAAGGTTAACGGTCTTGCGTTGGAACCGCAGGTGGTGACTAGAACTGCTTCAAATATCTGTGTGTGTCTATCGGCGCTCGTGTAACTTAAAGGTGCTCTAAGCGATGTCACGCGTTTTTATGGCCAAAACATTTTTTGTCACATACAGCAAACATCTACTCACGATCCGCTAGCTGCCTGTCCCCTGAACACACTGTAAAAAAACGCGGTCTCTGCAGACACCCCAGGCTCCACAAACGGCTACAAAAACAAACTCTAGCGTAATAACAAACTGTTCCAGCCAATAACCGACAAGAATGGTTTGGGTGGGGGTTTGAGGGGTTAGTGCGCGGATGAGGAGGAGGGAGGGTCTAGCTAGCCTCCGTTTTGTTTGACAATAGTTCGAACGTCAACAAGAAGTGACGTCACCCAGGATCGCTTAGAGAACCTTTAAGCACAGCAAGTAGGCTAAACAACATGATCACGTATAGTTAATGTATCTATGGACAGGGGCGCAACTACCCAGTATCAGAGGGGTATGCAACAACAATTTTTGCGCCCCCCCCCCCCCACCAAAATAAATAAATAAATAAGTGTGCCATGTAATAAGTGAGTAGGAACGAGTGAGAGATAACAGATCAAATGAGACAAAAAATTGTCATCTATTAATACAATTGAACTATAGCTACTCCACCGTGATGAACCCCCCCTAAAAAAAAAAAACTCTAAGCTCCATTGGAACAGCAATACCTGTGTTTCTCACAGGATTTTAGGTAAAACTGTGGTAGGTGGACCTCTGTTCATCTAGGGGGGTTCGGGGGCATGCCCCGCCGTAAGAAAATTATGTGTTCTTTAATGTAAAATTCATCAGTCTGGTGCACTTTGAGATATAATAATAGTTTATAATATTAATCCCATGATAGTAGGCCTAATAGCCATATATTGTAAAACAAATGCACTGAAAAATAAAGGAAACTTTCATAATTAGTTTTGTACTAATTTCTATACTTGAAAGAAATGCACATGATGACATGTTTCATGGGCAGGTGTGTCAGAAAAAAAACTAACGCTGACTTTTTTTGACCAATGCATTAAGTTACACCGGCACTAACCCGGCGCCGCCAATTAAGCAAAAAAACAAAAAAACAATGGGCCCCCGATGTATGAGTTTTTATGGGCCGTAAAAAAAAAGTATGAGATGTATCGGCCCGAAAAAGCACGTCGGCCTACCGGGAATCTCCCGGGAGTCCCGATGGCCATAGATAGCCTACATGCAGGGCCGGATTATCCATAGACGGGATTGGGCGAGTGCCCTGGGGCACCAGCCAATAGGGGGGCACCAAATGATTTAGAGAATGACTAAACCTTTAAAATAGTTGTTCTGTATTATTTTGCTGGAAGAGATGCAGATACAAAATGAACAGTTAATGATACATACAATATATACAGAGAAAATATAAAATATATGCATATAAAGAATTGCGTTTGGGTCAGGTCACAGTTGATTTGCCCCCTCCCCCCAGTCAGAGTGGAGCCCACCAATACTATTAAATTCAAAATGGATAGGCAGCATCAGATTAGCGGTTGTGCGAAGCGTACATTAAAAAAGAGAAAATATCACACCACATAGCTACCCTTCAAAAAGCACCAGCAATATAAAAAAATTTCTTCGAAATCAAGAAAAGACAGGGACATCGATCGGGAACACTAGCAGAAGGCACTAGCAGCGAAATAATGCCTCAAACGATACGACTCAAGCAGCAGCTATAATGTTGTGAGCAAAGGCGGTATCACAAAGTCTAGAAAAAGTTGTTCTGCTAAAGGTAAGGATTATTTACCATTATTTCTGCAAACGTGACACTGTTGTCGATTTGAAATTTGAGGAATGGTTATCTCTTTTAGCTGGTTGCTTATAGATGCTTATTACATGCTTTTGTTTCAATCGGACTGAATTCATTCCTATTGATGATTCTGAATGTAGAGTTTACATGAACGCTAAACGTGATATGCGCGTTTATACACAAGCTAAAAATCGGAGTGGTACTGCATGAATATACAGAGTTTCCTGCTGTTTGCGCATAATATCCATCTTCTACATTGGTTTGTGTTTGTTTTAAACAGTTGGCTTAATATTTATCCATTTCTGGTCATAATTTGGGGATAATGAGCATATGACCGTTGTTGTTCCGTGTTTTATCACGCAGTAAAAACGCCCCACCCTCCTCGTGCCCAAAACCAATCGTCTGTGGATGAGAATCCGAAAGGACTGGTGGGACATTGACCTGCTCCACTTCAAAGACACTGAGAGAAAGGAGAATTATAGAATGACGGGACACTCATTTATGACACCCCCCCCTTTGATTATTAGGCTGCATAAATTAGGTCAGCGCTTCCTATAACACCCGATGTACTCGCTACATCATAAGAAGAATGGCATCTGCACTAATGTTAGTCTCTCTTTTTATCCCGACTTTTACTGTAGTCAGCCGGATCTGGGCCGTATCCAGATCAGATGGTGGACCTGCGCCTGGACCCATCCACAACACAGTGCTCGAGTGAAGTGCCAGCATAGATTGTGTCAACTACTCTCCCCTGTGAAAAGCCTCATCGACACGACAGCCATCGGCACTGATCCTCAACAAACCCGTATCCTCAACATACCGGCGTGATGACTCCGATCTCCAACCAGATGAACTGGATAAATATTCTGATTGTTCCGATCCAATCTGACCTCTGACCTGTAATGCTGCCTGAATCATAATCATACACTGTTCGTTCGTTGGCCAGAGGACAACTGCCATTCTGTCACAATTTGTATTGTAAAAAGCATTATATAAATACATGTGACTTGACTTGAATTATTGTGTGAAGGTTAATCGTTCCAATTGCAATTCCAGCGGCACAAGCACAGAATAAAGGTGTCTCTGCTTTCTAATGTCATTTATCTTATACATCAATCACATGGCAGCAACTCAATGCATATAGGCATGTAGACATGGTCAAGAAGTTCAAACTGAGCATCAGAATGGGGAAGAAATATGATTTAAGTGACTTTGAACATGGTTGTTGGTGCCAGATGGGCTGGTCTGAATATTTCAGAAATTGCTGATCTACTGGGATTTTCACACACAACCATCATTTGGGTTTACAGAGAATGGTCAGAAAATGAGCAAATATCCAGTGAGAGGCAGTTCTGTGGGTGAAAATGCCTTGATAATGCCAGAGGTCAGAGGAGAATCGCCAGACTGGTTTGAGCTGATAAAGGCAAAAGTAACTAAAAAAAAAACTTGTTACAACCGAGGTCTGCAGAAAAGCATCTCTGAACACACAACTCTTGAAGCTGATGGACAACAGCAGCAGAACAAACACACCGGTGTCACTCCTGTCAGCTGAGAACACGAACATAAGGCTATAATTCACACGGGCTCACCAAAATTGGACAATAGAAGATTGGAAAAACGTTGCCTGGTCTGATGAGTCTTGATTTCTTCATTCAGATGGTCGGGTCAGAATTTGGCCTAAACAACATGAAAGCATGGATCTGTCCTGCCTTGTATCAGTGGTTCAGGCTCCTGGTGGTGTAATGATGTGGAGGACATTTTCTCAGCACACTTTTGGCCCCTTCCCAGCAGGCACAGGATATAGATTACAACGTCAGTCAGACGTTGGATTTTGGTTGAAAATGAAAGTTGGGTTGACGTCTAAATCCAATGTTTGTTTGACGTCAAGCTCCAACGTTGGGCAGTCATAGAATTTTGGTTGGAATAAACCAAACAAAAAGGTGAAATGCATGGCCGTACACTTATTACCAGCTTAACTTAAAACTAACCAGATTTACTTTATTTAATTTCCGGTTTAATGAAATCATATTTTGTATTTTAAAGTCACCATGGTGGTGGTTAGCGTTTGCTTTAGTTGTGCTCTTGACCCTTGACACTTTATTATTAAATGTTCTCTGGCTGCTTCAAGTGGTGTGTGTTTATAAAGCACAATTGTTGAAGCTGAAAAGAGCCATGAGATCAGGTGGTGTTGGCTGTTTATTGATGATGATACATCATGTAATTGCCTGAATCCCTGATCTTATTCAGTGTCTAATGCTTTGATTAAATAGGACTTTTTTGCTATTTTCTAAAATAGAAATTTGATTCTACAGCATTGATGTTGTACAGACTTGTTTATCAAATAATATACTTGTTTTTTAAATACTATTTAGTGCCCAAAAACATTTAATCTATGATATTACTTGGACGCACACAGACATAAGAAACAGCATATGAATCTCAACAATGGTGACAATCAAACAAAATATCCAGATAATCAGATCAACTCTGAGCATGAAACAAGCTACAAAAAAATCCAGCTGCATAATTTATTCATGCAACAATGCATGCTAGGAGATATTGGTGAGTTCTGATTGGTGGTACCCAGCATGCACTGCAGCATGAAGCATTTCATTGATTGTCACCATTGTTGAGAGTCATACACTGATTATTGATGTCTAAGTAATTATGTAAAGGAATAAGTTTAATCCACTAAATGTTTGTAAAATCCTTTATATTATTTGATAAACGATATTGCTCTCATGCTGTACAATTAAATGGCTTCAGTTATAAAACATTATTAACACAAGTTCAATATAATCTAAACATGAGACACTGACTACGATCAGGAATTCAGGCTTCATCATCAATAAACAGCCAACATAACCTGAACTCATGGTTTATTTGCCACAATAAATGTGCTTTATAAACACACAATTATAGAAGCAGAGTAAATTATATAATAAAAAGTCAAGGGGCAGGAGTCCAACTAAAGCAAACACTAACCACTATAATGGTGACTTTAAAATACAACTATTAATTTAATTAAACCGGAAATGAAATAAAGTATATCTGGTTAGTAATAAGTGAAGCTGGTAATGCTGTTTGAGTTGTTTAATCATCCTCTGCTGAGATCTTCACAGATTTAATGTGCTGCCATGCATGTCACATTTTTTTTTCGGTGCTTATTCCAACCAAAATTCAACATCTATCTCACGTTGGAGCTTGACGTCAAACAAACGTAGGGTTTAGACGTCAACCTGATTTTCATTTTCAACCAAAATATGACGTCTGACTGACGTTGGATTAGTTGGAGGCCAACGTCTTCCTGACGTCACATTGACGTACTGTGCCTGGTGGGTTAGTACCAATTGATCATCGTTTAAACACCACAGTCAACCTGAGTATTGTTTCTGATCATGTCCATCATGACCACAGTGTTCCCTTCATCTTTTGATGGCTACATCCATGTCACAAAGCTGAAATAATCTAAAACTGGTTTCTTGAACATGATGAGTTCACTAAACTCAAATGAGATATGAATCATGGATGTGCGGCTGACAAATCTGCAGCAACGGCACGCTTTCATGACAATATGGACAAAATATCTGAGGAATATGCCACTGCCATGCAGGAGAAGGTGGGAAATATCCTGCCATGACAAGGAAGAGAGACTAACAGAGAGTTCAAGTAGAGAAAGCAATGTGGACATCTAGTGGCTAACAGTGAGACCACAGATGTGACTGATAATAACTATATGCAAATAACAACCGTTTAAATTTTGGCAATGCTATTTAAGAAATATTGAATATAAAAAGAGTGTTTAGTAATGACTGGTTACTATGAAATGCAATTAGCTAGTTGGGTCTAATAATAAAAATAAACATTTATATCCATAGCACTTTTCATACATGGAATGCAACTCAAAGTGCTTCACAAGCATACAATCAAATAATACAATCACACAAAATATAAAAATATTCAAAAACAATTATAAAGGTTCAGCATGTAAAATAAAGTAAATTGGCAATACAGTTTGACCTCAATATCATTATAAAATAAAATAAATAAGTAAAATAGAACATAAAACTTGACTTACACACAGCTTTGTTATATTACAACACCATATTGTTATATTGATAAGCAACTTTAAAAAGATATGTCTTAACCTTCTTTTTAGTAGCCCCTTTTACTTCATTTGGTAGACAATTCAAAATTTTTGAACTAATAAACTAATAAAATAACCTTAAAATCAATTATTTGATGAACTGATAAACCAATGCAATTCCATCAAGCACATTTAATATATAATTTCATAATGACATTATATTGTTTTTGGAAAATGGTTAAATGTACTGACAAGTTTTTATATATTAAACTAAAATATGCTTTAATGTAATTTCTATTAAAACTTCTATGTCATGATTTTAAATATATTTTCTAATTACACATTTGTCATGATGATGTTGCAATTTATTACATTAAACATATATTAATTTCTGGTTTTACAGGAATTAGACAGGGTTTAGATTAAACCCTTAGTTTAAGTTGAATAAGCCTTAGTTTAATAAGGACATTTATTGTTAGTATAGCTTTTATAAAACGTGCCTTAGAAAAAAACATTACTGGTGTGTGCATCTTGAGACAAAACAATGCCACTGACATACTTTAATATATGCAAAGTTCCTTTCAGTTAAAACAGCTCAAACATGCATTTTAGTCTGGGACTAGCCTTGTCTGTGAAACCGGGGGTAAATGTAATGTAAAATAACACACTATAGTTAAACTTTCTTAAAAGTCTGCTGTGCCTTTTTGCTCTGCGCCAAGAATTAGCCTCTCATATTTAAATATGCCTAAAGAGTAGTGTGTTTTCATTAGCACATTAGCATACATTTCCAAAAGTACCTGAATGACCCAGTTCTTCCTCAGCGATTCTGATGTATACACATCCAAGGGTCGCCCTTTTAGCACTCGGGCCCTAATTCTTCATCAAATGTATTATATACACTCACCTAAAGGATTATTAGGAACATTCTACGTGCCATTGATTCAACAAGGTGTTGAAAGCATTCTTTAGAAATGTTGGCCCATATTGATAGGATAGCATCTTGCAGTTGATGGAGATTTGTGGGATGCACATCGAGGGCACAAAGCTCCGATTCCACCACATCCCAAAGATGCTCTATTGGGTTGAGATCTGGTGACTGTGGGGGCCATTTTAGTACAGTGAACTCATTGTCATGTTCAAGAATCCAATTTGATTCGATGATTCGAGCTTTGTGACATGGTGCATTATCCTGCTGGAAGTAGCCATCAGAGGATGGGTACATGGTGGCCATAAAGGGATGGACATGGTCCGAAACAATGCTCAGGTAGGCCGTGGCACTTAAACGATGCCCAATTGGCACTAAGGGGCCTAAAGTGTGCCAAGAAAACATCCCCCACACCATTACACCACCACCACCAGCCTGCACAGTGGTAACAAGGCATGATGGATCCATGTTCTCATTCTGTTTACGCCAAATTCTGACTCTACCATCTGAATGTCTCAACAGAAATCGAGACTCATCAGACCAGGCAACATTTTTCCAGTCTTCAACTGTCCAATTTTGGTAAACTCTTGCAAATTGTAGCCTCTTTTTCCTATTTGAGATGAGTGATACCCGGTGGGGTCTTCGGCTGTTGTAGCCCATCCGCCTCAAGGTTGTGTGTGTTGTGGCTTCACAAATGCTTTGCTGCATACCTCGGTTGTAACGAGTGGTTATTTCAGTCAAAGTTGCTCTTCTATCAGCTTGAATCAATCGGCCCATTCTCCTCTGACCTCTAGCACCAACAAGGCATTTTCGCCCACAGGACTGCCGCATACTGGATTTTTTTCCCTTTTCACACCATTCTTTATAAACCCTAGAAATGGTTGTGTGTGAAAATCCCAGTAACTGAGCAGATTGTGAAATACTGGCACCAACAACCATGGCATGCTCAAAATTGCTTAAATCACCTTTCTTTCCCATTCTGACATTCATTTTAAGTTCAGGAGATTGTCTTGACCAGGACCACACCCCTAAATTCATTGAAGCAACTGCCATGTGATTGGTTAATTAGATAATTGCATTAATGAGAAATTAAACAGGTGTTCCTAATAATCCTTTAGGTGAGTGTATGTATGTGATTACAAATGCAGTTGATGAACGCCCAAACAAAGGAAGAGGTGCAAACTCTGACCAAAAGTGTTGCGCACAGAAATGGTTTACATTTTTTTGTGAAGTGTTCTTTCCCCGAGTTTCACACTTCAACATACTTTACAGCAGTTCTAAATATGTTTGAGTTTGCTGAAGAAAAAAAATGCAACTGAATAAAAAAAAATACATTTCATCTTTATGCAATGCATATTCAAGGGCAGTGAACAAAAGAACATGTTTTTGGAGTTCGCTATGCCTATATATAACTACAGCATCATATGTAATGTCAGAAACATTGATTTGCAACTTTGCAAAGTGCGGATCTACTAAGTACTAAGTAAATAGACAACATTTAAAAGAAGATAGTAGGCTACCTTTAACACATTTTCAGAAGTCTTCTAAGTGCATTTTTAGAGGTTTTTAAATAAATTACATTAGAATGAGCTATATGCATGCGCTCAGTTTTATAAATGTACTACTTTATTTTGAAGACATATTTTGTAAATTAAAAAAATAAATTATAATAAAACAGTTTTATACTAAAGTAAAACATATTTTAAAGCAGTGGTTCTCCCACACCATGTTATGTTATACATGCAGAGTTTCATTCATGTCATATTAATAATGATAGACTATATCAGTATTCATTTAACATGATAAATAATGATTTTAGGGGTCTATCAGCTTAATTTTATGCTTATGTGAGAATGTGAATTGTAGAGACCCCAAACTAACCCCTACAGAACAAAAATATATTTCTTCCATATATTTATGATCAATATATTATATGGTTTAAATATACTGAAAAATATATGAAATAATATATTGAATAATACATAAGGAATTGCAGCTTTTCATATTTTGAAAAATATATTTACACTGTAAAGTGTCATTAGATGAGTGACTAGAAAAACCTCCTTTTTCCAATTTTCTAATACAAAAACATAAGAGTGTTGGGACAATGATAGAATGTGTAATTTTTTGTATTTATTAAACTGCAAATACTTTGTGCATGTATGTAACTTTTAATAATTAAACAAAAATTCACTGCAATACAGTTATTGCCATTTAGATAAAGCGACATGCAGTATATTCTCAGTGTTTCTTGGTCTTCTACTGGACTGAAGCACAGGCTCTTCTTACTTTACTTCTCTGACTAATTACTTAAGACAGCATTCTCCACACCTTGCTGTTTTTCGTCCTCATCCTCCCTTAAGTAATACTTAAAAGGATACTCCACTTTTTTTGGAAATAGGCTCATTTCACAACTCCCTCAGAGTTAAACAGTTGAGTTTTACCGTTTTCGAATCCATTCAGCCGATTTTCTGATATTTAGAAGAATACCAGTAACCAGACAGTTTCTGGTCTCATTGACTGCCATAGTAGGAAAAAATATATACTATGGCAGTCAATGAGACCAGAAACTGTCTGGTTACTGATATTCTTCTAAATATCAGAAAATCGGCTGAATGGATTTGAAAACGGTAAAACTCTGAGGGAGTTGTGAAATGAGCCTATTTCCAAAAAAAGTGGAGTATCCCTTTAAGAGATTACTTAAATATTACTTCTCTTCAGCACAAGGGTGTTGAAAAAGCATAAAATTGCAATTTGCGCAATTTGAAGGGTAATGGAAACACGGCTGGTTTTCCAACGGTTTTCCAAAGTATTCTTGAGCCCATGTGGCTGTATTTAACAGAGTAGGTGGTTTCTCATGCAGTGCTATCCGAGTGCTTGAAGGCTGAGGCCTTCTTGCCTTGCCCTACACAGCCTGAGATTTCTCTGGATCCACGGAATCTTTTCACAGTATTATGAATGGTAGATGGTGAAAGACATAATTTGTTTGTAATCTTGCATTGAGAAATTTGATTTTTTAAATTGTTTGACAATTCTCTCATGAAACTTGGCACAGAGTGGTGAGCCATGAACTATCTTTGCAAGCAAAGACTGAGATGCTTATTTTTATACCCAATAAAGATACCCTCACTTAGGCAAGGCAAGGCAAGGCAAGTTTATTTATTTATTTATCACATTTCATACACAATGGTAATTCAAAGTGCTTTACATAGGAGAAAATAAAATAATCAAAACAAATAAGAATAATTAAAACAGTTTAGAATAAAAAATAAAATAAAGTACAGTAAAAACAGTCAGACGAACATTGGCACAGTGCTCATTCAGTAAATGCATAGCTAAACAGAAGTGTTTTGAGTCTGGATTTGAATGTGACTACTTTAGGAGCACATCTGATCTCTTCTGGAAGCTGGTTCCAGCATAGTAGCTAAAAGCAGACTCTCCTTGCTTAGAGTGAACCCTTGGTATTTCTAACTGATGTGATCCTAATGATCTGAGTGATCTGTTGGGTTTATATTCAGTGAGCATATCTGCAATATATTGAGGTCCTAGCCCATTGAATGATTTATAGACCAGTAATAATACGTTAAAATCAATCCTAAATGTAACTGGGAGCCAATGTAAAGACCTGAGGACTGGTGTGATGTGTTCAAATTTTCTGGTTCTGCTCAGAAGGCTGGCAGCAGCGTTCTATATGAGCTGCAACTGTCTTATGGTCTTTTTAGGAAGGCCAGTGAGGAGTCCATTACAATAATCCACCCTGCTGGTGATGAAAGCATGCACAAGTTTCTCTAAGTCTTGACTGGAAACAAAGCATCTAATTCTTGCAATATTTTTCAGATGATAGTATGCTGATTTAGTAATTGCTTTGACATGACTACTGAAACTAAGGTCTGACTCTAGAGACACACCAAGATTCCTGACTTGATTTTTAGTTGTTAGACCCCTAGCGTCAAGGTATGCATTCACCTTGAGAACTTCATCTTTGTTTCCAAACGCAATGACTTCAGTTTTGTATTTGTTTAACTGAAGAAAGTTTTGGCACATCCAGCTGTTTACTTCATCAATGCATTGGAACAGGGGGTCAATGGGGCTGTAATCGTTAGGCGATAGGGCTAAGTGTGTCGTCTGCATAGCTGTGGTAAGAGATTCGGTTCTTTCTCATTATTTGGCTCATTGGGAGCATATACAGGTTGAATAGGAGTGGTGCAAGAATTGAGCCTTGGGGGACTCCGCATGTCATGGATGTCCACTCAGACTTATGGTCTCCTATACTCACATAATAACCTCTCCCTTCTAAGTATGACCTGAACCATTTTAGGACTATCCCAGAAAGCCCCACCCAGTTTTCCAGCCTGTCAAGAAGTATGTTGTGATCGACAGTGTCAAATGCAGCACTGAGGTTGAGTAGTACTGATACCGTTTATTATCTTTATGAGAGCTGTCTCTGTGCTGTGGTGCGATCGAAAACCAGATTGAAAATTGTCAACGTATCCATTCAAGCTTAACAATTTGTTCAGCTGATTGAAGACAACTTTTTCAATGATCTTACAAATCAATTGTAGCAGATTGGGGATTTTCCTCCATTACTCCCCCTGGTGGAGAACGGGAATTTCCCCATGGATTCAGATGTGTTCAATACCAGCTGGTTAATCATTATCATGATTGCACTTTTAATAAAAGCAAGGTGCACAGGTAGCTGAGCTTGTGTTCAGCCATTCCTAATTGTCCATTTTATGCCTTTCCCGGATGGAGTCTGGGAGTTTGGGTCACTTATTTCTCCAATCTCTGGTATGTGGATCAGTGTAAAGTGGCATGTGATTTATTTTTGTGTAATATTTGTGTGTAACCTAAAGCCTGTTCTGCAGTTGTTGCAGTGCAGTGAGAGCATGTTGCAGCATGCAGTGGTTTTAAATATGTTGTTCTGACGCAGTGAGTATGATCTCTTTTTGGGGATTCTTTTATGCTTTAAATGTGCTTAAATTCACTGCTGTCTGTGTGCGTGTGCGCGTGCGCGTGTGTGTGTGCGTCGAAGTTGAGGTCGTGTCGAAGTTGAGGTCGTGTCGAAGTTGAGGTCGTGTCGAAGTTGAGGTCGTGTCGAAGTTGAGGTCGTGTCGAAGTCGAAGTTGAGGTCGTGTCGAAGTCGAAGTTGAGGTCGTGTCGAAGTCGAAGTTGAGGTCGTGTCGAAGTCGAAGTTGAGGTCGTGTCGAAGTCGAAGTTGAGGTCGTGTCGAAGTCGAAGTTGAGGTCGTGTCGAAGTTGAGGTCGTGTCCGAAGTTGAGGTCGTGTCGAAGTTGAGGTCGTGTCGAAGTCGAAGTTGAGGTCGTGTCGAAGTCGAAGTTGAGGTCGTGTCGAAGTCGAAGTTGAGGTCGTGTCGAAGTCGAAGTTGAGGTCGTGTCGAAGTTGAGGTTTTCGAGTGGGTCGTGTCGAAGTCGAAGTTGAGGTCGTGTCGAAGTCGAAGTTAGGTCGTGTCGAAGTCGAAGTTGAGGTCGTGTCGAAGTTGAGGTCGTGTCGATGAGTTGAGGTCGTGTCGAAGTGGTGAGGTCGTGTCGAAGTCGAAGTTGAGGTCGTGTCGAAGTCGATAGTGTCAAGTAGGTCGTGTCGAAGTCGAAGTTGAGGTCGTGTCAGTCGAAGTTGAGGTCGTGTCGAAGTCGAAGTTGAGGTCGTGTCGAAGTCGAAGTTGAGGTCGTGTCGAAGTGAAGTTGAGGTCGTGTCGAAGTCGAAGTTGAGGTCGTGTCGAAGTCGAAGTTGAGGTTCGTGTCTGAAGTTGAGGTCGTGTCAGTAGTTGAGGTCGTGTCGAAGTTGAGGTCGTGTGGTCGTGTCGAAGTTGAGGTCGTGTCGAAGTGAAGATTGAGGTCGTGTCGAAGTCGAAGTTGAGGTCGTGTCGAAGTCGAAGTTGAGGTCGTGTCGAAGTCGAAGTTGAGGTCGTGTCGAATAGTCGGAAGTTGAGGTCGTGTCGAAGTTGAGGTCGTGTCGAAGTTGAGGTCGTGTCGAAGTTGAGGTCGTGTCAAGTTGAGGTCGTGGTCGAAGTTGAGGTCGTGTCGAAGTCGAAGTTGAGGTCGTGTCGATAGTTGAGGGTCGGTTGAGGTCGTGTCGAAGTCGAAGTTGAGGGTCGAAGTTGAGGTCGTGTCGAAGTTGAGGTCGTGTCGAAGTCGAAGTTGAGGTCGTGTCGAAGTCGAAGTTGAGGCAAGTTAGTTATAGGTCTGATTGGTGTCGAGTTGAGGTTCAGTGAGGTGTGTCGAGTGAGTGTCGTGATGGTCGGTCGAAGTGGTGTGTCGAGGGGTCGAAGGGCGTGTCGATGGTCGTGTGAGTGGTCGTGTCGAGTTGAGTTGTCGATTGGTGTGAGTGAGGCGAGTCGTAGTCGGTCGAAGTTGAGGTGTGTGATATGTTCGAAGGTTGAGGTCGTGTCGAAGTCGAAGTTGAGGTCGTGTCGAGTCGAAGTTGAGTGTGCGTGTTGAGTGAGTCGGTTGAGGTCGTGTCGATAGTGAGTGGTCGAGTCGAAGTTGAGGTGTCGAGTCGAAGTTGAGGTCGGTGTCGAAGTTGAGGTCGTGTCGAAGTCGAAGTTGAGTCGTGTCGAAGTCGAAGTTGAGGTGTGTCGAAGTCGAAGTTGAGGTCGTGTCGAAGTGGTGAGGTGTGGTCGAAGTTGAGGTCGGTCGTCGAAGTTGGGTGTGTCGAAGTTGAGGTCGTGTCAAAGTTGAGTCGTGTCGAAGTTGAGGTCGTGTCGAAGTTGAGGTCGTGTCGAAGTTGGTGTTGTGAGGTCGTGTCGAAGTTGAGGTCGTGTCGAAGTGAGGTCGGTCGAAGTTGAGGTCGTGTCGAAGTCGAAGTTGAGGTCGTGTCGAGTCGAGTTGGGTCGGTCGAAGTCGAAGTTGAGGTCTGTCGAGTGAAGTTGAGGTCGTGTCGAATGAGGTTGCGAGTCGAAGTTGAGGTCGTGTCGAAGTGTGAGTCGTGTCGAAGTCGAAGTTGAGGTGCGAAGTCGAAGTTGAGGTCGTGTCGAAGTCGAAGTTGAGGTCTGTCGAAGTCGAAGTTGAGGTCGTGTCGAAGTTGAGGTCGTGTCGAAGTCGAAGTTGAGGTCGTGTCGAAGTCGAAGTTGAGGTCGTGTCGAAGTTGAAGTTGAGGTCGTGTCGAAGTTGAGGTCGTGTCGAAGTCGAAGTTGAGGTCGTGTCGAAGTTGAGGTCGTGTCGAAGTTGAGGTCGTGTCGGAGTCGAAGTTGAGGTCGTGTCGAAGTCGAAGTTGAGCCCGTGTCGAAGTCGAAGTTGAGGTCGTGTCGAAGTTGAGGTCGTGTCGAAGTTGGGGTCGTGTCGAAGTTGAGGTCGTGTCGAAGTTGGGTCGTGTCGAAGTTGAGTGGTCGTGTCGAAGTTGAGGTCGTGTCGAAGTTGAGGTCGTGTCTAACAGCGTGCTTCCAGCTCGGAGCTCTGTAATCAGCAGGACACACGGACCCAGACTACGCTGCTTTTGTTTTCTCTTTATTGTAAATGTATTGCTGCTTTTGTCTTCCGTATTAATATTTTGTAAGTATTATTTTAGGGAACCTGCAATTTACGTGCTGTGGTTTTCTTTCTGAGACATTCGTGAAAGGCTATCTGGCTCACCCGCTTTTGGGGTGCAGTGTTCAAACACACTGGAGTGTGGATTTGTTTAATTGCCTTTGTAGTGAGGGTCACTGCGTGTGGCTGCAGTCTAATGAGTGATTACTTACAAGGTGGGTCAGGGATTCCTTTTCCTGTTAGTGTCTTTGATTAACCCAGTATTTATTTTGTTTTATTTATTTAAAAATACCTTTTTCTGTATTAACATCTGTGGGTAATTAAGAGGTAAATGTCTGAAAGGTATTTATTAGTGAATGTGTTTCTCAATGTGAAAATATTTTGTAATAAATTGCTTTTAATTGTCAGAACTGTCTCAGTCCTCCTTGGTAAGAACGAACCTGTGTTGTCTTACATATCCTTGGGTGAAAGTCCTGAGGTGGCGTAGTTGGCTACCATGTAATCCGTATTAAAGTTTTATTAATGTGAACTTCCAGGCAGCTTATCTTGGTCACCAGCAACCTCCCTCGCCACACTATGAAAGGAAGATTTGAGATCGGTCTATAATTGCTTAAGATGGTCTTATCCAGATTGTCTTTTTTTCAGGAGGGGCTTGACAACTGCAGTTTTCAGGGTGTTTGGAAAACTCCCAGAGAGAAGTGAGTCATTTACCACTTCTAGGAGATCTGCTTCTAAGCTGTTTAACACACTTTTGAAAAAAGATGTGGGAAGTGTGTCAAGGGCGCAGGTTGATGTTTTAAGGTGCTGTACGGTTTCTTCCAAAATTTTGCCATCAATTTCTTCGAAAACAGACATAGTAACTACTTTCTCAGGTAGTGGTCTGATCTGTTTGACCCCAGTGCAACTCAAGGATGAGCTGATCACCTTTCTGATATTATTGATTTTCTCCAGAGAAGAAATAAGCAAACTCACTGCACTTGCTGTCTGAGAGCATTTCACTGGGAATCTGGATTGGGGGGTTTGTCAGTCTCTCTACAGTAGCAAAAAGAGTGTGTGTGTTGTTTAAGTTGCTGTTTATAATATTCGAGAAGAAAGTCTGTCTAGCTATGCCTAGTTCCAAATTAAAAGCATGGATGCTGTCTTTGTAGATGTTATAATGGACTACAAGTTTTGTCTTCCGCCACATGCGCTCTGCTCTTCTGCATTGTCTTTTCATGTTTTGCACAGCTGTTCAGTTTCTCCAAGGTGCTTTTTGTCTACCACTATTCTTCCTGACTTTCACAGGAGCAATATCATCAATTACACTTTTAATTTTTGAGTTAAAAGATTCAAGGAGAAATCAACAGAGTCAGGAGATATGCTTGGTGTTAAAGATAGGCTATAGCCTTCATAAATAGCACACTAATGTTCTCATTTAAGCATCTCTTCTTGACAGACACAGATCTAGTTTCAATGGCAGGAGAGATCAATATATCAAAGAAAATACAGAAATGATCAGACAGTGCTACATCCTTGATAACAATCGATGAGATGTTTAGACCCTTACTGATAAGTAAATCTAGAGTGTGTCCACAATTATGTGTGGGTCCATGTACATGCTGAGTCAGATCAAAGGTTTTTAAAACAGTTTTGATTTCTTTTGCCATATTGTTTTCTGCATTATCTATGTGAACGTTAAAATCTCCAGCAATGGCAAAACAGTCAGACTCAAAAGGAAATTGTTGATAACAGTTCTGTAAAGTCCTCAGCAAATGGGTGAGAGTATTTTGGAGGCCTGTAAACAATGATAAGTAAAATTTTGGAGGAGGGTGTGGGCCCTGGCGCTGTGGCAGAGGCCGAAGAGCTCTCACAGGAGGAGGAGGAGGGCGAGCTGGGCCCGCAGGCTTTGGTGGTTGTGGAGCCTGCCGTTTTTTGGTTGACATCTGGGGGCTTGCAGCAAAAGAGTGGGATAGTTTGGTTCCAGCATACACCAGTTGTTCCATTTTCTCTGAGAAGCACAGAAGTGGAGTTGATGGAGAGATGATAACGTGTCTGATGGAAGGGGCTGTTGTTCTGGTGGTATCGGAGGCTGTAATATGCTGTCCTGATTTCCTGGATGTTTTCCAGAAAGTCGTCCTAGGGTGCTGAATCTTCTAGCATTTCTAGTATTTAGAATTTCACTTATTCACTTAACAGTTCACTTATTAGAAATGAAAACATTAAAACATTGGATTCTTTGTATTTGTGTCAGTTAAATAAGGGTTTAAGATAATTAACAAATCACAGATTCTTTATTTTATTGCACTTTACAAAATATTCCCACCTTTCTGGAAATGGGGTTGTATTTTCATTGGCAAAATAAACAAAAAAATATTGTCTTTACAATTAACTTAACTTCTTTAGGACATTCAAGATACCTTTCTACTGACTCTGTAAAACACCAGGAGAAAGATGGCCAGAGTTTCCGATCACCTGTGTGAACATGCCATAGTCCTGCTGCAGAAGACATGAGGACTGCAGATGTGAACAGAGCAATAAACTACTTGGCTACTCACGTAACCTCAGTTCCCTGAGTTAGGGAACGAAGTATTGCGTAGCTATACGCAGTGGGAAAACTTCTTTTCCTCGGTTTTACTGAACCTTATGTAAAACGCATTTGCAGCTGCACAGCTGACGCCCTGAGCGTCTTGCTCGCTCATAGGCTGTGCTGCAGCAACTGCATATCCAATGGCGAGGACGACTCTGACGCGCGACCAATGGGGTCACTCCACGTCAGAGCCCATCATAGGGGCGAGCCCTAGGCTATATAAGCCCCTGAACTCGCCAAAATAGCAGGTTTATACGACTGAAGCGACAAACCCCAGTTAAAAAAGTGCGGCCGGCTACGCAATACTTCGTTCCCTAACTCAGGGAACTGAGGTTACGTGAGTAACCAAGTAGTTCCCTTTCGAACGTCACTTCGTATTGCGTAGCTATACGCAGTGGGAACGCTATGCAAAACGCCGCACTGAATAACTGGCTGCCACTGCAACTCAGGAACCCCTGAGCAAACAGAACAAGCCATAAACCATTTATATGCATACACTAAACCCGACACCGTCATCAGTAATCAGTACATCAGTAATTTCTGACAGGGTCAAGAACATGAACATCACCAGCCTTAGCGGGTTTATAATATGAAAACTTTGTATCCGGCAAGAAGCGGGTTATATACATACATATAGAGAATGTGATTATGCACAGTAACAAGTAATGACAAGGCCAGACACTGTCAGGGCCATAATCATACCGAAAGCACCCCTGCCTGAAGGGAGGGTACTTCCAGATTATAGAATTTCATAAATGTGGACGGCGAGGCCCAGCCGGCCGCCTCACAGATATCATGAATGGGAAAACCCGATGACCACGCCCACGACGAGGCCATGCCTCTGGTCGAATGGGCTTTGACACCTAACAGGCAACTTTGGCCCGCTGCGGCGTAAGCCACAGAATGGCCTCCACTATCCATCTAGACAGCCTCTGCTTAGTGACAGGGTCCCCTTTGGACCGACCACCAAAGCAGACAAAAAGCTGTTCTGACTGTCTAAACGACGCAGAACGCTCCAGATAGATTCTCAGCGCCCTGACAGGGCAGAGAAAATTAACCTCCCCATCCTCTGAGGAAGGGGGAAGGGCTAACAATGTCACCATCTGCGCTCTGAACGGCGTTGAGAGCACTTTGGGTACATAACCATGCCTGGGCTTGAGAATGACTCTGGAATCACCAGGACCAAACTCCAGACATGCCGGGCTCACCGAAAGAGCCTGCAGATCTCCCACTCGCTTGATAGACGCCAATGCCAACAGGAGGGCCGTCTTTAGCGAGAGAAGTTTAAGATCAACCGACTGTAGCGGTTCGAAGGGCGGACCCCTTAGAGCCCCTAGGACCGTAGATAGGTCCCAGGATGGCACAGAAGGAGGTCTGGAGGGGTTAATCCTCCTAGCACCTTTTAAAAATTTTACAACCAGGTCGTTCCTACCCAGTGACTGACCGGCTACCAGAACGTGGTGAGCTGCAACAGCGGCCACATACACCTTGAGCGTGGACGGGGAGCGACCCGCGTCCAACAGCTCCTGTAGGAATGAGAGAACCACTGATATGTCACATGACTCTGGATTCAGACGGTTTTTCGAGCACCAGCCGGAAAAAACCGCCCACTTTGAAGCATAAAGGCGCCGAGTTGACGGGGCCCCAGCTTCAGATATAGTGTTCAACACCTTCACAGGAAGGCCCCCGGATACCGGTTCAAGGGCCACACATGAAGGGCCCACAGGTCGGGTCGCGGATGCCACAACGACCCCTTCGCCTGTGTGAGGAGGTCTTTCCTCATCGGGACAGGCCATGGAGCTGTGTCCGAGATCTGAACCAGCTCCGGAAACCACGGCTTGGACCTCCAGATAGGGGCCACCAGAAGGACCGGGCACCCGGTCTCCCTGACCCGTTTGATGACTTGTGGAATCATCGAGACAGGGGGAAAAGCATATAGGGGACGGTTGGGCCACACGTGGGCCAACGCGTCCCTGTCCTTCGAGAAGAACAGATTGCAATGGGTGTTGTCTTTCGAGGCGAACAGGTCGATTTCGGCCCTGCCAAACACCTCCCATATCAGACTGACCGTCTGCGGGTTCAGGGCCCACTCGCCTAGGGGAGTGTTGCCCCGTGAGAGCATATCCGCGCCCAAATTCTGGACGCCCGGGATATGCGCAGCCCTCAGAGAGCTCAGATTGTTCTGCGCCCACAAGAGGAGATCTCTCGCCAAAGCATGCAGGCCACCTGACCTGACGCCCCCTTGGCGATTTATATAGGCCACCACTGACATGTTGTCCGTTCGGACTAAGACGTGATGACCCCTGAGGCTTAACAGAAAAGCATTCAGGGCCAGACCAACTGCTTTCATTTCCAGACAGTTGATGTGTAAGCTCTGCTCCGTGCTCAACCAGAGGCCGGAGGCAGGCGTGCCCTCGTGTAATGCCCCCCAACCCAGGTTGGATGCATCTGTAAAAACCACTTTCCTTCTGGAAATGGTCCCCATTATCACACCCTCTTGGTACCAGTCCCGCGCCCGCCAGGGAACCAGGGTCCTTAAACAACCGTGATTCACTCTGATGCGCAAGGTGCCTGACTGCCATGCATATGTTGGCACCCGGCGTTTCAGCCAGTGCTGCAGTGGACGCATGCGCAGCAATCCCATGCGGAGCACCGGTGATGCTGCTGCCATGAGACCCAGTAGCTTCTGAAATTTCTTCAGAGAAAAACTTCACACACCTCCGGTGTGAGCCGCGCTCTCATTGACATTGAGTCTAAAACTATGCCCAGAAAGATCACATTCTGACAGGGGGATAGTTTGCTCTTTGAAACATTGATCGTGAGACCCAAGCATTCCAAATGGCCGAGAATCAGATCTCTGTGAGCTATCAGTTCGCTTCTCGACTGTGCTAGCACCAGCCAGTCGTCGAGGTAATTCAACACACCACTCCTCTCTGTCTCAGAGGAGAGAGCGCCGCATCCACACACTTTGTGAACGTCCGGGGTGCCAGAGACAAACCGAACGGCAGAACCGTGTACTGATAAGCCTGACCCTCGAAGGCGAATCTCAAGAATGGCCTGTGGCGAGGGTTTATTTGAATATGAAAGTAAGCGTCTTTCAGATCCATCGTAACAAACCAATCCCCCGGGCGAATTTGCGCGAGGATCTGCTTGGTAGTCAACATTTTGAAGGGACGGCGCATGAGCGCCTTGTTCAAATGTCTCAAATCTAGTATGGGTCTGAGACCGCCGTCTTTTTTCGGAACCAGAAAATAACGGCTGTAAAAACCCGCTTGCATCAGCGCAGGAGGGATTAACTCTATCGCCCCTTTTGCTAATAATTTCTGCACTTCGGTGCGAAGCACTTGACCCACGTCGCTTCTCACCGAGGTCTCGATGACCGCCTGAAACTTCGGGGGTCTGCGAGCAAATTGGAGCGAGTAGCCTCGCTTTATAATGTTTACGACCCAACTCGACACACCGGGGATAGATTGCCAGGCTAGGACCCGTGTGGCTAGGGACTGACACACTGGAAGGGGGGAGCCACCTAACACAGGGGGATCTGAAACCCTTTATAAGTGATTTGTGCATACATCGAGTGCTTGACTGACTGTACAGGCATTTGCGTGTGGGGAAGTCAGTGTTATCACAGGGGAGGGGCCACCTATCTGAGGGGGACCGTGAACCCATGCATTGTGCTTGTGAAACATACTCTTTTTGTGATTTATTTGGGTCGCCGTGAAAACGGCGTTTGGTTGTAAAGACACACTTACTGCGGGCCTGTGTACAGAAATAAAATCCCCATCCACCTGAACTGAACAGGGGGTTGTGGGAAGTCTCGTTGGCTTTTTCGAGGGTGGTCCGGCCAGCGCGGGACACTCGCCCTCTCTCTTTGTGCCGCCTGCTAGGACGACTTCGGCGGTACTGCCTCGGGCGCAGCGCTGGGCCGCGGGCCTTGGCGCCGGGGCATCGGGAAGCGCTTCGCAGCTCTTGCCGGGCGCTGGGCATCATTGGACTTCTCAGAGTCCTTGATGTCGGTGAGGTTCAGCCAGAGATGGCGTTCAGCCACGACCAAGCTCCCCATGTTCCTCCCGATCGCCTGCGCTGTAGCCTTGGTAGCCCTCAGGGCCAGGTCCGTCGCGCTGCGTAGGTCCCGAAAGGCCTCCGGATCCGGGCCCGCCTCGTCCATAGAGCGGAGGAGTTTGGCCTGGTAGACCTGCAACACGGCCATCGTGTGCAAGGCTGAAGCAGCCTGCCCGGAAGCGGAATACGCGCGTCCGAGGAGGGCTGACGTGTTTCTGCACGGCTTATTGGGGTGCACGGCTCTGGTCCGCCAGCTAGCGGCCGTGTTTGGGCATAGATGAGCGGCTACGGCCTCGTCGAGAGGCGGCAACGTCTCGTAGCCCTTCTACGCCGCACCGTCCACCGAGGAGAGAGTCGCGGAAACTGCGGCGCCTCGTGTGGAGTATGGAGTGCGCCATGACTTGGTAAGCTCCTCGTGAACCTCAGGGAAGAACGGCGCTGGTTTATGGCGAGGGGCCTGTTGGTTTCCCGGCAAAAACCATCCATCCAGCCGACTCCGAGGAGGCTCGGCGGGCGCGGCCCACTCGAGCTCGAGGTCCGCGACTGCCTGTGTCAGGATCCGAAGCATCTCCGCGTCGGAGTTAGTCCTGGTAGCAGGCGCGCTGGATGCTGATTGAGAAGCAGTGACAGGGTCAAGAGAGCCCGGCCACTCGTCCTCATAAGCATCGATGGACAGGGTGTCATGATCGCTAGGCCCGCCGAAGGAGACGAGGCCCGCCACGTGGGGGGGGGGGGGGGGGCGCTGATCTCCTTCAAACCAGACCGGAGACAACCGGGCGGGAGAAAGCGAGGCACGCGGGGACGTGGCCGGCGTGCGATCGCTTAGCTCCATGCTCTCGGGCTGCCGTTGACTGCGGCGCTTCTTCCTCCTAGGTTGAGGAAGAGTCGAGGGGGGAGGCGCGGGCGAAGCGGCGTCTTCGTCCCTGGCAAGAGCCAGTCGCGTCCGCAGCGATGAAATGGGCATGCTCTCACAGGCCGCACATCCGCCGGAGGAGAAGGCCTTCTCCACGTGGTCGAGTCCCAGGCATGAGATACATCTCGCGTGGTGATCGGCCTCGTGCAGATGGGCGCGCACGTGGTGCAGCGAGACATGTTGTAGAAGAATAAGGATTTCGCCGGATAGCCACAGGTGAGACGGCGTCAGGGGACGAACGGCTGAAAGACGCAATCCGCTGAGATAATGCTCGCTCAGGCTGAAGGGCGTGTTCAACGGCGAAGGCTCAGTGAAAAACAGTCAGAGACGTAAAGTTTGTCGCTGAAGGAGTAAAATCTGCTATTTTGGCGAGTTCAGGGGCTTATATAGCCTTGGGCTCGCCCCTATGACGGGCTCTGACGTGGAGTGACCCCATTGGTCGCGCGTCAGAGTCGTCCGCGCCATTGGATATGCAGTTGCTGCAGCACAGCCTATGAGCGAGCAAGACGCTCAGGGCGTCAGCTGTGCAGCTGCAAATACGTTTTACATAAGGTTCAGTAAAACCGAGGAAAAGGAGTTTTCCCACTGCGTATAGCTACGCAATACGAAGTGACTTTCCAAAGGGAACTGCAATGTCGTAATGTAAGATAAGACAGTTACTATCTGTCAGGATATACAGGATAACTGACTGTCCTTGCAGTGCCAAACCACATGTAACCATATGTCCCACAGACATAGATCAACTGCAGTCCATGAGGATGAGATGCACTGCCTACTGCTACTTTTGATAGCAAAATAAGTGTACGACAAAAGCGTGATTTTTACTATTAAAACATAATGATTCAAAATGTACTTTTTAAAGTTTAATTTATATATTTTAAAGGTTAAGTTTAACTTAACTTAGTTAACTTTAGTTTGACTCCAAAGTGCACTTTTTGTATTAAGAAACAGTCATGAAAGTGTACTCTAAGTACATTCAAGTGGCCTTTTATTTAATTGACTTCATACTTTAAAGATTTCATTACATAACAAGTACACATTCAAAACAATTAAGCGCACTTCTTTTTTCACAATGGAAAGACTTTGTTTGTCACTAATACTTTTTCAAGAAAAATAACAGCTATATATAATCCCATTGTCATATATTTATAATAAAAAAGAATGCAAAATACCCTGTCATGGCTTTATTTATGTCTAACAATGGCAACTGTGAAAATAAGTATGCGGTTCCATTTCACTTAGAAAATCCTATGAAATCAAAACAGCAATATTCCCAATAATTTGGAACATAGCCTAAGTGAGTCATTTAAAGGGGTCTTTGTTCCCCCATGTTATTCCATTTCTGTCCATCAAATGTCTTCTAAATTTGTTCAGTTTATGTCTCAGTTGTTGAATCTTTTAATGTTCATTCAAATATTTACAAGTTTGAAATTTTTTATGAAAGCAGCTCAATGTGAGTGGACTTTTCTTTTTTTTTGCTGAGTATATTGTGATGCTCCTCAACAGACATTATACTACTGACTATAAGTAACTTTGCAAATACGTCAACTTATTCTTACCCAAACCCTAACAGTCTATTAATACTCTAATAACATTCTAATGAGAGTTAGCTGACATGTAGGTCCAATGTTACTTATAGTCAACAGAATGTGTTAAAGGGACCATCAAAATAAAGTGAAACCATATATATATACAGTAAACACAAGCAGCAAATGGTCACTTGAAAAGAATAAAGTTTCATTAGAATTAATTTTTTTTTCCAGATGTAGGAAATAAGAACCCGTTTCCTAGTAACATCCAACACCGTCAAGAATTTATGACCCAGAAACTTTGGTAGGGAGGTCACTCCCTAGCAACAGATCATTGTGATGAGGGCTAATAAGTGGTTTATTGGGGGTCTTGCTTCAGTTGGATGCACTCTGTTTAGACAGCAGGAAAACACAAATTACCAAAGATGGAAAACAAGATGTACCTGTAATTGAAGTTACATCTGACCCGAAGATACCAGCTGGGACCAGTTTAATTGGTTAAATTGTAAAACTTTTCAGTGCGTAACTGATTTTGACTCTGTATGGGTGGAGGCACCAGTATAAAATACAGTCCAGATAAGCAAGGGACACACTAAGGGAGCAACAGAGCAACAGAGGCTTGAACCAAGGTTGAACAAGCCACATCCTTCAAGACAGCAGAGATGGCCTCCTCCCAACTTCACCTCAGTGTCTCTCTGCTCTGTTTGGCCATGACAGCAGGCATCATATCAGGCGGTCGATCTCACATGGTCTTGAACTCGGCGCTTCAGGCATCTCATGGCACTTCAGCTGATGAAGAGGTAAGCTTTGAAGGTCACACTCAAAACCTCAATGCATTTGAAAAGAAGTAATACACCATCTTGGAAGCACATATCGTTGTTTTAAGGCATAATAAAGTAACCTGAAAAAAATGCTTCAATCCTTCAGATGCCAGAGAGATACTCCCTTCCAGAGCTCCAGTGGTTGCTCAGTAACCCAGACTTAGCAGCCATCCAGTCTGACAGCCCATCTCTGGGATTACTACAGAGTGGACTGGACCTAATGAGGAGAGACAATGGAGAAAAAGAGCGAAAGCCAGGCTGCAAGAACTACTTCTGGAAATCCAGAACAGCATGCTAACCACAGGCAGGCCAACGGGTCCAAACCCGAGGCGTCCGCCACAATCGACACGCTGCCGATCACATGCTCATTCTCTTTCCTGAATCCACACTCGTCGTATGACATTCACTGTCTTTGGCAGGAGTGAGTCTGAGTAATTGTAGCCATTATCTGTGAAGAGTGTTCCTTAATCTCAGTATTATCTTGCTCTGAAGCATTGACTGCTTGCAATAAACTGAATACAGCATAAAAAAATGCTGGCCTGTGATATTTTATTTGCTGCTGGGATTATATATATATATATATATATATATATATATATATATATATATATATATATATATATATATATATATATATATATATATACAGGGGCGTAGCAAGCTTTTCTAAAGTGTGGGGGATGGATGTGGTCAGGGCTGTAAAACTATGTTGTGTAGACCTCTGTTGTTCTAGGGGGGTAAGAAAATTTTGTAAATTTTAAGGTTAAATGCATCAATCTGGTGCACTTTGAGAGCTCAAATTTAAGAGCTTCAACTGGCTTTAACCCATGAACTGTGCACACTGAACAAAGACAAAGCATTGACTTGTACCTAAAGAGGGCTCAAACATCTTTTTAGTTATGATAGAGTCTCAGTCTACATTACATTATCACTGGTGTTTTAGAATGCCAAACATTTATTATAATAATAGGCTATAATAATGATTTATATTATTATTCCTATGATGGAAAATCCTTATAGCCTATAAAAAATTACTAAATGTATGCTACTGTATAAATATATAAAAAGTATATTTTATATTACGCTATAGAATAAGAAAATTACAATACTTTTGTCCTAATTTCTTCACTTGCAAGAAATAAACCCTTGAGCTTTTATTTTGGAGAAAACACCAGATCCATGCTGATAGCGTGAGCAAAGTGCGCAAACAGCCTAATTAAAGTCTTTTGCTGTTTAGTCTAAAAAACGAAATATAATACCGAAAAAACTCGACATGTCAACAAAACATAAACATTACATCCTCCCAAACCCATATCAAGCTTATTAAAAAACCTTGAAAGTCATTCAAAGTACCTGGAAAAGGGAGAAATAACCATAAGTTCCCGCCTCCTCAGCACGAGCTGACAGATAAATCTAACACACCAAGAGAGGCGGGACTTAAGGCAGAACAGCCAATCATCAGCCGGTCACACTACTCAAAGCCGGTGTCGTGTTCGAGAGGGCGGGGGAGAGGAGGAGCCGCAGCGAGCGCACACACAGAGCAGCCAGAGAAACGGAGGAGCGACTGTAGTAAAGCGTTTGTGCAAAACTGCGGAAAAACTGCAGAAAAAGTGTGGGTGTTGAACCCTCTCACTGGGAAAAGTGTGGGTGTTAAAACACCCACATCCCCCACGGGTGCGACGCCCCTGTATATATATATATATATATTAGATGTTACAGAGACTATCTAAGTTCAAACAATATATATATATACACACACACCACAAATGACAAACCACATCCAACACGAGTAATTGTACAAGCAAAAGTATGCTGTCTGAAAGAGATGCCAAGGTATTAACATAAAAAAAACAAAACAAATTTAAA
Organism: Chrosomus eos; assembly: GCA_036326025.1. Classification (NCBI taxonomy): domain Eukaryota; kingdom Metazoa; phylum Chordata; class Actinopteri; order Cypriniformes; family Leuciscidae; genus Chrosomus; species Chrosomus eos. Next base: position 34,942,390 of record CM070823.1, on the reverse strand, counting down.
TCACAGCTGTCCAACTCACTGCAGAATTAAATGTGCACCTTTATCACACCTTGAGCTTCAGGGTCAATATTCATGGTCGGCCTGCAAATGCCATACCTTTGGTCCAATGGTGCCAGCAGTGACATTTTGGGCTGTGGCCAGAGTGAACAGGAGTCTACCTTCTCTTGTAATTCTCAGGAGAATTCCAGTGTGAAGACAACCCGGATCACCAAGAGTGTTGCATGACCAAAGTGAATGAAACAGTGATGGTTTGGGTTGTAATATCATGGCATTCCCTTGCCACACTACTTGTGATAGAAGGGTGCGTCAATGCCAGTAGGTTGTACCATGTATCAAAATAATGCACCAATACACACAGCAAGACAGTGTGGTTTGATGAACACGAAAGTGAACATCTCCCATGGCACAGTCACCAGATCTGAATATTATTGAGCCACTTTGAGGGTGGAGAAACATTTTCAGGAAACATTTTCCTCCAGTAGTGACCTGGCCAAAGTTCTGCTAGGGGACATTCTTTACATTTACATTAGTTTATTTGCACAAATATAAAATATATACAATGAAAACAAGAAAGTACAACCCATGCTGTGCAGGAAAAAAAGGCTTATTTAAAGCCTCCACCTAAACAAAGAAGAGCTAAATTACAATAACAAATATATAAATGTATATGACTGCATCAAGTTAACTACAACATACAAAAGGAAAGGCTCAAATTCCTCTGGCCACTGTTAGGGACTGTTATTCCTTAGATGAACTGGTTTTTTATTGGCCGCAAAAGGAGGCCCGACACCATAGTAATACATTATTGTGGTCTAAAACCAGGTGTTTCAGTTTCATTGTCTAACTTGTGTGTCTCTGTGACCTACTGATGCTGATGACTTGAGAATGTTAGTTAAGTACAAAGCCATTTGCATTTTATATACACGCATGAGCTTCTATAAAAATTTCAAATTTAAAACAATCTTAAAACAGTAAAATATAAAAGACAGAGAGGTAAAAGTTAGCATTTTGATGTTCTCCTCATCTTCTCATGAAGTTCTTCTCCAGAGCAGCAGGCGTCCTCTGAATAGAGTGAATGTTTCTTTTCACACGGTCCTCCAGAGACGACGTGGCAGCACTCTCTAGCTTCATGTCACTGTAAACAGATTACAGACACAAATTATCAAGTGAGCAGGACATTATTATCCAAATCATTTCTTAAAGCTAAAAGCAGAGGTGGAAAGAGTAATAAAATATTCTACTCAAGTAAAAGTACTACTACTTCAATGAAATTTTACTTAAGTACAAGTAAAAGTACTGGTCTAAAAATCTACTCAAGTAAAAGTAAAAAGTAGCTCATTTAAAATTTACTCAGAGTAAAAGTTACTGAGTTACTTTTTTAACAGCGGGGGGGGGGGGGGGGGGGGGGGGTTGTAATGGTATGAGATTTTCACCGTATGATAACGTCTCAGAAAATATCACGGTTTACAGTATTAATCAATTATTAAATAAACTGTATTATTAAATTATGGTTATTATTATCATCAGTTAAAAGGACCGTGAAATTAATGAAACAGGGTTTTTTTTGGTTTAACAAATGCTTTTAATTAAAACAAACTTGAAACTAGGGATGCACCGATATGAACATTTTGGCCGATACCGATAACCGATAATTCTTTACATTTGAAAGCCGATAACCGATATATTGGCCGATAAATCTAAAAATGTGTATACTTTGATAGCCTGTATAACAAAATGCTCACCATTAAAAGCCTTGTCTCAAACACTTTTAAATCAAACATATACAATACAATATAGCCTAGTTTGAACCTGTGTAAGATTCCTTAACTTTTAAAATTAATTTTACACTCATATGGACAACTTTCTTTATTAAAAAATGGTAACACTTTATAATAAGGTTTAATTTTGTTAGCATGAACCAACAATTTTATAAAACATTTTTAAGAAAGTTCTATCTGTTAACATTAGTTAATGCACTGTGAACTAACATGAACACATATTTTATTAACTAACAATAACACAGGCTATTGCTCTCTGTTAGTTAATGCATTAACAAATGAGACCTTATTGTAAAGTGTTATCAAAAAATCTATTGCCTAACAAAAAATAAAATACCTAAATAATGCAAACAAGTCATTGGATAACATTGACCTGCATATAAAGAAACAAAATGCTTGTGCCATGGATCAATAAAATGGAATCGCCTCCGCACGGACAATAAGGAAATTATTTTAATCAAACCATATCATTGATGAAAATAATACGAGAACAAAATAATGTTAGTTATTAATTATAATGCAATGTTTTTGATATTTTTTTACATTTTTAATATTACATTGATAGTAAACATCTTTAATAGCTTACTGTTTCAAATGACATTGCTGTGTGATCTGCGCGAGCTGAAGCTGAAGAGAACGAACGTTAAAACTGAATCGCTTTGTTAGAAGGTTAATACACTCGACGGTTGCTGAAGAATGCAAACCCAAAGAATTTACAAATGTATTACAATAGTGAATACAATTATAATTGTATGACAGTCCCAATCATAGCTTTTAATGTTTTCCATTGTTGTTTAATCTGCGCGCGCTGAAGCTGAAGAGAACGAGCACCGGGAAAATGAAGAACTTCTCATGCAGGTTGTTTAAATCCACGAAACGCATCATATGTGAGATTAATCAGATATATTTATATTACATGAACTTTATATTACGACTTATCTGCGCAAAATGACGTGAATTCACAATCGAACTTGTGCTGGTCATAATGTAATATCCTGTTCTGGACGCGCTATTCCCACAACAACGCGCAGAAACGGCCACTAAACCCAGAGAAATCACAACGTTTTATTACAATAGTGTTCTCATTATAATGACAGTCGGAGTCCCAATTATAGTTATAAATGTGAATTGCTGTTCGAGCTGCGCAACGCTATAAGATGATCAAAGATGATCACCGCAAAGATGATCACCGGTGAAGCGCTGCATCGTTCATTAACTCACCCAAACGCATCCTATATTAGACTAATCGGATATATATACACAAAATAAACATAATACAACTTACTATTTCACAGAATGCTGCGAATGCTCAAGAGAACTTGACTGTGCTGGTCATGAAGGCTTAACTCCATAGACGCGCTCTTTCCTCAACGCGCTCGTCGTGCTGGCGAACACGAATTCACAACATTCTTTTGCAGGCTATTTTTATTATAATGTTATTGTTATGAAGCCTATGTAACAGATTTGTGCTGCACATGTTGCACTGAACTGTAGCCTTTCTTCCTTTTCGAAGTGAATCCAATCTTTCAGGACCATCATGGCGAACCGCGCGCATCTCTTAACTGAAGTAAATAATCTATTATTTATCGGCTTTGATATATCGGCCCAATTTTCTTATTGGACCGATAACGATAACATCAAAAAAGACCATTTATCGGCCGATATCGATATGTGGTCGATATATCGTGCATCCCTACTTGAAACCATTTGTTTGTTTTGTTTATTAAAAATTCAATAAAACGTTTAATCAATTAAATTCGATAATTGATAATGAATTAGATTAACAACCTATTTTTAACATTATTTATTTATTAAAATGTTTTAGAATAATATTTCCTATGAAATGTATTTTATTCTGAAAATTAATGTTTCTTTTTATGATTTAATCCAAATATATTATCAAAAACGGTGGTAATTAAATGTAAATTTAAACTTGTGTCCTTTTATTTTTGGGGGGAAGCGCTCCAAAAACAGATTTACTAAATCAAACCATGGACAAAAAATATATTCCTTTAAATAATGTTTAAATAAAATGTATTATTATTGTTGTTATTATTATTATTTTGAGAAGTAGGCTTTGTTCTATTGTATGCCTACAATAGTAATATATTTCTGTCATGTCTCCAAGTAAAACCGAACTTTTATTTTGACGGGTTGTAGTGAAGACCAAAAGTGTAAAAAGGTGTTTCAAAGTGTATTTGACAATGGTTTTTATGAAATAAAATTATGAAAATGCTCATTAGGCGTTCTCTCAGAGCAGCTCTGGAAATGTTCATGTATGCATATCATCAAATTGTGAGACGCTGAAAACACCATGAACGTCACGCGTACTTGAGTATGTAACTTAGTAGACAAAGCGGCGCAGCTAAGCAGAACAAATATGGTTATATATTTGCAGTATTTTTGTGCTTAAATATTCACAGACCATGTCGCGATTGGATTTATTGCACAGTTTTACTTTCCATGTATTCATCCATCCATTATTTTGCGTGTTTTACGTCACATCTGCGTTAAGTGAATAATTCCATTTTCATGACTGGATTCAGGCTACTGGATTCCGGGATTCCCTCTGCATAACGCAAGTCATTCGGCCTTAATTTATAATCGGGACATACGTTTATCTGCAGGAGGGATGGTGTCCTCCTTTTGCAGCCACTTTGCGTCCACATTTTTTGCAAATTGGATATCTATCCTTGAGGACAACCACGCTTTTTTCCTACAAACTATTTTCATACTGCCCATAATTCGCTTCATAAGAATTCGAGGGCACTTCGCTTTCAGCTTCAGCTGGGTCTGCGACGTCACCTTTCTTGCGCGTTTGTTCTCCCGCCCTTCAACCAATGCAGTAATTTCCGGAGTGTGATTTTTTTTTTCTCCCTTGTTGTATTGATATTTTTTACTCAGTAACGGATATGATTTCAAATGTAGCGAAGTACAATACTTCAAACAAAACGTACTTAAGTAAAAGTAAAAGTACAGATTTTAAAAACTACTTGAAAAAGTAGAAGTACACAAAAAAACTACTCAATTACGTAACGCGAGTAAATGTAATTCGTTACTTTCCACCTCTGGCTAAAAATGCTTTGCCCGTATGCATGTGTGCTGGAGCAAAATTAAGATATTCCTGATTCCCACTTCTGTGCAAATTAACATAAACTATCAACTTTTCCATGGTGATCCAGAAGTGTACAACCAGGCTAATAAATGTTTAAGGGGTCTGTCTGTCTGTCTGTCTGTCTGTCTGTCTGTCTGTCTGTCTATCTATCTATCTATCTATCTATCTATCTGCCTGCCTGCCTGCCTGCCTGCCTGCCTGCCTGCCTGCCTGCCTGCTGCCTGCCTGTCTGTCTATCTATCTATCTATCTATCTATCTATCTGCCTGCCTGCCTGCCTGCCTGCCTGCCTGCCTGTCTGTCTGTCTGTCTGTCTGTCTGTCTGTCTGTCTGTCTGTTCTATCTATCTATCTATCTATCTATCTATCTATCTATCTATCTATCTATCTATCTATCTATCTATCTATCTATCTATCTATCTATCTATCTGTCTGTCTGTCAGTCTATCTATCTATCTATCTATCTATCTATCTATCTATCTATCTATCTATCTATCATCTCTCTGTCTGTCTGTCTATCTATCTTTTCTCAGACAGATTTATAGATAGATAGATAGATAGATAGATAGATAGATAGATAGATAGATTTATACAACTATTATCTATCTATCTATCTATCTATTATCTATCTATCTATCTATCTATCTATCTTGTTCAGTCTAGTCCGTTTGCTACAAATAAAACCAGTATTAAGAATTCTGTTTTCAGCAATAGAAATACTGACTGTATGAATCCAGCATGCCGGTCCTGTTTGGCACTTTCTCTGGCTTTCTCCTGGTCCTCTTGTCGCTTGTATCTCTGCACATTATTTTCCCTTTCAATATCTCTTTCGCGGGCAAAATCCATCATTTCCCTTCTCTTCTTCTCCAACTCTTCAGCTGAGAGGCGTCTGAGAGAAGGGAAAAATGTAGTTGCATTTAATGTAGCAAACAAAACTGAAAGTATTCTACAGCTAAAGAAACAAATGACATGTGATCACGCCAGAGGTTTAAAATAAGACTCGTGTTCAAAACATTCAGTCTTAATCTACTACATGATACAGCAACTCAAGGAAGTGTCATACTTGCTGTAATTGGTGTGCTGTGGTCTTTGATGGCGGTCCCGGTGTCTCGGTGGGCTGGGGGCTTTGGTTTTAGGTCTTCGCTCTGACTCTCGAGAGGAAGGATTGTCCCTGTCTGCTTTGTGAGAAAAAGGGGATCGACTCCTGTCTCTTGAATGATGATCTGTGTGGTTAGACGCTGAAGAGTGATGAGATCTATGTTCTGGTAACTGAAACAGGGAAGAAAGGAGTGCATTTCCAAGTTGGCATGAAACGGAAGTTGAAAGTGAAACGGCTTCTCCAACAAGAAAACGAGCGGGACTCGATTTAGTCCATCGGTACTTGATTGAATCCGTCACTCATTGTGTTTTGGCGCAGTGGATAAGACACATGCCTTTGGTGTGAGAGACCCGGGTTTGAATCCACTGTGAGACACCAACGTGTCCCTGAGCAAGACACTTAACCCCTAATTGCTCCAGAGGCGTGCGACCTCTGAAATATAGCAATTGTAAGTCGCTTTGGATAAAAGCGTCAGCTAAATGAATAAATGTAAAATGTAAATGTAAAGATTATGAGGGACACATGAATTATTTTTTTTAAATAAAAAAAATAAAATAATGATGTACATGGAACGGGGTTCCCACACCTTGGTTAACTTCAAGGACTTTCCAGGTCCAATATCCTCACATTCAAGGACTTAATGTGGGGACACATTTCAAGTAAGAGCAAGGTTACATCGTGTTACCTTGAAAGATACATTGTTACAGTTTTCCTGTGTCAAACGTTTGGCCATATGACAGATCTGATATTCTATTTGTCGTATTTCTGTTTTGCATAAAACTGAAGAACATTCGGTAAATCCTATACTGCATTCTAAAATGATCTGATTTTAACTTTTCCATAGATTTTATTTAAATGGGTTGTTGTTTGCGATTTCACTTTTTTCATTTTAAATGGTGTGTAATGTTGCTGTTGGTGCATGAACAGTATCTGCAAAGTTGCTGCGCTGAAAGTTCAATGTAAGTTTAAAAAATCAGGAAGTTTAATGCCTACAAAAAAGACTCGAATGGGACTACAACGAGATACTTCCCGGGTTTTATACGTAACTAACCCACAAATTTACATCAACCCTCCCTCCGGAATACGCAAAAAAGTGGGCATGGCCATATTTCTGCGGCTTTGTCGAAGAGGAAGAGTTACAGTGGAGAGAGCTGTAGTCGTGCTGTCGATGTGTTATTTTCACCCAGCTGTGAGGTCTTCTGTGTTCGGGCTTCCTACGGACGCTGAACTCTTCAACAATGGCTAAAATTTATGTTTGATTATGTTCCTGAAAATTACAATCGCAATTTAGCTCTCTGCATTTTACGAAAGACAGCTTCCAGAATCTCCACGAATTCAATGCCGGATTCAACAAGAAACTGTTAAACATGAAACATGAAAACATGAAGCAGTTCCAACTTTAAAACCAGAGGCGGCAGTTGTTGGGCACAACCTGTAAGTAAGACTTAATCATTTTAAATGTATTTGCATGTATAATTTCAGACATAATGTTTTAGTTTTATCAAGGACGTAAACAAATATGCTAGCGCTGGCTTTAGTAGCCACTTAGTTATGCTATTTCCGTGTGTCTATGACAAACGCGTACAAACATTTTGGACCTGAATTTGTAATTATGTACTAATTTTGTAAGTGTATTTTCCATGTATACTTGAGGTAATTTTTCGATTTGATCAAGAAGGTTTGTTTATAGTAGCCAGTTAGTTTGATGCTATTTTGTGTGTATAAGACAAATGTGTATAAAGTTCAAAAATGATATGTAATCGCAACAGCAAACTTCAGCTGAATAGATAAACGGTTGTTCATTATATTGATAAAACAATAACTTTAAAAAACGGTATTACTCAGTCATTTATCCAGTTATATTAAATGTTAAATCAGGAGAAAAAACGTATCTCAAAAGCTTACAAGCAGCAGTAGCATTTTCAAGTAACAGCGTCTTGAAATTCTTATATAATAATAGTACAATAGAATAATAAAAAAATGTACCATTCAGAAACGTTTTATAAGAGCAGTGTTTGGGGAGGTTCTGCTTGACTCTGTGCATTGCCGCTTTCTGGGTCTGATTCTGGCTCAAACCTATACACCATTAGCACATGCAACTTTCACCCGTAAAGATAATGGGCGTGACGTTTCCGGACAACGTGCACTACGCAGTTTAGCCAATTACAACACACCGGCCAAACTAACCAATCTGAGCCCATTGGGTGTTTCTGGGGGCGTGGTTTCATAGAATCAGGAAGTCTACCGGTCGTTCAAATGACAAAGGGGAAAGCGGCTTACAATAAAGGTGAAATTTATGAAAAATAAGGCTTTTAAAAAAAAAAAAAAACACACAAAGACATGTTATATTGCACCCCATAAACACAATCATGCAAAGAAAAAAAGCAATAAACCACCCCTTTAAAGAGCTTAGGCTCATGTAATCAGAAGTTTTAAGATATGAATATTCTTTTAAGTTATGAATATGCTTTTAAGTTTTTCTTGCCTCATGGGTTTACATTATCTTAACAAGCAAAGCAATTCAACAATACATGAAATAAAATATTTGGGCAACAGATTATCACAAATGTTTTTTGTTTATTGAACACAATATCCAGTCATTGACTGAACATATTTGGCTTAGTATGCATAGGCTACGAAGTGTTGGCGAAATAACACATTAGCGGACCGGAGGGAATAATATGGAATTATTTCCAGAAAACTTCTTGAACAAAATATATTCAAGCATTTTCAATGACCTGTATTCTATGCATCTTAATTTTTAAAAACTTTCCATGGCCTTTTTTTCAGATTCACAAACTTAGAAGGATTTCAAGGACCCGTGGGAACCCTGATGGAAAAATAATTTATAATAAATACTATTTATTAATAAATATTCCGGAAAAAAAAAGAAATAAAAAGATTTGTCAATTTTGATTGCAAGGTGACTAAGATAAATATTACCAGATCAAGTTTAAGCAACGGTGTAGGAACTTCATAACTGAAACTCATTTCATGCAGATCCAACAACTACTCTAAGTGTATACTGAGGTCAGCATGACCCATTAAGGCAATGCAGAATGCCAATGAATTTATTAAATATTAAAATTAAATAAAAGTTAATAATAAAAATCCAAAAGAAACATGTCAGTGAGAAAGCCAGGGATAAAATCACTTACTTGAAGGCCATAGCCTGATTTATGATGTCCATTAGAGGTTGTCACATGATTTGATCGTTCCTCTTTTGACCTGGTTGGCCAAACAGACACACATATTGTTAAAAAAGCGTATTTAAATTAAGTATGCAGTCTCTCAAACAAAGAGAAATTCATGCCAGTATATAAAGCAATTTACAAGCTGATTAAAAATGTAATTTGTACCTATGCTTCCGGTCCTCCTCATCAGAGCTTGAACTCCTCTTTCTGTGCTTTTTCTCCTTCCTCCTCTCTTTCTCCTCTCTTTTCTCCTTTTTGTCCTTCTTTCGTTTCTTCTTTTTCTCCTTCTCAAGATTGTAACGCAACTATAGGGGTAGAAAACTAAAATGTCACAGACCAGCGTTGTCATGGTTGAAACTCCATTCAAAATTCAACAAAAAATGCATTTTAAAGGGCACCTATTATGCAAAATTCACTTTTACATGGTGTTTGAACATAAATGTGTGTTGCAGTGTATGAGCAAAACCACCCTAGAATGATAAAAATCCACCCAAGTGTGTTTTTTTTTTTACAATCTCAATAAATCATAAGCACTGTCTCAGAACGAGCTGTTCTAAGATTCGGTGCAATGTGACGTAAAATTGCGCAAGCCCCACCGACGTGGTTTGATTGACACTGTGGTTTTGGCATAGACCCCACCCTCGGTGATCTGTACACCATCCTCCATTGTTTCAACGACAGCCGGTAATGTCTCCTAAGAAACATAAGTGTTCTGTTGTGGGATGTAATAATGTACATGGTAGTTTTCACTTACTTCCGACATCAGAGCCACTGAAAACGCAGTGGATGGATTTTATTTACGAACGAAAGGCGCCACTTCAACTTCCAAAATACGTTTATGTTTCCGCGAATCATTTTCTGACTGACTGTTTTGTGAACGAGGGTCAATTCAAAGCAGGTCTTGCTTCAAAGTTAATCCTCAAGTGTGGATCGTTGCCTACTGTTCGCGATCGAACGTCACCTCCAGAAGAAGTAAGTGTATTTTATGATTTTTGAGCAAATAGTCATTTCAGTCGATGTCAGCCAATTCAACAACAAATGCGTCTAAAGTTGTTGTCGTCGTCGTCCAAAGGCAGGGCGGGGATATGCAGCTCATTTACATTTAAGGTGGTACACACCAAAACAGCTCTTTTTAAAACAGGCCCAAAAATGACATTTTCAAATGGTTATAATACTGTGGGGTATTTTGTGCTGAAACTTCACAAATACATTCTGGGGACAACCGAGACCAATATTACATCTTGTAGAAAGGGGCATAATAGGTGCCCTTTAAATTATTATTCATATATTGAATTTGAACTCAAGACAACAAAGAGAACGCATTATTCCAGTTAGAATTTTACTTTAACTAGACAAAAAAAAAAAATTAAAATGAAAAACATTATATTTAATAAATGAACTTTAATCTTGTGGTCCAGAGTGAAAATGAAATAACACTTCATTTCCCAGAATTCCATTAACTGATTAATTTCTTGGATTGTAATTGGGTAAATTTCTATTCTTGTCAATTAAACTTCAAGTGCAACTTCTTGCGAGGTGAGACCAGTTAATGTCAAATTCCAAAGAATTCATAAAAAGGGAGTTAACTCTTCAATTCTGACCACTAAATATAATGCAAAATATACTACTCACCATCTTTTGGATTTCTTTCATTTTAACAGGATTTGTAAGAACTCCTCTCTTCTTCTCCTCCTCCCGTTTGCTGAAAACAAGCATATATATATATATATATATATATTTACTGTAAACATTTTATTTGACCAGCATTTAAAGGAATATTTCCAAACCCAGATAAATATAAGCTCAAGGTACACATAATTTTAACTCATCCCTTGTTTTCTTTAACAGTTGTTTAACCTTGTTAACAGTGGTGTAATAGTACACGTATTTGTACAGAATATTTTCAATACAGGTATTTTGGTTTGACACGCATAAGCAAATGCCCAAAAACAGGACATGCATGTCCTAAAGATAGAGTGCAATAGAATAGGAGCAAAATAATTTTGACTATAACATACATTTTAACATAAAACTGCAGTATGAAGAGCGTGTTTGAAGAGCCATATGTCCTGGGTGTATATGATCGTCTTTCAGCCAAACAAAATCGGAGTTATATAAAAAATAAAGCTTCCCAGCTTTATAATTAGAGTAGGGATGGGCGATATGGCCTAAAATCCATATTGCGATATACATTGCAGCCTCTTGCGATAACGATATATATCGCGATATATAAATTATAATAGAACAATTTCAGAACAGGTTAGATAGACCATAAGGAAAGTCAAACTGCTATGTAGGCTATTTGTTTTAAAAGAAACGTATGTAGTTTTGAGAACATTTATTATGCAAAACTGTAATTATACAACATAATGTTGCAGATCAATAAAATCCAAGTACACTAGCTGCAGCAGAGACTTTAACAAAAAAAAAGCTTAAAAAGCAACTACATTTACTACATTTATGTTAAAATTGCAAACATTTTAAATTAAAGCATACACAATTGACAAAAACAGCTTACCATACCTTTTCTTTTGCATTTAAATCTTTTTTACAAGAAATATTGCGGTCACAAAGAACTTGTTTTTCCACCACAAGAGACAAACATCCATTATTGTCGCGTTGTTGAGGTAACTTAACTGTGTAATTTTCCTTGCTTTAATTACCCCGAGCTTAAAGTTAAAAGAAAATGATTGAAAAATAGTAGTATAAATGCATTTAAGGAGAGATTACTATATTTTCATATCAATTCGTGTTCATTTTGACCACGAGCCATGCGCTGTCACTTTAATTCAGCACGTGCAGCACAGACTCTGTGCTGAAACGATCTCAACGCATTGCCACCGCATCCGCGTGCAGGCCTGTTAACATGGGTACGGAAATAATACACACCGCATATGCCATATGAACTGCAAACGGAGTATGTGTGAAACAGGTGTTAGCCAGAACTGTTGCCCCTGAAGAGTATAGTTTGCTGCTGTTCGTCGGACGGCTTAAATCCGAACCTAATCCAAATAATGGATGTTGCACCGGTCTTTTTCACCAGGTCCTCCGTTTCGCTTTCAGACGCATGTTTACTCAAGATGACGAATATGATGATGCTTTGCCTCCGGTTGGAGCTTGTGGCTCTAAATTTTTGCGGGAAAATTGCGTCAACATGCAATATCGCGATAGCGCAATAGAATTAAAATCTCTATCGTAGACCAATTTTATATCGTTTATATCGCATATCGTTTATATCGCCCATTACTAAATTAGAGTGTGTAGTAGTACATGAGTTTTTGAAGGTGAAGCTTGAGAGGGTGAGCAAATCATGTGCTAATTTTAACTAACGATTTAATAAAAAAGAAAACATGAAGCAATTTTACTTTTTGGTTTTGCCCCTGCTGTTCCCCAAATATACCGAACCGTGACTCCAAAACCAAGGTACGCACCAAACCGACATCTTTGTGTATCATTACAACCCTTCTAAGTATGTGCTGCGTTAATCACTCCACCCAAGTAGCAGTGCTTTCTTTGCCTTCTGAGAATATAGTTCCCAGTATTTATACGGTTAAAAGATGGCTGTGTCTCATATGACCTTGTTATTTGTACACTCTGTGACTATACAATTCACAACATGTGAATAGGAAAATGTTTGCGTTATTTTGTCACTTATTGGGATTAGTATGCTAGCTGTAGCCATTTACATCCAGTCTTTGTGCTAAGCTAGGCTAGCGGTGGGTGCGTCAAACAGAGTTACAGCACGTACAGAGATGAAAATGGTATGGACTTATCCAACTCTGGGGGATACGGTGAATAAGCTAAGGGGAATACGCTGAATTAACTAAGGGGGATACTGAATAAGTCATTTTTGTGCTTCATGCAACCCTTCTAAGTAAAAATAATAATACACCATTCAAGCTTACCGGATCTCAAAAAGAGGGTCTTCTCTGATCTTAGCAGCCATATCATTAGTGGAGGCCGAACCTGCGGGGTTAAATATGGAGCCAGGCAGAAGGCCCGTCTCAGCCGATGGACCGCTCTCAGGCTCCTCGAACTGCTGGGTGATCTGCTTGTCAATGGGGCGACCCATAAGATACTCATCCCGAGAGATCTGTCCCGCTGGACCCTGGTACATCCAGTCCAGACGGTCATCTTTCTTCCTGCAATAGTGAGGAATTTGATATTACATTACAGGCAACAGAAACCAGAGTTTGTTGTTATTATGTCTAATTATTTAATTTGATTTATTGAAAGGATAGCCCATTGAGATGTAACATCTCATTTTCAAGGGATTATGTGTTTATAATCAGTGGTGTAGTGCAGGGTATACGCAGGTATACGGCGTATACCCACTTCTTTTTCAGTCGGAATTGCGTATACCCACTTCTAAATCCCTCTGATGCGCATCATTTAAGTTAGTAGCTAATCCAAACTCATGTGAATAAAAATCACCCAGTCAGGGTCGTTTTTTTTTTTAAAGTGTAGCCTATATAATGAAAGTTGTGAAATAATTCCCTAATATGTGACCCTGGATCACAAAACCAGTCTTAAGTAGCACGGGTATATTTGTGGCAATAGCCAACAAAGCACTGTACGGGTCAAAATTATCGATTTTTCTTTTATGCCAAAAATCATTAGGATATTAAGTAAAGATCATGATCCATGAAGATATTTAGTAAATTTCCTACCTTAAATATATCTAAATTGTATTTTTGTAAGTGGATGCAGCACAATCACCAACAGAAATGGAAACCTTTAAAGGATATTTTCTCAATATTTAGATTTTTTTGCACCCTTAGATTCTCAAATTCAAATAGTTGTATCTCGGCCAAATATTGTCCTATCCTAACAAACCATACACCAATGGAAAGCTTATTTATTCAGCTTTCAGGCGATGTATAAATCTCAATTTTAGAAAATGGACACATAAGACTGCTTTTGTGGTCCAGGGTCACATATTAACTCTAAGTTGGTGCTGCAATGATTCGCTCACCGCGACGATAACTGACCTTCTCATCTGAGCTGCTTCAGCACTCAAACACCCGCTCGGATTTTTGTTCACAGAAGCGCGAGCCGAGCGCGAATCCCAAAGCGCCACTTCACTTCAGTTAACGATCATATAGTGCGGGATAAGATGAACTTGAAGTAGCTAAAATAAACAGCTGATTTTTTTCGATATAAGTTTTAAATGACCGACAGAAATAATCCGTTTGATCAAAGACAGTGGAAATTATAAGCTCAATTTAACAACACAAGCACCCTATATTTAATATATATTGCCATTATTATTGTTTAAATATATTTGTAGGCCTATAACGTTACCTCGAATGTGTTGTTTGTATCACTCCGCTTGTCTGTGTTTGCGCAACTTGCATCATTAAGCCAGAAGGTGACGACAAGTGACTATCTTTATGAGTGAGCAATTGAACCATTGATTAAATGAACAGATTAGTCCAAAACATTGATAATTTAGGAAAGAAAAAGAAGCTGAAACTGATGTTTGATGCTCATATTAATTGCTCATATGCCTCTGAACACAGAAGGATTGCATTGGCGTTTGTTTGAAATGTAACATCTATGCAAAATAATCATCTCTTATTTAAAGGTTCTCTAAGCGATCCTGGGTGACATCACTTCTTGTTGACGTTCGAACTATTGTCAAACAAAACGGAGGCTAGCTAGACCCTCCCTCCTCCTCATCCGCGCACTAACCCCTCAAACCCACCCCCAAACCATTCTTGTCGGTTATTGGCTGGAACAGTTTGTTATGTTTCGTAGAGCGGGTCGCTAGAGTTTGTTTTTGTAGCCGTTTGTGGAGCCTGGGGTGTCCGCAGAGACCGCGTTTTTTTACAGTGTGTTCAGGGGACAGGCAGTCTGCGGATAGTGAGGTAATGTTTGCTGTATGTGACAAAAAATGTTTTGGCCTAAAAAACGCGTGACATCGCTTAGAGCACCTTTAAGGTCATTCCCGTTTCGAATATGTGATTGTGCATTGTCAACAATAGGGATGTGCAAAGTAGCCGGTATTTGTATCTGTATTTGTATTTGTTGAGGGGGAAAAGTATTTGTATTCGTATTTGTATTCGGGTAAAATGGGGGAGGAGGGGGGGGGGGGGGGGTGACTAGCTTTCATGCCCCACACACGCAAGGTCTCTCGCTCTCTCCCTTACTGCCGTGCGCGCGCTACACGGTTTGAAGCAGTTCTGTCTCGCATGCGCGCTCTAGATTTACGTGAGATTTGAACTAATTTGCGGACATCAGGGAGCCGCTATCAATCTGCGGGAGATTCCCTGAACTTCCGGGAGACTTGGGATGTCTGCGTGCCATATAACTCCCACAAGTGCATACAATTCGACACACCTACACAAGCATTTTTTTAACCTTTTAAAACCGAACGTTAACGTTACTCTGTCAACTGCCTGTTCATTGTCTAAATTACCGAGCTAACAGAGCTACGTACACAGAGCGAACATGAGAGCATCCGACTGCAGACGTCAATAATGCAGCGTAATGGAATAATCTCCCGATCAAACTCCGCTTCCCGTTATAAACTGCCTCCGAAACCCAGTTAAGGTACACAAATCTATTCAACAAAAATAGTGAAGCAGTTAAGTGTTTTTTCGCTGCAGCCGAGCCCTCTCTGTTACTGTGTGCAGCTGTCAGTCACCTCTTCCTGAACGTTACTCACTCACTCTAACTCGCTCATCCGGGCATGCGGTCTCGTGAGAAGACGCATCTTTTTGATATAAAGTTTTTCTTGTTCCCGAATACAAATATTTTTTTAAGTATTTGTTCGAAATAAGTATTCGTAAAAAACACGTTATTTGTGCCTTTCCGAATACCGTATTCGGGTTCGGCTCCACCCCTAGTCAACAATAAGCATAAACATTCTGCATTTCCATTTTGTAGAGTGGATCATTCATTGCGACATTTAAACTGATCAAATACTTAATGCTACTGTCCACCGAGATGCTTTTAAAGCTACTGTTGTCCATTTTTTTGGCCTTCAAAACACCTTAAAATGCTCAATTCGAGACCTGGAAAATCAAAATTTTCGAATTTATTGGAACTCTGTATTTATAAAAACCTTGTGTACGGCCCTGATATGCAAGAATACTAGTAATTCTATGTTCTGTTCTATTAATATTCTATATTATATAGTCTTGCATATTCAATACTAATGCAAGACTAGTCTTACATGTCACTGTTTATAACACAGATCATTCATCCTTTGTTTGCTGGGATGCTTAAAAACATTTTGGGGGCATAAATTAAGAGTATAACCCACTTCTCCAGGCACCACTACATCACTGGTTATAATACATGTTTGTTGTGAAACAGCATGGTGCTGGGGTTGACTGAATGTTACTCACTTTACAGCGCCTGACTCTTGCGCATATCTGGTCATCTCTTCTCGGGCTCGCTCATCTTTAAGCTCCTTTTGCAGTTCCTCGATCTTCTTCCTCTCAGCCTCATGTTTCTGCTCCGCTTTCCACACTCGCTCGATGTTCTTCAGAGTTTGCGGATGCCAACTCTTTTTCAAGTTCTGGTGAAATTCGCCGGAGATAGATAAAGAAAGAATAAGTCAGATTTAGTTCAAGACAAAAATATGTGGTGTGAATGTATTTTATTAAAATGGACAGACTTTTTTCAAATATAACGTTACTTCTTCGTTAAAATAATTAAGTTGGTGGTCATAAACAAGCCGAATTAAACTAAGACACGCAGATTATCATTAGCAACTGGATTTAGCATAACGGCGCTACTGACAAAACAAATTGTACTTACAAGGTCACCACCTCCCATGTTGTTGAGGCTGTACTGATATTATAATATGTTACAATTGATTATTTTAAACCACACAATCCTAATGTCGATAGCATACATCTACACTTCCATTTTTGTTGTGGAACGAAGCTCGAACGTACTTCCGGTTCAACCATACATTTGCAAAATAAAAGTCCTCATGACATTAGTGTGCGCTGCACTGCAGTTTATTTCTGCTATTCAAATAAAATATACAAAATCAGACAGCTTACATCTCCTGAAAAGTTCAGGATCAGTAGCAGGATGTATCTATAATATTGATATAGATTCAGGACTAGCGAGCAGTCAAAGCTAGCCTGGTTCAACCAGACTCTCGTACATTTCATTTGTACAGAGAGTCTGGGCTCGCTCCATTGAGAAACGTTTACTTCCTTGTAGGCGGGTTCTCTGTTCAAGTTCAAAACTATTGGATCTGCCCAAAGTCACTCAGGATCTGTCATAGCCAATCGCTAACGTGTGGTCCTGACGTATATGTCATGCGCCGAAACCGGTCGGAAACAAGTCCGAATGATCAGAGGATATGTTTACAATAGGATGTCTGTCAACGAGAGCTGCAGGTTTTGTTCATCTAGGAACAATTATTAATTCGAAATGTATATTTGACACTAAGGACAGTGATGTATTCATTCAACGGTCGAAGCTGGGTCTAATCATTAAAAATACACCGCTGCGGTCGCTTCGGATCTGCCGCAAATGCTGTACAGTGAATGATCTGTCTCTATCTGCAGATGTGTAATAAACAACCATTTTTCATATTATGTCTTATTGTTTCTTAATTACCTTAATTAATTATGGTCTTCAAAGTATGTGTTTGTACATTTTTATTAAAAACAAATACAACAGATTTTTATGATTTACAACATGTAAAACTGACACACCAACCATGGTCCTGCACGAGTACACAAAGGGGCTCAAAGTGTTCTATTTAGCTCAAATTCTGAACAGTAAATTTAGTGATTCTTGTGATACTGACATCCTGAGTGCATCTTCAACAAC